>CM043020.1:19647569-20027312 GCA_023690525.1 Holotrichia oblita | reverse complement strand
ATCATGGTAAATATATAACAATTCTTGAATGTGTAATAAGTAATTACCGCAAATTACAACGTTTTATTGTGTATTTCAGCTCGATTTTATTAACTCAACTCGTTTCTTTTATTCGTTGGTGCTTAATTTATTATACGTCGTTGCAGAGATTTAATTTATAATTAACCAATCCCATTCCGCCGATTAGTAATAATTATCTACCTCCTAGCTTATCATCTGGACGTTTAAATAATAATTATTTACCTCCGTCTATAAACAGGATATCAAGTGCAAATAGACAGTTTTCCAGTTTAAATGGCGGCATAAATTCGCATCTGTACAACAACAATATAGCCATACCCAAGCTATAGTACCACCTTTCCTCTTCATACGGAGTGCCATCTGGATCAGTTGGACCTAAGCTCCAGTATATGGACCTCCTAACGGATACCATAACGGAAATGGTAGATCTAGTGCGGAAGCCAGAGCAAATATTCTTCGTTTCCAAAATGAAAAATAATGGAGACGGTAACTACCGTTTTCGAATATGAAACCGAAAACAAATTAGTCAACAGGGAAGTTGGTCAAGTTAAAAATATTGGGCAAGATGGTGATGCAACTGTGGTTCAAGGAACATATTCTTATGTTGGAGATGATGGCCAAACCTATACAGTAAATTATATTGCCGACGAGAATGGTTTCAACCTGCTGGTGAACATATTCACAAGGACATCCAAATGACAGCTGCTGCTGAAGCTGCTCGTACAGCTGTCTCTGAAGTTGGTTACCCAAACGCTTATAATGCTGAAGGAGGATACAGATATTAATTCTCTTTTATGTATAGTATATTTATTATGTAATAAGTAAAGATTAAATAGATGTATAATAATTCAACAAATTTGGAATTTTCCTTCGAAAATAATTAGCTACCTAATATGTTGAGGGAACGTGCATTTTTAGAAGCCATAAAAATTATCATACGATGGTATTTTATCACAATTGTAGGTAAATTTGCAAGTCTTAGAACAAGCACAAGTACTGACTTCTTGAAGAAAAAATTATCGAATGCTTAGGAAAATATCTGATGAGTCCTATAATAAAAAGATCAATTCTGTTGCAGCACTGGTCCTACAAAAATTTGATGAAAGATTACTAAGTTAATGCGAGCAATAGTTTATAATGTATTGTAGTGCTTTTTAAATGCTATTTAGACAGCAGCAAAGTATTTGGAACATTTTTTTGTATGGTGAACAGTGAAAGACATTTCGAAGAAAATGATTAGATAACCTGCAGCGTTATTGTCGAAATTCGAAGTTATTTGAACGACTTTATTGCGGGAAAAGAAAACACCCTGAAATTCTTGGAACTACATGTTTCTACGCCTGAAACATGTGATGTTTGCTCCTTGAAGCTACTATCTAAAGATATGCAAGACATATACATAAATCCCATGAATGGTGCAGCACATGAAGTTAGTTAGACAAGTAAGAAAACAATACGAGAAGGTATTGAAAAATTCTTAGTTTACTATAAAAGTAAACAAAATTTGAAAGTAAAAATATTTTGTTACATATTTAACATACTCTCCTATTAATAAGGATACATTTATTACGATGAATCTGCAACGCCTCTAGACTTTTCAAAAAACAATTTTTTATCTTGCTCTGCAACCCAGGTCTACACAGTTTCTACCATATCACCTCTTCATCGGAAGACAATTTACGAAGACCTCTTAAACTTTTTTTCAGTTGAGGCAAGACTTGATAGTTGGACGGAGTCAGATGTCGCAAATAAAAGGGGTGTTCGAGTAATTCGAATCCTAAATCACGAATTGTTTACATGGCAACATGCGATTTGTGTACAGCAGCATTATCCTTAGCACAACTTTCCGCGTCTTCTCTCAATAATTTTTTCTCGTAGTGTAGTCCCAGTAATTGATACACCTTTATCCAGAAAATCAGTCATAGTTATTCGATGGCAATGCCAAAAATCTGAAGCAAGAACATTATCAGCGGGTTTTTGTACACCAAACTTCGTAGGTCTTGGAGAACCAGAGTGTCTCCATTCCATCAATTGTTGCTTTGTTTCTGGGTCGTCGAATTTTTCAACTCACTGTGCAGTTCTTGCCTTTACCACTGCATCAGTTCGGCGTAAGTAATTTCTGAGAGACTTCGATTTTTGATCCTAATTTACCGTATTTTGGCTATAACGGGCGTTGTAACACTGGAATAATTCAGATAACGTACCTCCGAGTGTTGTTTTATATTTTTGTGACTAAATCTCCTCTTGGTTTTGTTATATTTGTTAAAAAACAAAAAAAAATGCTAAGTTTAAATAATATGTATATATTCAGACTATAGTAATAAATTGCTCACATTGTTATCTACAAAACATTTAATATTTGTATCCGTTATTTTCATTATACTCTTTAACACCGTCATGCTGACGATATTGACCATCGTCATAGGAAGATTCCGGTCCTGCAATTGCATTCTGCTTGATTGATCTCAAGATTGCTTCTGGAATTGGAGGTGGAGTTGGTAGATGCGCCCCGCTTGGTCTAAAACCATTTTCGTCAGCTATGTAGTCAACTGTTAGAACTTGCCCATGTGGAGCAACGTACGAATAAGAACCATGGACGACGGAAGATTCTTGATTGGTTCCAGCATTTTTTAATTCTCCTGTTTCTTGTTGGCTTATTTTGTTTTCAGTTTCATAAACAAATTGATAGGTACCATCCCCATTATTATCATTGTTATATCGGATGATTTGGATTGGTCTTTGGTATTTTTGATAGGTTAATTCAGGTGTTCCATACAATGAGGATGGTTGGTTTCTAATTAATGATTGAAATCCTTTTATACCCTGGAACGGAGTGTTTAAAAAATTACCACTTCCTCCTGCTGTTATAGCACTTGCAGGTGGAAGATAAATATTGTTCAACTTGGCTGCAGTTGCAACCCCTAATACAGCGGCGATTAGAAACTGAAAATCGCATTGCAATTATAACATAACAATGTTTATTGATAAATAGATCATTGCTTACCAATTTCATCTTGCTGATATTTATTAATGAAGAGGCTTCGTCAGAATGCGATTCTGTAGAATTCTTCTTCCCATTTATATATGAAACCGAGATACACGGAAATGCTATAATTATTTCAGATCAACATCTTTTTAAAATTTGGAAATGTAATATGCAAGATTAAAGTCAAGGTGAACCCATACAATAATAATAATAATGAGAGTAAATTTGAAACTTAAAGCCGATAAAGGTTAATGAAATTCAATGAAGAATACACTTTGAGACCATATAACATTTACTTTTTATTGTTTTTAGGTAAATGGTCTGAATTTTTTATTATTGGAAGCAGTTATCCCCGTAATACGTTTAATGAACTACGAGTATACCTTCCAACCCGACTTTAGATGTTTGGCAATTAATGATAAATAACGACATTATAGACTTCAGTTTCGGACTTTAATTTACAAAGTAAAATTTAACAAGACAAGATAAGAATTAAGAAATTCAAACGCGAAATAATTATAATTTATCTATGCAATATCATATGAGTAACTAATGGCAGGTACTTAATTTCTGTCTAATGATTATTTATACAAACAAAAGGTTATGTTTTAGTACGTTTTCGTAATATTATTCAAAAAGAATACATGTCTTCTACAATTCTATCTTCGTTTTACAAACGGATGTTTACTGAAATTTAAAATAATTCGACATTTATTGCAAAAACGATGAAGTTGGGTATAGGCAATGTTAAATGAAATTAAACTGAAATTTAATGTAGGATTTAAAAAAATGACTTCCCACGTTTTTGACTTTTACAAATTTGTACCTAAATTTTTAACACCGTGAATATCTATTTAAGAGTGCAACTATACGAAAACTCTGTTGTTTTTTTACATGTCAGTGGAATTAGGCTTCCCTAGTCTTTATCATTTGCTAGAGAACATTGCAGCTGTTAATTTTTTTAAAGAAACAAGAATATCTTATTAGCCATACAATATATAACACAGTTGGTACTCATTTCTGGTATAAACGGAACTCAAACAATTCTGAAAATATTTTGGTTAAAACGCGCTTTATGAAAACTAGATTAGATGCTCAAAATTTCGGATTTGTTCTACAAACGATGCTTGAGATTTTTCCTCGTAAGCTTGTCGGAGGATACACAAACATTTTTAGGATGTAGAGTTACACGACAAGAGAGGTTTACTCTTTTTTTACTGTTAATACATAAGTAGGTACATTAGGTCACTGTCAGGCCAGCCACTCGACGTGAACACGCTGTATAAGCCAGGCAAAATATATGGTCATGGAGTAACTCATCAGTCGCCAAAGGACATGCTGTATAAGACCCCCATCCTGCTGGGGAGAAGGTTCACCCCGAATATTCCTTATGACGTAATTTCTTGAGTCAATGTCTATTTTTAGAATCTCTATATCTGTAGAATACCTGGTTTTAAAACCAGGTTATCTGTCTACAAAAACAGTTCAAAACCAGATAAGCTGTTTGAAAAACCAGGTAACCTACAGGTATGGAATTCTAAAAATAGACGTTTACTCAGCACGAGGGAGCTCTTATATAGGGCTTGCACAGCGTGTCCATGTCGACAAGGTAGCCTGAAAGTGACCTAGTCTACTTATTTACATGATCTCAAAATTTACGTTATTTTTACAGATTTTAAAGTAATAAGGGTGAAAAGAAAATTAGTGTGTAAAATATCCAAACCCTATTTTATCAATTGATACAAGCATACGAAAGCTCAAAAATGTATATTTTGAATGCTGCAAATCTATTCCATTATCTAATTCATTTTTATTTTCTTCTCCGTTAGGTATCAATGAAATCTGGCAATGGAGTAATTTTAAGACCTTTTTATTGATAGACAGTGTCTTTCTGTTAATACAAGATTTTGACCAATATTGAAATGTGGAAATGCAAAGTAATCCTTACTTTTTGCAATTAGATATTGTTCGATAATTCGATGTACCTACATATAATTATAGGGTTAAACTAAAGACTTCAGGAAAGATCTCCCTGCCTTTTTTGGATCTGGTTTACGTTTTGTACTTTATGTCTAATGAATAATGTGTAATCAATGAAGTCAAGTTGTCTTCAATGTCAATGTGAAACATCTTGTGCATATTACAATAAAACGTACATTGAGCAACCGATTACGAATTACCTGCACTTTCAGTAAATAGAAATCCATTTACCCCAACTCACCTGTTAATAGACGGCGGGCACATATCGTCAGAATTTTTAATACAGATTAATGCTAACAATACCCTCCATTAAGAGCTGTAATAACCAACCTGACAATTCTTAGGAAATAACTTAATAATTCTTCCATTACATTACAAGATTTAATTCCCTGTGAGTAGTCACTATTCAAAGGTTTTACTGTACTTTTGTTAATTAAAATCAGAAATATATATTTTGTAAAACCAATTGATATTAAAGTTTATCACAATAAGTTATTTTTTAAAACGAAATATGTCCAAATTCATTTTAATTTCTTTAATTTTTTATGGCTTAGATATGAGTTTTCCGGACATGCAATACCGTTTTGCACCAAACTCCTCGATACAGCCTTTAAAAACGGTTTCTCTTACTGCTAGTTGCATCGTAATGACTTATGAAACGCTATAAATGTACTTGCCGATAGATTGAGCAGCTAAGCATGTCTCAGCGTGCCATCTAAGATAATTGCAGACCATCATGCCAATAATAAATAATCAAGACGAATACATCTGTATCAGCATTGAGGATAATAGTATGGGTAGATTGAATTTTTATTCAATGAGATATGTAAAAAACATTCTTAAAGTTGTAATTTATTTTCAGTGCATGAAAGGAAAGCTTTGCAATCTATTGCATTTTTTTGAATTGGCCTCTATTTTCTGAAAGCATGTCCAAAAATGTTATTAAAATTCAAGAAAGGCTTCAGCAAAATTATTAAATGTATTAAACTTTTTTTGTGATTGTTTTTAGTGTCAAGGACTTCTTTTAGCCAACATATTTAATTTTTTTTTGGAATTATATATTTCTATAAATTATATAATTATAATCTATTGAATCTAAAAGTTATCGAACGGTAACTCTAATTATATGAAAATTGAAAACTTATCCATACACTACCGTCACAAAAGAGAAAAGGTATAATAATTCGAGCACGGTTGTTGGTTACCATATTTTACATAACACTTCATGAGAAGTAAGAATTTTCGTTCGTGTTGCCCCAGTAGGTTCACAGGGTATTAGGAATAAAATGTAATGGGGATTAAAATATAATGCATATAATAATGTGATCATGGATAGCTAAGCTCTGGAAACTAAACACATAATTATAGTTGCAAACAGTTTCCTAAATAGCAATTTAAGACTAGTAAGTTTAGCTTTGAAATGTTTCACATACATATTTATACGTTTATAATACACGATTCACGTATTTGTAACTTTATGCTCATAAAACTTCGTCGAACACGAATCAGTTCTTCCAAAAGCATTCTTGAGAGATATTCTTAAGAGATGCTGTGGACTGTCTAAGTACGAGAATGGAGGTGAATCATAGAAATTACATTTATATAATCGCTTAATGCATTACGTCAGTATTTTATTAGCTTCATGAAAGAACTAACTTCAAAATTGTATGAAACCTCCCTTATTATTCGAGAGAATTATATAAACCTTTTCAAGTATAATTCAACATGAACTTAAAGTAAAGTTCTACCTACACACATTTACACATTATGTTTACATAGCATTCTAAATTGGATTATATTGAGATAATAATGTCATTTAACACAGTCATATCTCAATGATACCTGCTTTGAATATATGATCTTCTTATTACTTTACATCTTACAGGCGTTTTAGAGCTGAAGTAGCTTTCAGGTTTACAGAGATATTAATAAAAAATGAAAGACGAAACCGCCCAAAAAAGTGGCGTACCTTCCTTTGTTACAAATGGCGCTTCCATTTGGCAAACTTGTAATAATACCAACGTAAAAAAACGCATATTACTTTTTGTTATTGCATTATGTGGCAGATGAAATATAAATGGGGTTCTATTATATGAGTTCTTTACAAGACTTCAAGTCGTATTATAACGAGCGTTATAAAAACGGAAAACTTTGGGTAATGTACACCAGTTGTTATTTTATATGTTTATGACTAAATAAAAAAATAATAGAAGCCAATTCGAAATGTATGTAATATATATTTAGACTACACCAATATATTGCTATTATTTTTATGTACAAAAACTTTAATATCTATATCCGCTATTTTGATTATATATCTTAACACCGTCATACTGACGATATTGACCATCGTCATAGGAAGATCCCGGTCCCGCAATTGCATTCTGCTGGATCGATCTCAAGATTGCTTCTGGAATTGGAGGTGGAGTTGGTAGATGCGCTCCGCTTGGTCTAAAACCATTTTCGTCAGCTATGTAATCAACGGTTAGGATTTTACCATTTGGAGCAACGTAAGAATAAGAACCGTGGACGACAGAAGATTCTTGATTGGTTCCAGCATTTTTTAATTCTCCTATTTCTTGTTGACTTATTTTATTTTCAGTTTCATAAACAAATTGATAGGTACCATCCCCATTATTATCATTGTTATATCGAGTGATTTGTATTGGTCTTTGGTATTTTTGATATGTTAATTCAGGTGTTCCATACAATGAGGATGGTTGGTTTCTAATTAATGATTGAAATCCTTTTATACCCTGGAACGGAGTGTTTAAAAAATTACTACTTCCTCCTGCTGTTATAGCACTTGCAGGTGGAAGATAAATATTGGTCAACTTGGCTGCAGTAGCAACCTCTAATACAGCGGCGATT
Organism: Holotrichia oblita; assembly: GCA_023690525.1. Lineage (NCBI taxonomy): Eukaryota > Metazoa > Arthropoda > Insecta > Coleoptera > Scarabaeidae > Holotrichia > Holotrichia oblita. The sequence continues at coordinate 20,019,454 of CM043020.1, read as the reverse complement.
AGAAACTGAAAAACGCATTGTAATTATAACATAACAATGTTTATTGATAAATAGATCATTGCTTACCAATTTCATCATGCTGATATTTATTAATGAAGATACTTCGTCAGAATGCGATTTTGTAGAATTCTTCTTCCCATTTATATATGAAAACGAGATACACGGAAATGACACTTTATTTATTCGAGATCATTTTTTTTTAAATTTGGAAATATAACATGCGAGATTAAAGTCAAGGTGATCCCCATATAATAATAATAATAATCATAATGAGAGCAAATTTGAGATTTAAATCCGGTAAAGGTTAATGCAATTCAACGAAGAATCCACCTCGAGACTATAAATATTTACTTTTTATCGTTTTTGGGCGCATGATTTGCATCTTTTCATTATTGGGTGCAGTTATCCGCGTAATTCGTTTAATAGACTGTACTTTCCAATCAGATTATCAATTATGGAAGAGCAATTTCGAAATTCTCGTAATATGCTTCTTCATGCATGCGTAATAATGGGCGGGCGTCTTTGGTGTAATGACTTTTTAAGGTCATATACGTATGTGTAATATGTAATTTGCCTGCAAGTGCATTTAGTGTTATTTTCTCTCTTAATTTGTAAATGATGATAATAGATTATTTTACAAAATATTGTAAAATGATTATGACTTCGTTTATTATTATAACTTGATTTAATACTTTTGTAAAGAATGCAGTCCATATTAGAATAGTAAGCATAGCAAGCTTAATATTCATCGTCCGATATGGTCTAGTGGCTAGGATACCTGGCTTTCACCCAGGAGGCTCGGGTTCGATTCCCGGTATCGGAAACTTTATTTTTTATATCACAAAACTCATTTAGTTTTAATGAAAATATTGTTTTATTAATTTTTTTCTCCGAAGAACTTCAAATCTTATTGAAAGCAATTATGGTGAAAGAATTTATAAGTGGTATAGTGTACCTATACAGACTGTCCCGTAAAAAATGCCAACCATTGTAATAGTAATATAATATATTTCGGTTCGTCATTGTCTAAAAAACATTGAACACGTCAAATACCGATAAAAGATTACATAAGTACATATTAAAATTATAACAATAAAACTATAAAGCAAAATTGAGCGCTAACATGTTAAAATTATAAAGACATTAAAATATACATGTGCATTCACATACTAACATTATAAAATAAACAGGAGCATCGGCATATTGGCATTTTAAAATATAGGTGTGGACCGATGTATCACATTTCAGTATTAAAAAAATCGTTTACTGTGTACAGCACCTTCTCCACCAGTGCTTCTTTTAAAACCCTTTCAAATTTATGAAGGGGCATCAGCTTCAGTGCGCACGGCACAGCGTTATAAATTTTCATACACTGATAAATAGTACTGTTTTGAATTTTGCTTAGGTGGGTTTTCGGCGGTAGTAGTGTACTATTTAAAACTCCCTTGGTTTCATGAATGTGCTTCAGGTAGTATTTTTCGAAAAACTCATAGTTTCGCTTTACAAAAACTGCCCCCCCCAAATCAAATATGCCGGACAACGTGAGTAGTCCGTAATTTTTGTAGATGTCTCTACACGTGTCTCTGATGGCCGACCGATTGGAGACTGCTCTGACAATGGCTTTTTGGATTTAAAAAATCCGATCCCGCGAATTATGCACTAATAGCTGCCTCGATGCTCACACTTCTCGAAATACGCCTCGGGCAGTAGCAGTATTTGTGCAGTGTAGAAGCCAGGACTTCAATGTGTGGCCTCCACGATAGTTCGCTGTCAATTTTCACTCCCCGAAATGTTGTTTCATAACAGTTTAGATGCTCAACGCCATCATAAGATATTTTTACACCCTCCTGAGGTTCATTAAATGTCAAAAGTTTAGTTTAGTTTACATTTAGTTTGAGCTTTTAATTCCTGATTTATTTCCACAGGTCATAATATCTTGCTAAGTAAATTGAATTATTATGGAATTCGTGGTAGTGCACTCGCATTGTTTGAATCGTATCTGACGCACCGCAGACAATTTGTTGAAATTAAGTACAGAGGATCGAATGGATGCAGTGAGCGTCATCGATCGGAGACTGTAAGAAGTAATGCTATGGGTGTCCCACAGGGCTCCATTTTGGGGCCGCTGTTATTCGTTTTGTTTGTTAACGATTTACCAATTAATATTATATAATATTATAATATATAATAATGTCGTTTATAAATTAGATTGCAAAGATTGTAATAAATGTTATATCGAACAAACCAACAATATTTAAAGAAACGAATTTATAACCATCAATACACTGTTACACATAACGTCACCGCTGAAACTGCTTTATCTAAGCACTCTAAATATAGACGACATAATTTTGATTTTCAAAACACTAAAATTTTAAAAAAGGAAAATAATTATAAAAAGAGATTAATTTACGAAATGATATAAATTAAGAAAGATGAAAACGCGGTAAATTTTAGAACGGATATTGATAATTTAAGCGTTATTTATAATAATTTAATTCACGCATGAATTTTATTAATTTTAAGCTCTTGACTAGGTTTTTTTGCCATGTTTTTCCCTAGTCCTTGAACAGAATTGTTAGAGCTTGACAAAAAATAGATTGATATACGAATAACTCCAATCGTTTATGTAGAGCAGAAAAAGAGACGGTCCCAAAACAGAGCCCTGGGGCACTCCATACTCCACTTTCTCTCATTCCGTCATAACTTCTATCCCCGTGTCCTCATATGCTAAGACGCACTGTTTTCTGTCCGATAGGTATGATCTTATCCAGTCTAGCGCCATACCTCTGATTCCCACAGTGTCTCCTGCTTTCTACAAAGTATATCGTGGTGAACACAGTCGAAAGCTCTTGACAGATCCATGAAAAGACATGCTATCCTTTCTTTTTTGTTAAATCCAAGTACCATTTCTTGGAGCAACTGAAATATAGCCCGAGTTGTAGATCTGTTTTTTGTGTATCCATTTTGATTTACATTTAAGATGTTTTCTTTATGTATAAATTTCTCAATTTTATGAACAAGTTTTTCGATTGTCTTGGACATGACTGGAATTATTGTTACCGGTCTATAATTTTCGAATTTATTTTTAACTCCCTTTTTGTAAACGGGTTTTACTACCGTATATATTAGTCTCTCGGGAAAGACTCCAGTCTGAAATGACAGATTTACTATGTAAGACAATGGCATGGCCAGGATGTCCGAGCTATGTTTTAATAAATATGTGGGTATTTCATCAATTCCTACTGTAGAGGTGTTCTTTAAATCGTGAATCGTGTCAAATACTTCGATTAGATTTGTATGATATAAAACAAACGTATTTGAAATTCTATTAATCTTGTTTGTAGTAACCGGTAGATTTTTTCCTGCAAAGTATTCGTTCATGGCGGTTAAAATTTCTTTGTTATCTTTATTTGTATTTTGTATTTGTTCCTTATATTTCTTTTAAAATATTCCAGGTTGCATTGTTCTTGTTTCTAGAGTTCAAAATATGCTGGGAGTAGCTATTTTTCTTTGCTCTGTCAATATGTATTTTCGGGCTTTTGCAGTACTCGTTGTATACGCTTCTGTCTATTGTATTGTTTTGTGCACCCTCATACAGTTGTCTCTTTATTTCAGACCTCGTTTTACCATAGATAGTAGGTATTTGTAATTATGTTCACAAATTGATTGTAGCACACGTTCAAGTCTTCCAGTACCAAAACCTCTTCCCAATCAACCAGATCTAATTAATTTCTAATAATGTCCAATGACTTTTTTGAGAACACTCTTCTAGGTATTTTGACTGCATCCATGGTAGCTTTGTTCACCTTGAGAAAGATTCCCTGTGCCAGATGATCAGACAGGGCCGATGTCCATACGTAACTTTCAAATTCATCAGTACTGCTGAATATATTGTCTATTCTAGTTTCACTAGTACTGGTTACTCTCGTGGACTCCATGATGGATGGTTGTAGATTGTATGTTTTAGTAGATCGAGGAAAAGATTCTTATGACTACCGTTTTTGTTCAGATCTATGTTAAAATCGCCACTCAGCAATACTCTGTCTACTATCCTTTGCTTTATTCAATATAGAGTCGAGCGTCCGAAGAAAGCTCCGCATGTCTCCGCTGGAAGGGCGGTATATGTTTATTATAATTACCGCGGGCTTAGTGACTTTTATAGCATTACACTCCAATAGCGATTCTTCGCTCATCATTTTCAGAGCTGATAGTTCTGTAAATTTTGTTCGAGGTGTCACAAGGAAACGCGAGTCACCGCGTGAGTTCCGTTCCCGTCTATCACAATTCCATTATTTATTGTCTGATTTTATTTAAACAAAAAGTTAATTTAATAGCATCAAAGGTACTATAGAATAGCAGCGTTTTATTTGTTTTCAGCTATTTTCATTAATTTCAAACGATAATCAATTTTTTTTGTTTTAAATGGCAACATATATTTTTGGCTATATTCGGATTGGATTTCTTTTTCTGAATTCAACGATGTATAATATGTCTATTTTTCATAAACGTTTATTAAAAAAAACATTTTTCAAAATCAACTTTGTTTTAAATAAATTATGTATAAATTTTCGAATGTACATGAAACATTGGAAATGTAACTATTATAAGTATTATTATAAGAAACAAAACAAACCACTTTACAATAATTGTTCAAATTGCCCGCCACCTTGCTCAACACACATCGCACATCTCCGAATTACTCCACGAGTCGCTTTTAAAAGACAAACGGCAGGTATTTCTTGACAAGTGTTCTCTTCTTCGACTTAAAATGTTAACATTTTCTGGATGTGTTAAATAAACTCGATCTTGTAGATAAGCCCACAACCAGTGGAGTAAGATCCGCTGAAAACGGATAACGCGATAGGACCAGATGTTCCTATCCATCTATTTCCATATTATATATATGTATATCTATTCCAACCAATCAGTATTAACGCGGGCATTGTGCGTGAGAGCCATCTTGTTGATAAAGTATTGTATTTAAATTTGCCAAAGCTAATTCATCTAAAAAGTTTAGGAGATTTTTTTTCGTTTAATAAAGTGTGATATTTTTCTTGATTTAAGCAACCATCTATGAAAAATGGCCCAATTAATTGATCTCCTAAAATGCCACACCAAACATTTATACTGAAACGTCTTTGAAAATTATTTTCAATGACAAACCTCGGATTATCTTGGCTCCATTGTCGGTGTATGTTTCTATTGAAAATACAATTGTTGCTAAAAGTGCATTCATCAGACCAAATTATCATTTTGTAAAAATTCGGATCTTGTTCTAACGCATTTAAATAAAAACGACAAAATTGTATTCTTCGTTCAGAATCATTTTGTCCTAATGCATTAACTTTTCGAGCTACGTACGGTTTAAGTTTGTGTTTTATTAAAATACCATGTAGGTACTGTTGTTTTTTGTACTCGAATATTACGTGCAATTTAGCGACTCGAAGTTCGAAATTGTTCTTGTACTGCAAGAAGAACATCTAATTCCTTATCTTTAGAGAATTTACGTTTTTGTCTTTTAGGTTTCTTAAATGATTCATAATTTCTTAAATTCGTTTCAATTCTCTGAAATATTTTCGAATCTGGAATTTCTCAGTCCAGAAAATGAACACTGTAACGATGAACAGCTTGAAAACGGTTTTTATTACATTCAAAAACAAAGAACACTTGTAACATGTCCGTTAACTCATTGTTATTCATTTTACGAAAATACGTTTTTTGTTGTAGCAAAACGTTCAAACAGGACAATAAAAAAATTTAATAAACTCACATTCACGCGTTTATCGCTTTTTTGATACTTCATGGCACACTCAAAAATGTATAAATAATAGAACACAAAGATGAAATTTATTAAATGTTATTTTTTTCAATAAATATTTATCAAAAATAGACATGTTATACATCGTTGAATGCAGAAAAAAAAGATCCAATCCGAATATATACCCAAAACTATATACATATATTGCCGTTTAAAATAAAAAAGTTGACTATTGTTTGACATTCATGAATACAACAGAAAACAAATAAAACACTGCTCAGTATGATGTTCAATGTATTACTACTTAATTGAAATTATTGCAGACAATATCCTATTTATTCGATAAAATTAAAATCTTAGTAATGATTGGTTACAGATATCAAAGGCCAGAAGGTTATCAATTTGTTTAGGGGGAATTACTCAAATTTATCGTTTGTCGGTCAAAATAGGATTAGCAAAATTGAAAGGCGATTCCAAGAAATCAGCCATAAATGTGTTCTAAAAATATTAAAATGTTCAAGAAAGCAAATTTGCAAAATATAAATAGTTCAAGAGATATTTGAAGACGATACAGCTTGCAGAGTTTAGTTTTGTGATTTAATCGTGCATGCCATTGACAGAAATCAAATATCTATGCAATGGATGCCATTTTCTGATGAGGTTAATTTCACGTTAAACGTTCATGCTAGTAGACAAAATTTTAGCTACTGGTATGACAGGAATCTGTACTAGATGAGTAGTATCTAGTGAAAACTAATGTTTGAACTGGCGTAATTGGTAGTTGACTGATAAAGCCTATATTATTTGGAGGTAATTTAACTGGACATAGGTATCACAAATTTATTGAAGACGAACTAGTTCCGGTCTTATTACGAGAATCTGATTCTGTTAAGAGCAGATACAAGGCTGGCTATTTAATAGCGAGACTGCGTGCGCAGAAGGTGTCCTAGAGGGAGAGGGGGAGATGTGTGAGGGGAGGGGGGTAAGGCAGAGGAGGGGGAAACGAATGCAGCGGTGTATAGGTGGAAGTGGCTACGAAAACAAGTCGTGGATCTTGCACCAGGACAACATACCTGCCCATAACGCGCTGTCTAAAGCGTTATTTAGCCACTACAGGCACTCCAGTACTCGAACACACGCCGTACTTGCCTGATTTAGCACCCTGTGACTTTCTCCTAATCCCATTCCACTCGACGTTTTCTTACAGGGACGTTTTGTGAAGAAACCCAAAACGCAACGAACATCTTGAACTACTTTACAAAGTGTTAGAAATTAATTTTATCATAGGCTGGTACTTTAACAACATGTCAATGGTGTATATTTTGAGCTTCTTTTACAGTAAAATTACGTTTAAAACATTATGTTTATTTTTTTGAAGATGAGTCCAAAACGTCAAAAATAAGTTTGGGCCTCTTACCTTGCTAATTTTATTAAAAGCAATTATATAACCATAAACAACGGACAAGAATACATCAGGTACTGACGTTTAGAAGGCAGATAATTTATATAAAAGTATTACACATCCGAAGTAATACACATAACAATTTATCTAGTTTATGGCTATAATTTATTTTAGTTTTTGGACCGGAAGCTATATAACCGTTCCTGTATAGAATGCAAATACTTGTTTGAGCATTTTAGCCCTATAAGGCATTATGCTCTGCTGGGAGTTTGGCCTCTCGTTTAGATTAACAAGGTGAACCTACTTGCCGAGGAGGAAGCAGATCCATCAAACGGTTATCGAGCTAGGTAATATTTATATGATGAAAAAGCTGTCCAGAAAATTTATGAAAGTTTGAACGGTCACAGCGCTCAAACGCGTTAATGTGCCTTCCTGGGGGTTTGTCCTCCCGTTTAGATTAACAAGATGAACCATCTGGCCGAGAGCGAAGTAGATTCATCAAACGGTTCTCGAGAAAATATAGATGAAATTTTAGTCCTATAAGGCGTTAATGTGTCCTGCTGGGAGTTTGGCCTCTCGTTTAGATTAACAAGGTGAACCTACTTGGCGAGGGGGAAGCAGATTCATCAAACGGTTATCGAGCTAGGTAATATTAGGTAATGTACATGATGAAAAAATTGTCCAGAAAATTTATCAATTTGAAGCGGTTACAGCGCTCAAACCCGTTAATGTGCCTTCCTGGTAGTTTGTCCTCTCGTTTATATTAACATGATGAACCAACTTGCCCATAGCGAAGCAGATTTATCAAACGGTTCTCGAGAAAATTTATCTCTATAACGCGTTAATGTGCCTTGCTTGGAGTTTGGCCTCTCGTTTAGATTAACAAGGTGAACCTACTTGCCGAGGAGGAAGCAGATCCATCAAACGGTTATCGAGCTAGGTAATATTTATATGATGAAAAAGTTGTCCAGAAAATTTATGAAAGTTTGAACGGTCACAGCGCTCAAACGCGTTAATGTGCCGTCCTGGGATTTGTCCTCCCGTTTAGATTAACAAGATGAACCATCTGGCCGAGAGCGAAGTAGAGTCATCAAACGGTTCTCGAGAAAATATCGATGAAATCTTAGCCCTATAAGGCGTTAATGTGCCCTGCTGGGAGTTTGGCCTCTCGTCTAGATTAACAAGCTGAACCTACTTGGCGAGGGGGAAGCAGATTCATCAAACGGTTATCGAGCTAGGTAATATTTATATGATGAAAAAGTTGTCCAGAAAATTTATGAAAGTTACAATAACAATTTATCTAGTTTATGGCTATAATTTATTTTAGTTTTTGGACCGGAAGCTATATAACCGTTCCTGTATAGAATGCTAATTCTTGTTTGAGTATTCAATAACACTGTGCCAGTTGAAACATGAATAAATTAGGTTAAATAGACTATTGTGAATTTATTCCTTAACGACGTGTATAAATATTACATCCATCATTAGCAGAAATAAGTAAGAAAATTAACCTTCTCGAATCGACGGAGATTTTTAGAGCTTCTTCAAATACTACAGAATTGCGAAGATATTGAATATAAATTTTAATATAAAATATTATTGTCATTAATATAAAACTGACCTAGCAAAGTATTATTGATTTAATTAATTTTAGATTTGCGTGCATATTAGTATAATCACTTAATTACATGTTGCCGGTTTGGGAGCCTCAGCCTGAAGTAAAATACTATAGTAATAGTATATGATAGAGCGATTACATATTGTTGTTTCTGCAAACTAATAGCATTATAATTATCATATTTAATCTTTAATTATCATTAGAGGAATAATAAATTTGTTATAGCTTCATTAGTTTGCTAATAACACAATTTATTTATTAAATCTGTATTGACAGCATAGATTCAACGTAGAAACTCGCAACTTTGATAAAAGTAAGAATACTAATATTTAGTGAAAAATATTTATTTCACGATATGCTTAAGTACATTCTCTTACTTACAAAAACTACATTTAATATCCCCCATGAACACTATGAGCTGGTGGAAGATACTTGCGATTGCCTTCTGGGTTAGCACGGAGATTACTGAATCCTTGATTGAAACCATCACTACGATCTCGTTGAAAGGTCCCTTGACCTGATGGAGCAACTCCGTGACTTCCACTTGGGCGAACACCATTTTGACCTCCAAATGATTGAAAATTATTTCCGCCACCGAATTGATTAGGACCGCCGTGTTTTGCAAAAGGTGTGATTTGGTTATTCGAATATCCAGAATATTTTGAAAATCCTTGATGGCCAGGATATCCACTACTTCCCCGACTTTGACCACCATATTGCGGAGTTTGTCCCGAACTAGGTTGGAATTGCCCCCCGAAATTGCTGGTTGCTCCAGGAGCAATTTGATCTGAGTTTGCTCTAAAACCGTTCTCGTCAGCTATGTAATTTACAGAAATCTTTTGTCCGTTGGGAGCTACGTATGAATAATCGCCACGAACTACGTTTGATTCGTTTGGTGTTCCTGGGTATTGTAAGTGACCCGCCTCCTTTTGAGAGATTTTATTTGCGGTTTCAAAATCGAATTGGTAACTTCCATCGCCATTGTTTTGGTTATTGTATCTGAGAATACTGTCAGTGTTATGTTGATAAGATGATGGTTTAAATCCGGCGTGAGCATTGCTTAGTCTTGTATTCGCTTGTCCCTGGTTGGGGTAACTCAAGCTTGAAGGCGATGAAATTCCATGATTTTGATAATTACTCTTGTAATTCGCTCCGCTACTTCCAGGAAATCCGCCCAATCCACTTGAACCAAAATTATTGCTTTGATACGGACTTTGAAGGAAGTGGCTGCCACCAGCAGATCTAGCATTTGATGGTGGAAGATATGTATTGTCTAGTTTTGCGGAAATCGCAAATCCGAATAAACAGCAAAGTATCACCTGAAAAGAAAAAGAAAAAAAACTGTGAAGTCTTTTGCAATTTAGATACTAGAAAAATATTAAATTTTATACCTGCTTCATTATCAAATATTTGTACACTATAAACTACAAGCCAGACACACGACTAAATGAAATAATTTTGGGTCTGTATTTATAGCAAACATTAATGCAAGTTTTTGTAAGATCTAAATTTGAAGATGACAAGTCTCGTTGAATCGTCTTCATTTTGTTTTTCTTCTTCTTCAGCAAAAAATCAAGGTTAGCTGACGATAAATGTCTACGAATTTTAAAGAATCCGATATACTTAGATTTAATTCAATAATTACTCGATTAGGTAACATCACGAACACGATTTAAGAGTACAGAATCCATTCATAATTGTCAGGTAATATGTTAATAAGGATTTAGTTATTATATACATATACTACTTGATAATTCGTATTAAATGGACATGTCATTCTTATATTCAATAAAAAAAATCCTAAATTCACAAGAAGTAATATTATATGACTTATTTATATTAGGTTTCTATATATCGGAAGTCAACAGATATTCTGCAGTTGACACTCGAAAATCGTTATTTCATACCATTTTTGGCTGTAGTAAAATGCGGCAGTGCCCCAAACATCATGTAAGCAAATATTTACGTGACACTCTTCATTTAGTTCAGAGATATTTGCTAGTTTCAAAGGCTTGTCAATCTGGTGAAACTGCCATTTAAGTACATATTATTTATATGTGCTTCTAGTTTTTTTCAATTCAACTGGCGTACTTAGATACATACCTGCTTTTATACGTTTATAAAAGCAAGTCATAAAAGTTATTAGTTATTCAACATTAAAAAATAATAACGCTTGAAGGTTCTTTATGTCTCACACTTTAAATTACTAAAAAAATGCGCTGCTACCATTGTATGGTTTCTTATTCTATATCTATCATAAACATTAAAATGACAATTTTCTTGAAGGTTTCTTTCTATTAATATCTATGTGTGGGTTCATATCTTTTCAATCTTGCCTAATTTTCTGTAAAACTATTTCCGTTGTAACTTGTTGAAACAAATTGGAAAAACTGCTCTTTCTTTATGTAGTCTGTCCTGTTTTATTTTTAGTGTCAAATGAAATGAATGCTATTTGAGTTTGTGCTTCACTAGAGTTTTGCGCTTTGAATTCCTTGGGATTCTAGATTTTAGTGAGCTTTGCTTCATGGCAGGAAGAAATATACGAAAACAAATAATGTTATTCATAGCATTTTTATCATTCGCAATAAGTTTTTTCTTCAGAGTTGGGACTTTGAGTGGGGCATTTAGTTTTAAAACTTTGTAGTACCTAAGGTTTGTTCATGGTTTCTCCTTATCTCTATGCCGCAGAAGGAGTGTGTTTACATCTTCCTGATATCACTTGGTTACCTTTTTTATAGATTGTAACTAAACTTAAAGTCTGCCAACGACATTTTTACAATTTCTTAATCAAAGATTTGGGAAGTTCTGGAAAATTTGTTTTTAATTCGTTATCTTGAAAAGAAAACGGCACACGAAAAATCTCCAGGAAGGTGGATTCTTAGTTGTTTCATAAAAAAAGGAATATAAATTGCAAGAAATTTACTCGGTAAGTATTATTTTTTTGTGTAAAAATGTAACCGAGTTGTAAGAAACTGTAAAAGGACCATTTTTGAAATAAACTTTAACTGACTGTATCTCAGAAACACAGCGTTTTCTGACAAATGTCTATACAACTACTTTTTTCATATTTTGAATTAAGGAAATCGTCACCAATTTTTCCCATAGTACTAAACGCTGTGTTTAATACTACATTTTTATAAATCATAAAAGGTTTCACAAAATGGTTATCAATAAAGAAGTAACTGCCTAATTTTTGCGATACTTCAAAAAGACTGGTAAAATGTAGTAACTAGAAATTGAAAAAACAGGGATGTAAATAAATTACTACATCCCACCGCTTATAAAATGATTCATTCATACAATAAATAGAACTGTAATAGCATTAATTGTTAACATTATCAGTGGATTCGTTTCAACTCAAATGTTTTCTGATCTTCGGTTTATTGTTTGTTGTTATCCTTATCATTACTTACATCTTATCCTTATCCCTATAAGGCAGGTTTACGTCAAATTCTTCTATAGACCAATCAATGACAGCATCTCCCCAAGGTTCATCACTAGCTCCTTTAGTTTCTGCAATTTCTATCAACGACCACGCTAGATGTATTTTGGTGTTGTCAAGACTTGAACTTCTCAGTTGTGACTGACTTCAGTGTAAGTGGTGTTATTTGCCGGCTTAAGCCTTCATCTACCTAACCAATACATTAAAACGTATCGAGATTTTACTTTCAAAAGAAGAAGAATTTGTCGAAAAACATTTCTATTACCTAGAAATATCTATTGGTGTAGTTAATTTTTCCTCCTTCCCCATGAAATTAGAACTCTTGTCAGATTCTAATCTGCATAGTTCGTATATAAAGTTTGAATAACAGTTAGGTGCGGTTACTTCATTTATCTTTGTTCAAAAACTTGGAGGTTAATGTATGTTTTTAATTGGAATTTATTCGCAAACGATCGTGTTAATATTCATTTCTGCACTAAACTAATTGTAAGTGATATGACAGATAAGGCTCACATCGCAGCACATTTTCAAATGCTATCATTATTTCAAACGAGGTGGTATAGAAATTGCTACACAGACGAAAGAAGGATGACCTCCAAATCCAGTTAATCCGATATTGTTAGATGGCTTTTAACAATATCGGACCAACTGTCTGGTGAGGAATTCTAAAACATCACTGGCTATACTTTCTGCTCAAGTCGGCGAGTCAAAAGGATGCATACAATACATTATCAGTCTTCAGTTCAGAAAGGTTTTGGTAATGTAGGTGCCCAAGTTGTTGTCTAATAAGCAAAAGAAGAAAAGAGTTGATGATGCTCAATCGATTTTAGACGAGTATGGAGCTGATTGGGATGAATTACTGGATAATCTGTTAACTGTTGATGAGACTTTGGTCAATTACGTAGCACCAGATAGGTACCCGAAATTCAGCTTCCAAATGGCAGCTTCCTGGTCAGCCACCATCAGAAGTCGAGCGTACCAAAATGACATTTAAAAAGATCTTCCTATCTTCCGCCTATACTTACTACCAATAGAGTAGAAGAGTATCGATAGATCTATAATTAGTTTTCACGTTCAATAGTGGTAAGGACTGTAGCTTAGAAGACAGAAAGGCTGAGGAGTAACGAACAGAAGAGACAGACACAACAGAAGGAACTGTGTATTGTAAACAATAACAATGATACAACCTAGTCTTGTGATTTAATTAATCTCAACAGGTATCAAAGAAATAGTCCCGAATTATACGTATGTTCCTTAATAGTGAGTACAATAAAACGGTCAATTAATGAGTAATTTCCAGATTATTTAGGTGGAATTTGTTTCAGGAAATCAATGTCTCGGTGGCCTTTGTAAACTTATTTGATACCGTATGTACAGTTTGTGGATTAAGTAATGTCTTCCCTTTTGAAGACTATATCAAACTTTCTTCCGCTCACGCCGATTCGGTCATTTTCGGAGATGCGTCCTTCAAAGAGGTACGATACTAAAACCGTTCAGTACTACGATCTATAACAAACATGTTGCGATAAGATTGTTTGTATTATAAGAAGATTGTAAAATGAACCATAAATTAGCAAGGCGTATTACCTACGTAACCTTTTAAATGTATTTTATATTGGAACCTATACACTGAAATCGTAATATGCATATAGTAAAGGTTTAAAGATATCACGGAGTCTTGCACTTTGCGAATTATGGCAATTTATTTGCAGTAAGAGACAAATAGACATTACCATCTTTCCTGCTGTGCCGACTTTTTTTTATCGATTTCCCAAAATATTGATACCTAAAGTTACCCAAAATTTATTTAAAATAAAAATAAAATTTTATTTTAAATATTTGTTAATATTATTCATAATATATATTTGCGATAATTATCGTCACAAATAATGGCTATACGTATGTGTATGGAAGCAAGTAAAGAGAAATGTCGAAAAACTAGAAGACGAATATGAATTAAATTATTAAAGAGCGCAGGTAGAAAATTACGCACGTTATATTATGTTTGTATAATTCTTATAATAAACTAAAATTTTGATATTGCAGCCGTTATGTCTCTACACGTCTTAAAATTCTGATTTGTATAAAAAAATTTTCACAAAACACAAAGAAACCAATTTTATTAATAAGAGTTGTATATTTACAAAGAAATGAAATATCTACATATTTCGTGTAACTGTGTGTTTTTATATAAGTATGTAATCCTTAAAACGAAAACTAATGAAGCTCTTTCACGGTTTAATCCTCTGCATAAATTTCTAGATTATATCATATTTGAATATAATTCTAAGAATTGAAAATAAATAATTTGTAAGAATTATAATGAATTTGTAAATGACCTGAGATAATGCTTTCTACACAGAAGGACACATAAACTTCTGAGAACCAATCAGAATCTGTTACGAAATTTATTATTATCCTCAATCTCCCCAATAACAGGCTTTAATCAGTTTATCATTTATTTGTGAAGCAATCTATTTCATAGACGGGAGAGAGAGTATGTCCAATTTGTGGTTACTTTTCGTAAAAAGTGGACAAAATGCCTAGACGACCAAATTAACGGGACTCCTTATTAGAAGTTAGAGGAAAGATAATTTCTATGTGGGAGAATCGAAAGACTAAAAGAGAAATAGCTCAGCCCAGTGGACTTATGTATGTGTATTAAGTAGATGTACTTATTCGTACCCTGTCAGTTGCTGTTAATTTCAAATGCTAAAATGTTAATTATAATTGTTTACAAGAAGTGTTGGTGTTTTCAATAGTTTTATTTATAAAAACCTTCTTATATACTTTATTAATATTTGTGTACACACTTTTGCACAGCGCGATTGAAGTAGAGTGTCAAAGCTGGTAAACTTCGAAATAAAATTATTGCATACCTACTAATAATTGTTTCATACTACAAAATATATCTAAAGCAGTAATATTTTGAAAAAGACTACACTTATTTACGTAAAATATGCATACTACGAGTATAAACATGACATGACATTTCACGGCTATACACAAATGGGAAATCAATAGAGACATATTAATTTTTGTTCAATCTGTCAAAATACAATCAGGACTCCACGAGAGATGGGAATTTATTGTACGCATATTACATTCGATATAATGTATGCGCCCGAATAATAAATATATCAGAGAAAAATAGCACAATGGGGTGTAATAGTATTCACAGTTTATTTTAATTGTCGAATTATCTCTCCTCTCGGCAACATGAGCAATATAGTTGTTATTGTTTGCGGTTGGTCGAGATATTCTTAATATACAACTACATATACACTTCAAGCGGCATCTACGAAAACGATCGAACGGGCATGAGCGGAAGAAAGTTTGATAAACGCTTCAAAGGGGAAGACATTACTTAATCCACAAACTGTACATATGTACAGTAAGCAATGATAATGGGTGGACAGTCCTGTCACAATATGATAACACCCAAGCCGCGCCGAAGATATCCGATGTATTAGATGCAATACTCCCTAACTTTCATTTAAGACCATACACCTACAGGTAAAATCGTAACGATAAGAGTTTCTACATTTCAGGGTGATTTAAAAGCTATTTACACATGCAAATTTACGGTTTAATATAATGCACACAAGGTCACTAATCTTTATGTGACTATTTCAATATTTTTAATTTAATTTGTCTTACGCTGTTGAAATGCATATACCATTATGTACAATAGAACTGGAAAATAGCGGCAACAGCAACACATTTCTAATTAGTAGAACTCTAAAACTATAACAGTTAAAAATGAGTTCTCGTATAAAAAAATCCTTAATTTGAATCGCTCTTTCCATATTTGATATTCGGATCCGGATTGATGTATGTATTTTACCATCATATTGGAATACCCCTACGAAACTATCAAAGTCACGCAAACGACATATAGATACTAAACGATACCTGTTTTCAATATTTTAATCATTCACTCAAGTAATCTTGATAAATAATACTTACTAAACTCGTAATTTATTCATTCTTATTTCTCCACGAGTCTAAAATTAAATCTTAATATTACGCTAATGATGTCTAGTTTATAATCATTCTTGATGACACTTGACTTATAATCTTTAATAAGAATTATAGAGGAAGCAGATAAATGAATTCTATTAGGATCTATTAGGATATATTAGAATAATTTGTTTAGTAATTTAATATTGTATTAACAATCAAATTTCCTTCGAAGCATTACAGTCTCATACGCCGAATATTTAAACCAAATTTATTAATCCATGAATACCATTAACTGTAAAGTAGGGATTAGACCACAATAAATATAAGCTATTGTATGCAAAACAAATTACTGTTTAATATTATCCTAATAATTAAATCTTGCTTGATGATCTGCACTGTGATCTCTTAACTGGAACTCAGATTCCAAATATTGAAATACATAATCCTAAATTTTAAGAATTGTTAATTTCAATGAGGAGTGTTTTTGTAACGAATTCTCAGAAAGTTCTTATTTTCTTAATATAAACTTATGTATAATGATTAGCTAAACCAATTATGAGCACCGTTTGAATATGTTTTAATTACGTTATTACATTAAAGCCAAAGAGGGGGCGAAAAATAATTTTTATATTGCCTTATTCGTTCTCAATATAAAAGCCTCTCTTCTTAAGAGTATTTAGTTTGCTGTAATCGTCGTAAAAATGCCCGCAACAACAATAGAAACGCGAGCAAAAATAGTTACCCTTTGGGAGCGTGATTTGTCCTACAGGCAAGTTGCTGCAGAAGTTGGTGTATCGGTAAGTATATAATCTATTTTTATTGTTCTATATGAATTCTTTGAGTGCATTGCACAGATACTATTTTATTAGTTTTATACATTTAGTATTTATATATTATTACTATTGTACTTTAGTGTATTGGTGTTGGTTCATTGATGTTCTGGCTTGATGACTTAGCGTAAAACGGTTATTTGACTAATAAATAGAAATTGAAAGTCAGTGATATCAACACCAAAAAAACTTGATTCTAGAGTTTTCAAATCAAATGTACCTTACGCACACACATTAAATATTAATTGAAAGATAAATAAATGTTAAGTTGATTGTAACTACATTTCACTCATCATTAGATAACGTTTAGTCCTTCTATTAACAAACAAAATATGCCAACGAGTAGGTATTCATTTGTTTTATGATATCCCTCGTTGGTCTAAATTTTTAGTAACCGTTACTTCTGTGGAACTCTATAAAACTGTATCTTTTCTTTTTTTCTCTAACTGTACTTCAACATAACGCTGGCGAACCGAAAACGAAGATGTAGCTCTACGAAATAAATCGAGGCCTGGACAACCACCCAAAATTAATCCAGAAGATGGTAATAGAATTTTGAACTACGTTCAACAAAATCCAGTCACCCATCATCCATTTTTTGTTTTTATTTATTTTTCCATAAGTAAACACTTAGTGAAAATTATCTGTATATAGCAGTGAAATAATTATATAAAAACCTATTTAACTCGAAAGATTTTTTCTTATACTTCATATAACCAACACGTATAAAAAGAAGATGTATATGTTTCTCCGGTTGACTGTACTATTAAATTTATTAGATTCAAAAATTTAGTTGCTTAACCACTGATGACATTAAAAAAAGGTTTTTTATATTGTTATACCCCTGGGAATTGAAAACACAATTTGTGGAATACCAAAAATGTGTGTTTCCAACTAAACTTCCTTCATATAATATATAATTTGTAATAATTTCTGATTAATTCTTTACGTACACGGAAAGAACTCTTTCGTATTCGGTAGTGATATATGAAAAAAGACAATACATGTATTTAAATCTGCTTTCAATATCACTATAAATTTCTATTATAACTTTTACTAAATACATATAACATTAATAATAATTCAATAATGATAGAATACATCAATACATATGATAATCTTATATTATTATTGTAACGTGACTACGACCCAAATATCAAATACGGAAAGAATGATTTTAATTAAAGTTCTTTTGTAAGAGAACTCTCCTCTAACTGCTACAGTTTTCCAGTTGTACCAATTAGAAGTGTGTTACTGTTGCCGATATTTGTCAACTCTATTGATACTGTAGGAGAATCTAAAATATTTAAATAGTCACATGAATATTAGTGACCTTGTGTGCATTATATTATACCGTATTTGCATGCTAAATGGGTTTTAAATCACCCTGCAATGTAGAAACTCTTGTCGTTACGATTTTACCTGTATGTGTACGGCCTTGAGCGAAAGCGAAGAGTTATTGCAAGGGTATCAATAGCTTCGGTATTTCTCGTATTATTATACTGTGACAGGACTGTCCAACCTGTAACGTTGCCTACTGTACATACATAAAATTAATGAAATTGGATACGTATTTGCAACTACCTACATACATATTTATGTGAATTTACTTAGGAACACAGCGTGGGAATGACATTTAAATTAAACGTGAACGATTTTTCGACAAACATGTTTATCTCTATAAAATACGGAAATTAAAAACTTATATTACATTTTTTCAGTTACGGATGGTTACGATGGTGAAATTAGATATTTTTCCAAAGGAATAAACACTTTTTAGCAGTGGGTACTAACGCTTTATGCCATACATTTAATTTTTTCGGCACTTTATTGCATCGAGTTACAATTACCTATCGAATAAAATTTTACCCAAGATATCTAAGATACACTTGGATAAAAAAGTTAATATGGGGAAATGTGGTGTGAACAAACTATCACATACAAACATTTTATTATTTTTCCTGCTTCGGTGATTTTGTATTAGCAGTAAATTTTATATAGTGACATGAATTGAGTGTAAAATTAAAACCACTGCTGTACCTCTAAATATTCCATGTATTTCCATATTTTTAATTGGATTGTTGGATTACAATAAGTCTATTTCCCCTGTACTATATACAAAACCGTAATCTATTTATGAAATTGATAATATGCGTAGATAAATGTTTGAAATATTGCAGAATTTGTTCCGGGAGTAAATATTAATTATCGTTATTGCATTTTACCAATTTTCGGAACGATTATTTTTCTCTGAGCACCTACCTGTGTTTCAATATAAATACTATCAAAACTGTGTTACATTTCCGTTGATTAATTAATTTTTTGTTAATTAAGTTTCCAAATTAGCATTATATTGGCGAGATAAATTATAAATACACCTACTGGTACTGTTATTAGACGTAAACGTTGCAACACTGCTGAATTCAATTCTCTACCGAAAAAATATTAATTCCGCTTCATCAAACATTGGAAATACAACTGCCATAATGAAAAAAGAATCCAGGTCACTCGAGATCACAGCATTCTATCATGTTGACAGATCTCATTAACATAACAGTAAGACTTCACAACATGTTCAATATTGGTACCTACCTTTATCGAGCAAGTATAAAAGAAAAGGTATAAAATTCGAATGGCGGACTCATGTATTCTGCGCGGTAAATAGTTCTGTCGGATTTCAAATTGTTAAGGCCTTCTTTGTTTACAGTAATTGCTTTCGTCAGTGATCAAAACACTAGTTGATACACTACATTAATATTCATCATTATTATACATACAAGCTTTAACTTGCATTGGAAATCTGTCTGAAGGCGCTTATTATCAGAGTCAATAGTTAGTAAAATAAGATCGCGAAAATTAAAGGAGGGGCAGCTACCACCCTTTCCACAGGTAATTTCTTCAAACGCAGCAAGTAATTCGCGATAATATGTTTCGTGACTTACTGAAGCCAATTTTAATGAAAAATATGGAAAAATATAGCTATCTGGTCATCGTTTTAAGGAACCTCGAAATGATCCAACGAAAAACGATAGAGTGTACGTTTGCCGTATTGTAAATGCGAATGATAGTAGGTTCTGATGACCAGGGCCGACTGGCACTGGTCGTGAGACTTAAAGTAATCAAAAGCAACAATAACAATAAAACCCCGCAGGGTGGCTGGAATTAGAGCCATCGGAGTGTAGCGTCTCCGCGGGGATAATCCGAGCTAAGAGGAGAAGGGTGTAACAACTTCGCTTTCGACCAAAATTCCTCGACCTACGAATAGTAGGACTAAACGTTGGAGTGAGCCGCTCCAGCTGGAATCTCTGAATTGGAATCCATGATGATATGTTTGCAACTGTTGTATCAAACAACGAACACAGACACGAACACCTCGGTTAAGTTTTAATCTTCAGTTCAATGTGTATAAACTGAAAATCAACAGAAGTCTACTAGTAGTAACCTATCTTCTCGCAAAAGCATGATCACCAAGTCCAGTATCTGCCCCAAGACAGATTCGTAACCTATCTACCTACTCGTACATGTCGCTGGGTTGTTCAAAAGACGGATTGCTGCATTGATTATAGCTGGTAGTTAGGCAATGCTGAATGTGCTCAGAAGAATTTTCGCTGATGAGGAGGAGGTCGTCGCTTATTGCAGTCCTTGTAAATAGTGATACAATATCGACACTCACCAAACCATCAGGCCCGACATTTGCACCCTTGAAGCGTGAAGTTTGTACAATGCATAGTTGAAAAGTAATGAACGTGGTAGGGAGAGAACAGAAAGGAAGCGGAAAAGATAGCCAAGGATGTAACGAAAAACTGAATTTACTCAATAATTACAGAACATGCAATAAATGCAAAAAAGAAAACAACTACAAATGTAAAAGAATTTATTTCTTATACATCACAAGATCAAACAATCTGTTTGGACACATAGAAGCTGCTGTGCAGTCTCATAGAGGTGTCAGTAGGGGTATACGAATGATATTTAGGTCTCAATAGTCTCAAAGTAAACAAAGTGAATATAGGGGAAATGGTATGCTCGAAAAAAAAGACAAAGGCAACAATCAGGGGCTGAAACGGACGATAGGAATATGTAGGCTTAGTGCAATGTAGGGCGTGACTTTTTTACCAGATTCACTATACATGGATGTAGTGGATATAGTACTATCCGAAACAGAGTTCAAGGCATACAAGGTAAATTATACTGGAACAAAGCGATCCAAACTGATAGATCTTACCTGATCAAACACTACCAGTTCACACAAACGTAGCAGCAAAGTCGACAAGATGGCTATGATGGCTATATCTAATATCTTAACATGGCTGTATTAGAAGATGTATTTTCTGTTTCTTGCCATTGCTATCATTTTGCTACAGAAAGTATTTTTATTTGAGACGTTACAATTTATAACTGGCCACTTCTACTGCTGGCTAATCATAAATTTTGCAACTGCAAAGCTAGAATGTGTTCAAAACCTGTTTCGCATTTTTTTATATCTTGTCCGGTTAAAGCTAAGCCTTTTTTGTAGAGTTTGACATTTTATATAAAAAAGGTCTATTCTATTATAGTTTTCGAGTAATGGTCGTTACTGTATGGCACAGGATAACGTAGTAAGACGTGGTGTAGGAAAAATGCTTTTCTAGTTTTACACATACAACTTTAAAGTACCCTACAGATACATGGGATTATACTTATAACTTAGTTGTAATTGGAAGAAAATCAAGGATGTATATAGCATCATCATTCATCATATCACACTCAGTAGATTTGACCTACGTTGAATACCTAGGAGAGAAGAGTCAAATGCAAAACATTATAATATATGCATGTTATAATTGAAATCGATATATTGGCATGTAACACGTGACGTACTTTAGATGAATTAAATGAATGTTTCATAAATTAGTTACGAAAGTCCCCCGGCTCTATTCAAATTATTTAGATATATGCGGTATTACTACCTAGCAATTGTGTAATTAAACAGCTAATGAGGTAAGAGCTGGTAATCTATTTATTGAATTTGATATGAATAATAATGTAAAAATTATTCAATCTGGAATTACGGCTAACGATATGGAAACTGTATCTGACATTTTAGTAACATCGCTAATTAAATTCACATTATCTATAATCAGCGCAATGAGATGACATTCTATTCCTAATTAAATTTCAATACAATTTAATTGGATTTATTTACGTTAAATTTCTTTTCTCTTATAACAAACTTTACGTAAACTGTTATTTATTACTGTCAAAAATTGCATTCTGCTTACACTTATATTATTGAACATTCTTTTAGTATGTGGTTTCATTACGTGTTCCACTTCTCTGCTCATTGCGTGTTGCATCCATTATTACATTACAGGCGTTGATAGACACTTATCAACGAACATTGGGATTTGGATATCTTTTTAATTAAATCGCTACCTAAACACGGTATTATTGGCGAAGAACCAATTTAATTTGATTGAAAGATATTCGCGTATAGCAAACACATTTTGTTTAGATGAAATTTAACAATAACTTAAAACTAAACTAACAGAAGTCACTAAGTTTGAATTTTTGTGAACTCAGTGGTTGGTCCTGACGGTAATTAAATAATCAATAGGTGTAAATTAAATTTAGTCAGATCCAAAAACGGGGGAAAATAATGGGATGGCAGCCGTTAAGCATAAAACAATCCTTTTTACAATCTAAGCATTCGTAAATTTATTATTTACTTCTTCAGAGATCATCTAAAAGAACAAGTAGCAAGTAGACAAATATCGAATCCAAAACACCAGCGATTTACATGTGGATGGATGTGGGCAAAATATAGAGTTACAAACTCGATTACACATCCTACTAGGTACTAGTCAAGGCAGGATTTAATGGACTCCCCATCGGGGTGCCAACCCTCTGTTTAAAGAATTTGTTATTGAAGTTAAAGACACAAAAATCGAAAAGAAAATGTATTATATCAAGTAAAGAAGTCTTGGTAATATCGGTATGGGGTATAACATGATTCCATTCTCTATCAAGAATGTTGGTGAATAAAGATACAACGTCCAATTATACGACTACATAGTTAGGAGTGAGAGTGTGGTTCCTTATTTGTTCTGAAAAAGCAAATGAGTCGGGAATATTGAAGGTGGTTCTGTTCCTAAACGCCGGTGCAAGAAACTTCTGCTACAAATGATCATAGGTTATATGTTGGAGAATCTATAAAGGAAACTATCGGTCTGACAGGGAAAACCCTGTTTGTGTACTTTCACTAAGCCATAGAACTTAGGACAAATACCATTGTATTGTAGCAGGTCAATTTTTTGTGAGTTAGGTCATCGATAACAGAGCCACGTTTCAAGCACCTGACAAAGGTGTTGCTTTTACGTTGAATGGTACTAGTGCGATTTTAGGTAAGAAGTTCATAGATGTTATTAATAGTTCTAATAGTTCATTGACTTTTGAATCATATATTTAATGATTTATTGATGGCTACTGTTATCTGACCCTTGTCAGCTGGCATGATTAGCAACGGATATCCATTGTTTTTCTTTATATCGTTAATGTATTTTTGAGACTTAATAAATTGTGATTGAAGATAGTTAATACAGCGATTACTGGATTCATTGTGTAATAGGAAGTTAGCGATGCTATTGGTAGATCGTAACCTTAGCAAATCTCTCTGTTCAAGGGGAACGAAGGTTATAGTGTGTTCTATATCAGTTAGAAGTTTGCCTATGTGAATGTCACTTATAACCCACTGATAAGAAATCTTGAATGTCTTGTCGTATATGTAAATTAGATAAATTGACGAACCAATTGGTGTTGTCAATGAATACTTTTTTTGTTGATGAGGTCTAACCTGAGTTTGTTTATCTTGTTGATGTTAGATTTCTTAATTCTAGAGAATGATTTGTTCAAGGATAACTTAAGACTATCAATAAATTCTAAATAAATATTCTGAGGAATTATTTTACAGAGTTTTAGCTTGAGTTTATCAAAAGTGATTGCCAAATGGTTTAATTGAAAAGTGATACCAATTTCAAAATTTAGAATTTTGGATCCTAACCTTTCATTAAATTTATTGATTTATTGATATTTACTGCTGTCGATCCTCGTGCTCCTTGTAGCAACATATCCAAATTACGTGACCCGTTCTTGGCATGGTTCGGAATGATGTGAAGTGTACGACAACGTAGGAGGAAGTGTCTTCAGTTCTGCTTCTTTGCTTGCCTGGTATTGTTTTTCATTAAGCATTTCATCAAGTTGGAGACATGTAGGCCGTGCCTGGCTGAAATGTCCTTCAGAAATCCCATCTGTAACGTGAGGTTGGGTAGAAGTACTGGCTGTAGACCGCTAAGATCCAAAAAGAGGAGAAAAATAATGGGATGACAGCCGTTAAGAATAAAACAATCCTTTTTACAATCTAAGCGTTCGTAAATTTATTATTTATTTCTTCAGGGATCATCTAAAGGAACAAGTAGCACGTAGACAAATATCGAATCTAAAACACTAGCGACTTATATGTGGATGGATGTAGGCAAAATATAGAGTTACAAATTCGATTACGCATCCTGCTACTAGTCAGATCAACACCATTATAGTTTATTAAATCATAAGCTCAATCATCGTAAAATTATGGTGGAATTTAATCGCACAATTTCCAAAGTCATTTCAGAATAACCAATCATTTATCATGTAAATAACGTCATAAGTTTACATTATAAATCATCTGCATGTATGGATAAATTGAAAGTTATGTGTATATCTTCAACATTTTGCAAGTTTCCTAAACCCAGTCTCAGGAACAGAAACCCTGGAATGCTATCATGAGACTTGGAGCTTCATTAAATAAAAAAAGTAATAATTTATCATTTATTTTTTATTAACATAAAGTATATACACATCACTACAATTTGAATCATAGTGTGATCCAAATCTCCAAACCTTCTACACAGAGGGACCATAAATGTCTTGGATCTTTTGCATATAAAGTAGGTGAACTAAATCATTTTCTGTGAGTAACTTTTCGATGTTTGCGTCTCCTCTCTGCCAACAACAGGCATCATCGATGAACGTAATAAAAGGAATATGTTTTTTTTTTATTTACAACCGGTTTTCTGTACGAGGAAGAACTAATGGATAAGCCAAATTCTTTACGTGGACATTTTTTATAACTTTCATTAAGTTAGGCATTATTTGCGTCAAAAATTACATATCTATTTATTGCCCTGCTACTCAAGGTTTTAATTCCAGATATATTTCAACTTGTAAGTCAAATAAAACAGGAATTAATTAAAAATTATTTTATTCCAAAACATAAATTGTTATCTATTCGTTTAAAATACTTATTCAGTGGTAGAAATTAATATTTAATGTGTGTCAAATAATACAAAAAAACATATTTTTTTGCGGATATTACCGGCTCGCAAGTCGTAAACTGGTCCGCCTAAACCGCCGGTAGAAAGTATCCCCGGAACCGTCTTTCAAGATATAACATCAGGGCGCTTGGGCTGACTTAGGTGTCACAGTGCAGCCTGCCTTTCCCACTCTTCAATTTGCTTTACCTTCATAATGTCCTTTATAATTTTGTGTATAGTCTTTCATTTCTCTTTGTAGGTATCTTCGGCACACAAATATTGTGTGAGTCATAGTGTCCTCTTCTCCGGAATGCGTGCAAGCGTAGTCGTTATCTGAGAGTGTACGCCCCAAAAAAGGCCGTGTTCTCTCAGAAACCCTCGTAAGGTAACAGTTTAGCCACTGTTCCAGGTGTGGTATTAGTCATGTAGTCCACTACACCTTGCTGGTGCTTTCATTCGACCTCATTTGCTAGTTATTTATTGTGTTGCTTCTATCACCCGCCTGGCACTCAACAGTACCATTATCTTGTTTGTACTTCCTTTCCCGTGCCATGCCTAACAATAACAGTACCTAAAAATACCTAAAAACCAAGGAAATAAAAAATGTATGAATTATCCATATATTTATGTATTTTTTTGTCAACCTTTAAGAGTTCTGTTCAAGGACTGGGAAAACCATGGCAAAAAACCAAAGGCTTAAATTAGTCAAATTTAGGCAGGAATTTATTATACTTGACACTTAAATGATCCATATCGATTCTAAATTGATCGCCTTGTTTTCTTTTTTGATGTCATTTCATAAATTCATATTTTTTTAAAATTACTTTTCTTTTTCATAATCTTAGAATTTTCAAAACCAGAATTATGTGGTCTATCTTAGTAGTGCTTAAACAAAGTAGTTTCAGCAGTGATGATAAGTCTAACAATGCAATGGTTCAATATAGTGTAAAATCCATACAACATAGAAAAACTTTCATTTATTTCCCTATCTTTTTTCATCACGCTATTGTTCACGGTTTAAGTATGGTGTCGTTGTACAGAGAATTTAATTACCTTTCAAATCAGGTATCACTCGACTCAAATTCCCTATGATGATATGCGAAAATGTAGAGAGATAAAGTTAGAAGGTTAAATTTGTAATTTCCATGTTCCCACCTACAAAACAAATTTGAATGAGCCTGTATAACTTGATTTTTATTTTGGGCAGAATCGTCATTAGTGTCACAATTTTTTGCATTCGATGAATTCATCGTTTTGTACACTTTCTTTTTGACAAAGGTCATACCCTCGTATTCTACATTAAGTTCAGTGTTAAAATCATGTGGATCAACATTGCAAGATTCTCATATTGGCGTACTATTGCTATGTGTTCACAAAACATTGTGATTGATTTGTTTGTAATGTACTTTCCTGAAATTTATTGGTGCTCCTGTGTATTTTTAAATTATTGTTCGGTCAGTTTTTTTGAATTTAATTATTGTAACATCTTTCAAGGCAATTACTTGGGTCTATTAGTTTTGCTTTAACTTTAACTTTATGCTAACGATTAGATCCATATACTCGGATATATTATTTAATATTACCATTATTACTTACGTAGAGGCAATTATCGTATTGTGTGAACTTTTGAAAATTTAGTTTTTCTTTAGGTGCCAAATTTCTAGTTTTTAGGTAGTTTATTTAGGTCTGTTAAAATCACTACAACTATAGCTTCTTTATCTGTTACTTTTATTGTGATGGTCTTTGTAATAGAGGCCCATAGTAAGAAAGCAAATTTTTCAAGAAAATGAAAAACCTCCTATCTAACAAAGCTTTCTTTTAATATATTTCACGTCGATTTGGACATGAGAAAAATTTCTGCAAAATGAATCCCTTAATGTCTGAATGTTAACCAGACGTGTGCAAGGGTGAAAGCATCATGTTCGATCTATACTCGGCTTGAAAATCATGCGATTTCTACAGTCGTATTGTTACTATGGATGAAGCTTGGGTACACTTCTAAGACCCAGAAACAAAGCAACAATCGATGGAATGGAGACACTCGAGTTTTCCGTGACATAAGAAGTTTCGTGTTCATGAATCTTCTAGAAAAGTTTCAGTTTTTTGTGACTGCCATGGAGTAATCATGATTGATTTTATGGATAAAGGAGGAACAATAACTGGGAATTATTATTCGATGTTACTTTAGCACACTACTAGAAAAAATTATGAAGAGCAAAGAAGGTGTTTTGTTTTTGTGGGATAATACTCCGACACACAAATCGCATGTTGCCATGCAAACAATTCGTGACTTAGGGTTCGAATTACTCGAATACCTCCCTTAGAAGAACTTCTCATTTGTATGATTGTATAACAGAAAACGTAAAAGGTATTGTTACGTCAGTGTTCAGCAACTGAATCTTATCTTTAATTGGAGTTTTTTAAAAGCGGAAGCTTCTATTGATATCGAAGTATATTTAGAGCTGAAGAGTATATACTTATTTTCAAATTTAGTCCATATTTAGCAACAGTTTTTTTAAATATTTGTTAAAATACCATTATTTTTTTTTTTGTTAACGTAAGTTGATTAAATATAGAGTTATCTGTAAATGGAGGAGCATCGTTACTTGAATTAATTGCAAAATGAGTAGCTTTCCTGGTATAGTATTTGTAGGGAAGAAATATTTTTTTGTATTTATATTGTGTACTTGACATTTCCTAGTAGTCTATCCGTAGGGCTTTGTTCTGAATTAACGAACAGTGGTTCTGAAAGCTAACTCCTGTTTCGATTGTGTACCTTACATTTTATTGCTCTCATATCCTATAGAAATATGTTATTCAAGCATTATACCAGGAAGAAATGGAAACATTTCGAATAAACTTAAGCGTATTTTTGGTGTAAATTATTCTCATTGAAAAAAAAAATTAAACTCCGCGTATTATTTCCCAGCCTGGGTAGTTAGTCAATATTAAACGTTCCTTACTATTTGCTTAGCTTGGAAATACATACACACATAGGCAAAATGAACGATATATTTTGCGCAGAAATAAAAATGCTGGTGTATTCTCCACATACACACGTTTAAATCAAACAGTGTGTTTTTTACATTTTAGATCTGTTCACGAATTGCAGTTTCCGGTAGATTTCCTATTCTGGCATGAACACATCCAGTTACTTGCTAATATTATGAGCAAAAAAGTGGTAACATTTTTTGTCACTCACAAAATATTCCAATTTACATTTTCTGCCTGTAATCACATCCGAAATTATAAAATATCGTTATAGGTATGCTCTGTTCAACAGTATGTTTATTTTTAAAATGGAATGAAGCTCCATTATAAAAATATGACGTCGGAAATGTGTGCAGAATAATTTGCCATACAAAATCGGTAAAAATAAAGTACAGTACGGTCGACAATGTATTTGCAATTTAATTTTATGCAACAGATTTGGCCTTTGAACAGTTTTACATTGCGACGAGTAATTAACGAGTTAACGTTTGTGTCAAAGGCATAAAATAAAGCACTGTTATAGTGTTATTTAAAAAAGCGATATGAATAAATATAAATATATCATGCTTCTAGTACCTACATAATTACTATTTCAAGAATTCACTATCGATTATAGTTGAACTTTTACAGTTTTTAATAATTAAATTTAAATTAAAAGTACATAAAACCCTACTGAGAGAGCTAGAATAGTATAAACATTTTGAATCTGCCTATGGTAATGGAGGAAGTGATATCATTGCTGTAAATATTACTACATACTCCGTTTTGCAATGTCTATGTCCAAAATTTTTACATTTCTTATTTGTTGTTTGTAGAGTTACAATTAAATGTGGGCACATATAGTTATTAGTAAACAAAAGAAACTTTTATCCAAAAGAGTTCGATCACTTCAGAATTCTACACTAAAATCCTAATAATTCTCGGTTATGATACTAGTTAACGATTTCAGCTAATTTCTTCTTGAAACTAGTTAGATTTCGAGTTCTAGCTTTATAGCAAACATTCTCAATTTCCGTCAAGTAATTTTCTATAAGGATCAAAATGTTGTTCGTTTTATGATCAGATTTGATTAGCCGCTATAATAACAATGTCCTTAGACTTTCTGACTTTTCAAACGTCTTAATTGCATATGTGGCTTGTCTGTTTGCTCTTAGATTTCTTTGTCATATATACAACTCACACTTATATTTTTGGAACTTGATCGAACTTAAGAAAATTCAGTTTAACCTGGCATGCACAGGAGCTTTTCTATGTGAATTATGATTTGTCTACTACTAGTTTGAACTATCTACGCCTTTTTGCGTCTAAAAGCCTATGAGGAGACATTAACCTTTTTGGAGATTCTCCACATCAGCTAATTGCTAACGAACAATCAACAAATATTGTTGGCTGTAGGCAAGATTTAAACATGTAAGATAATATTGACACCTCGATTGACGCCATATTGATTTCGCATATTATAATTTTTCTATTTTCTGTTACATATGAGCACAGTTGATATTTTAATAGGAGTCGTTGTTTAGAGTACCGTTTTTAAGCCTGTTTACATATGCAACATGTACTGCGGATACAATTTGTAAATCACCGATACCAACTGTATATAGTGCTTGCCCTTCTTTTGCCATGCCATGACCGCATGATCTAAGTTTGTAAGATTTTGAAAATAGTCTTATTTACCATACGTTCGCCTGCTCCAGAATCAAGATAGCCTTTAATTTATTTCGGTTTTTTGCCTTTCTGTTTACTTTGCATCATAAACTTCTTCAGTATTCAATGTAATATTTACATACATATATCACCATTTACTTAATTATTGTCGCTGTTATGGTTTCGTTTCTAGTGCCTAATGATTTAGAGCGTTAACAGGCTGATATTCTTTATTTCCTTAAGCTTGGCATTTAAATGCCGCAAGTCTCTAATAGGCTTGTCAAATTCTAATAACTGATATTGTAAACTATCATTGTTATTGTAATTTATTCCTGTTTTCTTTTCAATAACAATCGGTTTTTAATTCCTTTGCTATCAAAAATTTCTTCTAATGTATTCCATACATTTTATGCTGTTTTACAATCTTTAATGGGTTCTAGATGGCTATTTGTAATTTGCTGTACAACTCAAGATTTCCATTGCTGCCTTCAAAAGTGAACAATAATTATAATTATTGTTTACAGTGGGCAAGCTACGTTATCGTTATATTTAAGTATGCATTGAAGAATATTTGACCAGTCGTCTGTAGCTGAATGGTTATCCAAAATGTTTATCTTTATACGTTCGCCAAATTATAGTTATCTTAATATTATATAAATCTATCAAGTTAACAAGACAATCTAGTTCCATAGAGTGGCATACAAAACTAGGATTAAAGTCTTCATAAATAATAGTTAATACATTGTTTTGTTATGTATGTATGCATATGTGACGCCCAATTATTGGTGCAACATACGTAATGTTTTACGAAACCAGATCTACAACTCACTCCTTTGATGCACTTGAAGGTTCAACCTAGAGAGTGAATCAGAATTCTATAAGTTTAACAAGCGCTAATGAAGTTGGAAATAATTTTACGGTTGTCAATACAGAAGGATTTTGTTCACTTAAAAATAAACTTGAAACATGTTTAACCCATTCATGCAGCGACGAATACTCCTGATAATAGAACTAATGCTAATCTTAACATTGATAAAAATTATTGTAACATTTCTTCGTTCAAATTGAAAGATTTAGTTGCAAAATTCTCTGGTAAGGCAATCCGTTTAGAATATTTAATCGGTTCAAAAAAAGATGTTCAGATGGCTAATTCGAACGAACTCGATTATATCTCCAGTTTGATACGAACTTTGCTAACGGATGAAGCTGTTATGTGGTTCTCTATGGTCAACTAAGAATGTGGCTCGGCCATGTTTCAGGAACGGTTTACAGTACAGCTTTGGAAAACAAACAGTGCTGACTAAAGTGACCCAGTGAAACATCTGGATGTTATTGAGAAAAGCGTGGGAGGACCGCTAGAGGGCGTAACTGATCACCAAAAATTTTAATCCTTATTTTACACAAAACTTACCACCTTAAGGTGTATCATAAATATGAAAATCGGAATCTACTGAAAATTTTGCATGCGGTACATCGGACAACTTTCTCATTCTTTGCCAAATAAGGGGACAAAAGAAGGGGAAACTCTGTATTGACGGAACGCTTATAACCCCTGTTCTGTCGAACCGAATTTTGCAATTTTAGTCTCGTTGAAAACAGCATTACTCCGCCAATATAATGCTTACAAATTGGAACCGATCTAATAAGTGACGTGCATGCTAGAGGGTACTGTTTAAATTTTTTCGGGAAGTTTGGTTTTTCTCGAAAATATTAAATGGTAACATACATTTTTGACGACAAATTTAAAAAGTAGGCTAAATTACCAACAAATGAGCGAAAACCGGGTATCGTTATCTTTTACCAATCCGAAGAGATCTTCAGAAACGCGTGGATGGTAAAATTTTTTTTTATAAATTTAAATTGTTCTGCTTCTCGTGAACGAAATTTAGCAAATTTTGTCTTATTAGAAAAAAGATTTTCATTGGTCTTTTGAAACTCTAAATTATAATTAATAATCATTTTTCACTACATTATGTATAGAAGTTGTAATTTTCGTTTTTCATTAAAACTTTCAGAAAAATGTTACTACCCCTTTCCACAATTGAATCTCAGACTACAGCAATCACTCGGATCACTGGATAGCCGCCTATCCTCTACGGCCGTTGATTCGTTAATTTTGTTTCGTTGTGTTAACAAGTATAGAAAATTCTCCGCTGGTACTTTTACTTTTTGTCATGGCAAAAATAATAATAATAATAATAATAATTCATGCCTTAGCATCCCCAACAGCTTGCGCCAATTACAGGGGGCATCGGCTGGCCATAAGTTATTATTACGCCTGCGGCTGTAGACCGACTTAAGATGTTACCTTCCGCATTTGCCGTGGAATTTGGAAAACTACAGAAAACCAAACTCAGAAAGGAAGCACCGTGGTAAACCCGGTACTGTCGGACTACGAGGATAGTGTACAAGCCACTAGACCACTAGCCCGACAAAAAAAAATGTTTAGAAATGTGTATCTAAACGATTAATAAGTAATTAATAACAAAGTCCCATACAAGTTTGGGTTGTATCTAGAAAATGTTTACTTGTCTCGGATTCATTCGGTTCAATTTAAATGCTCTTCATCAAACTTGAACTCTTTTATTAATTTTTATTGAAGTACACGTTAGTGTAGGTGTAGTTTTGATGCAATTATCTATACAATTTAAACTACTAACACCTGCCTTTATGTCCGTTATTACATTTTTTGGTGATAAATACTATTTCCTCGTTTCTCTTGTAATTTAACACAGATACTGGCAAGAGTATCAAGTTAATATGCACGAGTGACACTTTTGCACTTTAGAACATTGTAACATTTACGGAAGATTCAACCAAAGCATCATTTAATTCGCACAACATCACCTGATAATTCATATCATTAAAGGCCTTCGTTAAAGCCGAAACACCATCACTCACGTTTTCTGTCTAACGGTTCGGCTTGCGTATACAAGTTATCCGATATGAAAGAAGAATCATTTTCAAAACGTTTAAAAATTGAGGAAGAAACATATCCAGGATGTTATCCTTAGCACTTTTACATTTGTCTCCTTTTATATTATTTGTAACCCCCACTCTATCATTCGTCCGTTTTCTTTGTTGACATACTGTTTTCGAATATTATTTGAACTACTTCATATTATACACAATTA
Source organism: Holotrichia oblita (assembly GCA_023690525.1). NCBI lineage: Eukaryota > Metazoa > Arthropoda > Insecta > Coleoptera > Scarabaeidae > Holotrichia > Holotrichia oblita. The sequence continues at coordinate 19,986,333 of CM043020.1, read as the reverse complement.
AAATTTCACTTTCTTGTATCTCTTGGAATTGTATGCTATTTCTGTAGGAGAAATTTGTATATTTACGTATTAAAGTAATATTGTCTGCGTTGTGGGCTGGGACAGACTTATTGGTATAAATACATTTGCTGTTTTAGATTTCGTAGAAATCTTTTACTTTTTATGGCTGTAGTTTCTTTGTGTGATTCCCTTCTATTGGCAAACATTTTCCTACGGTCTTAGGTAATCATCGCGTTTTTAAGTGACAGTAAGTTATTTAAAGCAAACGCATAATGTATTAATTACGGTCGATTTTTTTTTGCATAATACAAAACAGTTATATGTTTTGCATAGGAACTTAACGGATTACATCAGCGAAGTGCGATAATGCTAAGGTGTTATAGACGCTTCGAAATTAATTAGTATAAATCACGGGCACGTAATTACAGAAGTGCTTGTACGAAATAATTACAGGCCATAAGATATTTTCGATCCTAATGATAGTAATTGATTTGTTAGCAACACTTGACGTTCCTTAAATACTTTAACTGTATTGTATTTAGGTGTCGAACAGGATGTGTCGTATATATTTCACTTTTGCTCAAATGTTAATCATATTGATTGGATATAATTTACGATAGACAGTAATAGTTAATTCATTTGACTAGTTTAGTATTTATTTTTTCATCATTCATCTTCATCTTTTTTTTGTGTCATTTTTTTGTATTTTCATTAGTCGAAACTTTTTTATATTTGTATCAATAGTACTGATTGAACATTTGAGACCACATTAAACATACTTTATAAAATTCTATGCACTTTTATTGTGTACTATGTTGTGTACTAAATTTTAGTAATACGTTTCATATGCCTGCGTTCCCAGATGTCTAAACAATACCTGCGTTTAGATCGAATAGATTATACAACAGACATTAGGTACCGATAGAAAATGTTTTAGATATTTACCTACTATTCCCTTAGAAGCTTCATATCTTCGTGGAAAGTAAAATCTAATTTAAATAGTTGTTCTGGAATGTATATATGACCTTTAATATGTTGAAATGCTGAAGTCAAGTCGGTTAAAGCCAAATGTTCTAGTTGGCAATGGCACTACAGATCGCCTTATGCAGATCAGGTATTGTTATAGGTAAGTCGCACTTAAAACAATTCTTACAAAGCTAGGGAAGTACGAGACTGCTTCGTCGCCTGAAAATCTTAACCTTATAAGAATATTTAAAAACCTGCATGGTAGAAATACTGTTCCACTAAAACAATATCCTAAAATACCTACATAATCATACGTTAAAAAAAACGAAAGAATTTTCATCTAACCAAACATAATTTTTGTGCAGATTGGTCATCCACCGCTTTGTGAAAATACCTTCGTAGTTAAATAAAATGACCAGTTACATTTCCAGTGTGAGTCTATAGAAAGGTAGTCTAGAATTATAAGCAAAAACTAAACGTCCTCGTCTTCGTTGAAGATGTTTAGATTTTATCCTGTTTCAACAAATATTACCGATCTTGGCCTTGCAGAATAATGTTTTTTGACTTTAAAAAACTAATAGTCATTGATGATGTTTCGAAAATAATTTATTAGAGAAAACTTTATGATTAGGAAATACTTAAGAGATTGCGTTTTGATTTCAGTTGACATTTGTAGACCCATAGATAAACAGTATACTGTCCTAAGGGTCCCATTGTAATAGAAAGTCTTTTATAAACCGAAACGTTCGCTAACCTTGGCAATGGCTTTTTACCTTTATAGAATCACGAAGGCAATTACATTATTTCAAAAGTACAATTATTCTAAAACAATTTTTAGTAATAAAAAAATTATAAATCTAAATAATCTGCATCTTACATTATCTTAAATTTTGCCTGCATTAAATAATCTAATAATTGAGTACTTGTCTTTTAAACCCAGACATCTTTCCACTTGTAGGTTAATGTTCTGTAGTAAATTGATTTTTAATTAGATCCTATTTTATTTGACCTGCAAGCGGAAAGTTATTTGGGATTAAAATATTAGTTACCTGAAAAAGGGAGAGTTTGGAAGTCTATCTTCTTTTAACCTATCTATTAGTTCGTACCGGCTTCGTCGTTTTAATTACAGTTTAATCACGAGAGGGCATAAGTATTCACATTACAGTATTTACAGTTTAATCATGATTGTGACCTTGACATTACCTCTCAAGTTTCTGTAAATGGAATTAAATCCCTATTCTCATCCAAAATACAGGTGTGATAGAAAGAGACATCAAACGGTCTTCAAGTACACCAAAATTACAACTAAATTAATTACAGTAAATTTAAATTATTAATTAAAAAATCCGATTGCTTAGAATATGACAATTATAGTATTTAAACAGAAATGATATTAGTTTCTTTTAATTTTGTCGATAAACAATATTGAGGTCTGGGTATACCGTTTATGAATTAAAATACGAAATCAACATGAATAACAAATAAGGAATTTGTTTCTATTAATGCCTACTGTAGTAATTTGGACCACAAGGGAGGCAGTTGGAGCTTAGGGTCCAAAAACTAGTGTCTCAAAAAGTAGGGTGGTCCTCAACGACCTTATAGGAATTATATGCCATAGGTCCCTGCATTTGAGAATGTCTGAGCAAAGGCATGAACCAAGCAAATATCTATAGCAATATATCTGTAGCAATAGCCAGGAAACTCTTAAAGGCGTTCATTGTATACAATTCTGAATCTAAAGTGATCTGGGAATGCGAGTTTTGCTGGTATTGGTCTCAGATTACTCCAATGTTCAAGCAGAGGAATCTGAATGAGTTTGAAAATCTTTCTTTGGTTTCTCTAAAATCCAACATAGCAAAGAAAGACAGTGTTGTCCACTGAAGAATAACATCCTGACAAACTTGTTATCGAAGGAAACATGGAGTTACTTGATCGTATAGTTAAGGATATCTACAGAACTTCCATATTTATGACTTGCTAAAACACAACAATGTTTAACGTATCGTATGAGGTTTGCAAGCAAAGAAAGGTTTCATATTCCGTGTTTTTAATTTTAACCAAAAAATCATTCGTGATTGCTAACATGTTTTTTAGATTTTTAAGTGTATAACGAACTTTAGCTTAATTTAAATTAGAAATAATTGGTAACTTTTGGCTTAATTCCAATGTTAGCAAAACTGAAAAAAGAACATATATCAGTTATAAAAGCGAGACTACCATAGGTCCATCTAATTTTGAAGTTCCCCTATAAACACTTTCAATTAGCAACTGTGTGAGTTGGGAATTACTTCGAATTATATTTCTGAACATAAAGAAATAGCATTGACATTATTTGGCAATATCACCAGCCTGTAATTCAGTATTAACTTCCATTCATAATTTGCAGGAGATATTAAGAAAACCAAACATTCTGTTCATATGCCGCTACAGAAATTTCGCTGAGTGTATACATGTAAGTGGTAATAAAAATATCGTATGTGTATCCAGCATAGTTTTGATACCTTCAAGTAAAAGCATAAAGTGCATTCTTACATACGTAAACTTGAACAGATGCCTTCTAAAATGACACACGAACCTGTATTATTTAAAATCTCAGGTGCACAAGAGAAAGGTTTACCAGAATAATTTCAACATCAACTTCCATATTTCTCCACGTTATTTCACCAAGTTGTTAAAACGTCTAATTATTCCTTGATCAGGTTGGATAATATTGACCGTTTTAATAAACTATCCTCCACTACGTAGTTAGCAAACGTTGAGGCTTTATTCAGAGTTAGCTCCAAAAAATGATGAAACTGAACCACTAGAAGAGAGAGCGTAATTATATTCCGCACATCAGTGCGACTACTACCGCAGTACTTTCATTCGCTGAAATATATTTGACGTTAACCTTATGCAGTGCTTTTGACTTACGTCCATTGTTAACGGGCACTTGCATTATATAACCGTGTCGACTACACACTACAACGTAACACATTTTAGCGAGAGTCTCTAGCTAGGATCATATTCCTCGTTTTCTTTCTTCATCTTATCCATAGAACGTATTCCAGGTAATTGTAAACGCCTTTTCGTATTTGAGGAAGACGGCAGCGAACATTTACGTCCTAATAAATATAATCTCGTAAAAGCGTAACTCCAAGTAGCTGCTTTCACATGCATAAACGATAAAGTGTGCTGTTAAATTTTGTATCCCTTAGAAAAGAACCAGCAAAGGAACAGAAGCGTGCTAGTCTAAATGAAAAGAGCCAACTAGATGGAACAGCAGTAAGTTACATCGAATTGGTAGTTATTTTATGGTTTTAATATCTATAACGAATATGAACTGCTTTGCAAACTTTCAGAGCGAAATGAAATTGCTATCGTTAATAAAACTTTTTATAAAAGTACAGAGCTATACGTATTTAAAAAATTTGCTTTTATTAATTACAGAGATGCATTTATTTATGGACATAGATATTATTAATTAATTAAAGCAATTCAGCTGTAGTATTGTTGCGTTAAATAGAGTTGTTAAGTGCTTTACATTTTAAAGGAAGGGAGCTTTGAACGAGGAGAAAGAGTCGGCTATTAAGGCAGGATCTCTTCGTCGATTCGGCAGTTTTGGCGGTATACCGCATATAAAGAGAGATGACACGCATTACGCAGCAGACCTCGCTACTGAAAGCTACAGCAAGCACAAAGCGGGTGACAGAAAACGTTTAAAATCGTCGACGAAAAGGGACACTTTGACTTGATTAATTTCAATCATATGTTTCCTATTCACTTCACTGACGTTCATTTCCTTAAATATTGCACTGAGCGTAAATTTTCTTTTAACTTGAAAAGCCTTTTTATGTAGGGTTCCAAAGCTCAATGTGTATAATAGAATATATAGCTTTTAAAATATATCGTGATGAAGTAGTAGTGATTACTGATCTACCTCAAACTGAAATGACTAAACATACTTTTGAATGCTCTAATATTAATTTTTTGCTTCACAAAATTCTGAAATTTTCTGAAAGTTTCTACTTATGGACGCTTTGACAAATTTTCAAATTCACACTATGTTTTTGACACGAATTTTTAATTACACAAGAAAATTTTATTTTAATTTATAAAATAATCAGCAGCAATTATAGTTATCCCAAAATGTTGCAAGTAGAGGAACATATATTATTAAGTTATTTGACTGAATAGATGAGTTATCAGGGTATCCATACCAAATGCGAAGGTTTATGTTTTGTGTTCTGAATTTTCGAAATACAGTAGATGGAGGTTATATTGAAGACACAACGGAGATGTAATCACACGTTGCTTCTGAATCGGTTTCTATGGATCTAACAACATCTTAGTACCTTAAAATTCTCCAGGTACTTTAAACTGATAGAATCGTACATTTGAGTACTGTGGTCATTCGAGCCCAATTCAATGTAATTTTAACGTGGTGATGGGGGAGAGTAATATAGGTATCAACCATGTATGGGGTTAGTAATCAAGAGCGCGTTTTTAATCAAAGCTCTGTGTGTACATACCTATGTACATTCTTTTTATTATAGTAGTAGAGAACTTCATCAGTGGTGTATTCCTTCCAAAACTAGGGATATAACAAGCTTTTGAAATTTGCATTAAACGAAAGAATTTACTAGTACTGTTTACAAGTGAATCAGAAGAGACATTTAAAACAGTTACACTCAACTGCGACTAAATTGTGTTTTTTTTTATTTTAAAATACTTGCAGCTTAGATAACATTTTATACAAGCGCTCATAGTGCTACTTATGGTTGATACCCAAAGATATTGTCCTATAAGAACAAGCTTCGCTATTCAAGCTGCCCTCGGGTAAATGTGATAGTGTATCACCTGCTGTTTGGCGTAGTGATTAGACTTTTTCCAATCGAAGGCAATCGGATAACTTGGTTCAGAAGATAAATTACAATGGAGGGAATAAGTGAATACTGGATGTCTTCTCATCGAGAGTTGGAAGAGTTTAGAGAAGACGATAATTTTTGGATTGAAATTCAAAATGACTAACGAGATGAAACATTGCCTGAATATAATGAAAAAGCTGTTATCTAAAATATTTCATAGATGATGGGAATGAAAGCGGTAAAGACAGAGAGGATAAGCAAATTTTCAGTGATGAATCAAGAGAAGACATAATAAATATGTGAGTGTGGCATACTTTACCTTCTTAGAACGCTGTGCCACCCAAGAAAGCTTGGGCAATAATGTAAACTTAATGTTATAGCTGTACTGCCAGAGAACCGAATTGAGAAAAGCCGTCAGCCTTTGAGCAGAAGAATTAAATCTTGGAGATTATTATTTACTGAAAGCATAATTGAATTAATTGTTGATTTTGCTGAATAAAATGAATTAAATGAAATTTAAATGAGAAAGAAAACATTTATCGTGCTTTTACATTTATAAAATGTTTTTAAATAAGTGTATGAACATTTAAGGCTTCTGTAGGCTACTGACAGCACAGGTTGGCCGATATTTTAGGGGACACTAGGGAAATATAAAACTATTATACACTACATAGACATTGCATAAATATTGTTTTCTCGACAAGTCTCCATTCAGTGGTTTACATGGCCAGTAATCCAGATACATATGGAATTAAGATATTTATATAGAGTATAAATACTTACATATTCTACAGCTAGAAAAACGATTCCATCGTCGATGAGGGTATTTTTTAAACGTTACCTTAGAGAGCGGTTAGAAAGCGTTTTTAAAAAGGTCAATTCATTTAAAAATGTTTAAAATCCTCGACCTAGTAGTTTTACAGACTTCTATTTAAGCTGAGGGAGATATAAATTTGTTGCAGTTTCTGTTACAGAAGCAAAGACAGAAATACTAATATATTGCTCAATATACTGCAGTGTTAAATATAAAAATCAAATAAAAATAAACAGAAAACATATATTAAACACTTTACACTAATAATTTAAAAGCCCACCCTCTTTTGCCTTAATTATCTATGTGTAAAATGTAAATATTATTATCGCTAAAACACCTTGTTCCTGCCTCTACTTCTTTTCTTTTTCTTTTCTTTGAATCTTTTCTTCTTCGTCTACTTCTTCTTTTCTTCTTTTCCTTTTCTTACTTTTCAATCTTATCCAAAATCTTATTTCTTTCAATTCTCAAACGTTTCTCCTTCTCCTGTTTCTCTAATTTTCAATCTTCTTTTCACACTTTTGACTTTCTATTTTATTATGTCTTTTCTTCTTTTTAAAAGAACCTTTTTCCTTATTTGACTTTTCTCTTTTTTTCCACCTTTTAAAAAAACCACAAAATGTCCACCTCTCTTGTTTTTTCTCGACCTCCTTATTTCTTTTATTATTATTTTTTAAATCGCGGTAACGTGTAATTTTGACAATGTCATTCCTAAATTTATAGTGTTTAATATATGACTCTAATGAATTTTGCTGGAAAATCGAAATGACATAACATGATAATACATATGTATACAAAATATCATTTCGCCAAGAACACAGGGCGAAAATATGTAAAGAAAACTGCGACTAAAAAACCAAACGTATGTAACGCATACTTGAGCTTCATGTAACGAATGTGAATATTTTTAGGGTGCAAATTTACACAAAAAAAAACGTTGTTTACCAATGCTTTTAGTATGAATACGTGATATCAATACCAAAAAATTTCATCTATTTAATAAAACAGCGACTAAGAATGCTGAAGAACTGAAAGAAGCTGAGTGTGCAAAATATGACAACTATGTTTTATCAATTAATACAAGTGGATGAAAGCTTCAAGATACATATTGTGGATGTTGTAGGTCTGTTGTATTGACTAACGTATCATCATCCCCTTCTGTATCAAAGGAAGTTAGTGATAAGGTTACTCAAAGATTTTTTCAGTGAAGTAAACATGAACTTTCTTAATAAAAAACAAACCATGAGGAGTAAACAAATCGAAAGTATAAAATAAAAACTTGTCATTTTTAATTTGAAATTCATTGTTTACAGATTTGTCCGTCAAAATACAAGCGAATCCTGACTTTTTGCAGTTACAAGACGTTTGATAATTTGATGTACAGTTATAGAGCTGCACCAAAGACTTCGGATATAGTAGTTTTGTCATTTGTTGCGGGTTTAACTTACTATTTTGTGCTGTGTAATTCATAGCCCCAAGTTGTGTATTATGAGCATTTTTTCATACACAGTGTTATTGAAATGTTCTATTGTCTCTTAGAAAAATTTGTTGCTTTTAAGCAAGCTATCATTGAAATAAATGTCTAACTTGATGTCGTGTTATTCTGGAACTTGTATTTAACTTACTTTTCTCAAATAAATCAGCCGGCATATGATCGTTTTTAGTCTATCTTTCGTTGCTATTGACCTCTCTCATGTCTGAAGATATCACACAAGACGTGAAAAAGCACAAGAAAACAAGTTTGAAGTCATTATTGAATTATCTAAAGTATGATGAGAAGGTTGTATTCGTTTAGGGGAAGGCGCTAGTTGTGCATGGATATAACAAATAGCAAATAACAAATTATTGCCGAAAAATACAAGCACTAGCTGACAGAAAACCTCATTATATGGCAAATTTCGAGGCTTACATTGGTAAAAATATGCAACACAAGAAAAGCAAGCTCTATTATCTAATGGAGATAGAGATATCCTTGATTGAATCAGTCACAAACGGTAATTGCAACATTACAGGAGAAAATTGGTACTCCGCAATTGAGTTTTTCCGTTCGGAATGAAAGGAGAAAAGAGAAGAGGAATTGATTCCCACCTATAAGAGATTTCTGTGCTTTCGAGAAAACAACAGAAGATTGTGCGGAAATATGCAGCTTACTCATAGATATAGAAATGTTTCACAAGCATAACCGTTTAAAATATAATCTACTCTACAGAATCTAATAATAAAGAAATGCTAAACGTAAGACGTAAAACGGAGATTAACCCTTAACCAGAAACACTGAAATTTCAACGTTAATCAGAAACAACAGGTCTAGGAGACCTTAATTATTATAAACTCAAATATACTACACATTAAACTTTGTTAACAGTAGTAAATAGTCACATTATTATTATTAATTATTGCGAATACATGTCAGCCACACTTTTCGACTACATTCCAGGCAGATTAGTTAGGAACAATGGATGCAACAATAATTTGTCTCATTTTCGAAAATGGACAAATACTGCGAACTTTTCTCTTGGCAAGCCTGAAACAATATTTTCGTCACTGTGGATTTGATGCTAGATGATAGAAACCCCCAAAAGATTCTCGATATGGGTTCGTAGTTCACGAGGAAGGTTTGTTGTTAGTCTTTGCCCTTGTAGAATTCTCATTTGTTCGTAAAACAATTTCGTCGATCATGCTATCATCGATTAGTGTATTCCAAATCTCTGCTTTAGAAGGTTTATTTCTTAAATTTCTGTTAACTATAGTCAACCTTGGTGAACTTCTAATGATATTATGCGCTCTGGTTCTAGTATTTCTGGTAGGTTCAGTCGACGTCCACTGAAAACCATTTTTGCCACAGTATGTGACTTCGTCGGATGCTATTTGTCCTTCGTCAAAAGCAGCTTCGATATTCATTCGTGTAGCATCATTTCTAGGTTCTATATCCAGGAACTCATCATCTAACTTTGATTTATCATCAGTTGAATCAATATTCTCTAAAAGATAATCGGGGTCTTGTTCAGAATCATCTAGCAACTCATTTTTCTGTATGATGTACACAATTAGAAACACGGGTCTATGTATAGGGCCTCTTACTTACTAACCGTAATTCGTAACAACTGGTCTAACAGACTTGCACCTTTTTAGGTAGAGTACTACCAATCACGCCATACAGCACAATGACAATTCAAACTGTACTACAAACGCGCATGGTTGGAAGAACTGGTAGAAAGGTATGTGAGCGCATACTCCAATCCATAGTATTTCCGCTGTGGACGTTATTAATTTTTTTTGTATTTATTTTTACCGTTCCATTTAATATACTACAAAATTCGTTGGAAACGTTATACATTTAGCGTTGGTCTACTGGACCTATGTTTCGGGTTAAGGGTTAAAGAAGGGTTATATTTTTAATAAGGAACTTGACTGTCACTTTTATTAATACTCTTGGCAAAATATTATGCGTGAGTTTATTAAGCCACTCTTTTTGCACTTACGAATAATAAATTGTATTTCTAAAATATAGAACGGATTGCAACACATTTAATGAAACCAATTTCTGTCAAGACAAATCTTGAATAATGGATGCTGCCTTTTTAAGTTCATGAATGAATCTTGCTATATAATATAAAACGTGCTATGAATTACTTCAGTGTTAACATAAAAAATATACACTGCATTTGACTGTTCAGCTACCTGCCATGCCTAAATCAGCCATATTTTATTTCCGGCAAAAACCTTTTATGTTATCTCTCTAGTTAAAGAACAAATAAAAGTTTGTGTTTTACCGTAAGCATAGCTATGAGATCTTTCTCCGAATCATTCTATTAAGTGTACATTTGGAAACATACTTCGTCATTCTAGTCCTTTTTTCTAGTCTTGTATTGAATTAATATAATTCATTGCGCCTTCCAGAAAATTACGACTTATGACTTTCCCACATAAAATTAGTTTTTGTTTTCTTGGATAGTGGACTCTGTTTCGTGAGGGAATCCCAGCTGTGTACCGAAATCTCATCCCTGAGTATAATTCTACAGATGAAGTTTACAAGTTGGAAAGCATTGGCATTCTACTCGTCAATTTGTCGTCGACATAGGTTTTTGTTAGAATTGAGCGCATGGGACGTCGTGGCAGTGACGCTTTTCTTGTTCCCAAATCTTCATGTATAAATTTGAAAGCACTGGTTTCTGATATTTCTATTCATCTAGCAATAATTAAAGTTTTTCTTGATATTCGGTTAACACAAAATTCATGCCTCACTTGAACTGTTTTAACCAATATTTGATTTGAAAATAGAATGGTCCATTTTCTCTATAATTCAGAATTTGAACTCACTCATTTTAGCTTTTATAAGCTGGCATAAAAATGACTCTCAAGAAATTAAAACCAAGCTTGGAGATGATATAATATAAGAAAACTGTACTGTTTTGATAGATGGCCAGATAACGTGAATACTACCCTCGTATTCTCTGCGTAAATTAATCCATTCATAAAATACGGCGGCTACAATTTCAATATACGTGTTCCATTGGAATCTCTGCTATATAAGGTCTAAGTACTATTGATTCAAATTCCTCTTAAATTCTTTTTACACAAATTGTTCCAGTAATATTTGCCTTTTATGCAAAGAATGCTATACCTTCACTCTAAATAACGCTTTCAATACAATTCCCATAATAATGCGAGAAAGAAAATAGTAATCTGTGGAATCTCCGCCTAAATTTAAATATGAAAAGAAATATTTAGATTCCCATCATCCGTACTGGCGGACGTGTTTAGCGATCTTTTGTGAATTAGAGGCCCTTCGCCTTCAACCCTGGTTCGACCCTTGATGTTCAATGCTTATTCTGTATTCATTGGCACTCCTTTTAGATTACTACGTGACTCGCCTGCCAAAATTTTCCATACTTTTCAGCAATAGTGTTGGAGCACGAACCATAATAATACAATATATGTAATACACCTAGGAGGAAAACTGAATAAGGCTCTTTGGATAATGCTAATAAGTAGTTCGAAGTTGCAGTACTACGATGTACTAAAATGTACGTAAAATGTTTAATAATGGTTTCTTCTGAACAATATCAATATACAACACACGCTTGTATTACTCTACAGTTAGTCTTTCTTTCATTTAACCTACATTCTAACTTACTAATCAACTAAACAAGCTAAATAATTGCAATTAAATCTTACAATTGTTATATTTATTAGCAATCGGATCAGAATTTATCTTCAAAACGACTAAAAATAGGCAACGACTAAATTTAAAGCTCTGAGAATCTGAAAATCTTTGGATACTAAACAATTCGTGGATACTGAAATATCTGTAAATATTCGAAGAATTCTAAGTTTCTGTCGTAAATTCTGTTTCAACTTTGAAAATAAAAAAATTCGTAATAATATTATAATAACAATAATAAGAATAAGAATAATTATAATACAGGAAACGGTATTATTGTTTTAAATGAAAAACAAATAAAGGAAATCCGGTCAAATGTAAAATATGGGCTTATGCATGGAATCGAACCATGAAGTTTCGTTTGCCCCACGGAACCACGATCTATCGTGCCAATTATTATTATGCCAATTATGTTCGACAAACTAAACTATGTAGGGGGAGGTGGGGAGAGAGGGCCCGTATGTTTTTCATTAAAAATGTTGCTTATATTGATTGGCGGTTGTACAAAAATATATTATAAGACACCTATATTGAATTAAAAATTGCTGGTCCCACAACAAAAATACAAGCCCAAAATAATGATCTTATCAAGAAAAGCGAACAGAAGCATATACAGGGTCTGGTACTGAAATGTCCTTTTTTCAAAGGTAAAAAATAAAAGTATACATTGTACATTTTAAGATTCTCTTTTACTAGCATTATGCACTAGCATGGGAAGTTTGATATTAAACAGTTTTGAAAAGAATATTTGGCACAAGAATATTTCCACCGCTCCTGTTGATGCATTGTTGTAGCCGATTTCTGAAGTGCAAGTAGATTCTCTCCAGCATAGCAACCGGTATGTTGGATATTTCATTACGAATATTGTTTTTTAATGCTTCCAGAGTTTCAGGACGGTTGTTATAGACTTTTGATTTGAGGTAGCCCCAAAAAAAATCACATGGGGCTAAATCTGGGGATCGTGCGGGCTATGAGGTGTTACCTTTTGTTGGAGATAAATCGCCCTGGAAAATTTTCAGTCAAAACACGCATTGAATTTCGTGATGTGTAGGCAGTCGTCCCACCTTGCTGAAACCATACTTCGCCAACAGCAATATTTTCAAGAGCTGGCATAAACAAATTGCCAATCATGCCAACATAACGTTCCGAATTTACAGTTACCTTTCGATTGTCCTCCTCGAAAAAATGTGGCCCAATAATCCCTACACGTGATATTGCAGCCCAAATTGTGACCCGATCCGAATGAAGAGGCCTCTCATGAACTTCCCTGGGAGTAATACCGCTCCAATAACACATATTTTGTCTGTTAACACACCCTGAGATGTGAAAATTTGCCTCATCACTGAACCACACTATTGCGTCAGGAGGCAAATTCTCAAGGAGATCTGAGAACACCAGGTCAGGCGCATGTTCTGTAGCAGAGCGCCTAGGAGATCGCAAAACTGAATCTCGTACTGCACTGCGACGATCAACTGGCCTCGTGAAAAGTAGGTTTCAATTGCAAATACGCGTTGTTCTTTCTTCCAAAGCATTTTGACAACTGATGACGTTTGACAACCAAATTTTCACATCAACGTTTTCGGCCAAAAACACTATCCAGCCACAACTAGTTCCAGTCGTGCCACTACGTCTAATTTGAAAAAGAAAGTTTCTATGTCGGACCCTGTATTTTCACATAGTGGCCCCAAATTAAATGTATCCTTAATTGGGACTATCCATCTAAAATATGTACATAGATAATCTACCAAATCAACGCAAGAATGGTTATAATTCATTAAGCCTTATCTTGTATTCAAATCTCCTTTTACAAACTCCAAAATACTTAGTAAATATAATTCAAAATATAAATGTAATAAATTAACACTATGTTAATTTAATACATGTTAATAAACTTTTCCAAACTCAAAGACTTAATCGATCAGAATATCGTACCACATAATTACCAATTGATGTCATTGGACGCAGCCTCTCTATATATACACATTTCCCTCAACTAAGCTATTGAAATCATTAATAAAAGTGCCCCAGAAATGACGTTGTCGTCTATATATGTATGTACATAGTTATGTTCAGTTTCAGAATAAATGCTTCTAACAATATTTTGGTGGTGCTATGACTTTGTCTATATTTATAATATGTGTTCTATGGAGGATTTGAAGAAGAATAATTTTAGGAGCTCTTTGTTGTCTATAGCAACAAAGGATATGATTGAATGAGAACGTTTGGGCAACACCAGCTCTGATTTATTTGGGTAGATTGTCCAAGTCTCTACAGGTATTATGTGTGTAAAACTGTATCCCTTCCCTTTCTTTGAAGGAATATTTAACGAAAAGCTTTAGAACAAAATTGGTTACACTTGAACTACTGCACTAACTTTCCTGGAAGAAATTTTGAAAATTCTCCATCTTCTTGAACAAAATATCATAAATTTTGTGTGGATTATATTTCTTCTATATTTTTATTTTATTTTGATGTCGCGTCCACATTGAAAAATGATGAAATTATGGTACAGTAAGGTGAAAATTATCGAATGACCATCTCTTACTGAAAAATATGTCTACCTGTGTGCATACTATCGTTTTGAACTCGTACAGAAAAAATCTTGGAAATTTTGGTTCATCTTTAAAAGCTGTGCGAGAGTTGGGCTTAACCCTAAAGATGAAATACTGAGAGTTGATGGTGTATAAAATTAAATAATAAAATGTAAGTGTAATTCATTTTATAAACAGATAGTTAATAATGTCCGGTCAAACTTTAATAGGTTTCGAGCAATGTTTTTCTTTTAGGTGATATTTTAACATTGTATTTAAAGATTATTGAACTTGTTGACTTTCATTTATCACTTGTTTCTTCTATCTGCAACAAATATTCTTTTGTATTTTTCCTGTTTTCGTTTTTGTACTACTGGTCTCACCTCAATAGCTATAATCCGTTAGTTGAAGATGTCTTCAATTATCTATTACATACTACGCATACTAAACATCGACCATTTAGAAATCTGGACCATTAGGAAATACGATTACGCAGTGTGTCGTTCAAATTAATCCGGTTTTTGCCGTATGAGAAACGTAGCATAAAAATTTCACAACAGGACAATGAAATGTATAGAGAATGGGGCGTTAGCTCACGTAGAAAAATAATGTACTTGTAAATAAATATTTTTAACTTTACGATTTTGTTAATGTATTTTGGAGTTTTATTTCCTACTATTATGTACTCTTTACTATTATTATTATTAAAAATCCTGAATAAAAATTTGAAATTTGCTAATTTTATGAAAAAATATTACAATTTCAAAGATGATTAAAAATTAGAAATGAATCACACAATTTCAGTTAAATAAAAATTTTCCTGCCTTCTGAAAATCGTAAAATATGGTTGTTGAAAATCATCTCTTGCAAAATTATTTCACATTCTTGAATTTTTATTTTCAATCCACGAGCTATATTATTTTTTGGACCAACACCTCAATACCGCTGACTTTTTACACGACGTATTATTTATGGTTTTCTGTTACGATGTCTACAATTGGTAAAATGATTTGCGTATTGTTATGAGCGCGCACAATTTCTTATACAGGGTAATTCAAATAAACAGTAAACTGAAATTTTTCATCAAAAGTGAATGAAACTCGATATTTTATTCAAATTTTAATCATCATTTTTTAAAACTAAACGAACTATTGGTTAAAATTACTGAAAAGTCTAATGTTAAATTTTTCTGGAAAATGGTTTCGGCAATGTTTTTCTCTTAGCGTAATTTTTGTATTTTTATTGACTTATCCCTTTCGTATACGATTCTTTTCTGCAACAAATATTCTTTTGTATTTTCTATTTTCGTTTCAAGTCATGCCGAGATATGATGCAATAACATAATTATGACTATATTCAAAGGTTTGACCATTTTCCCATATTTTTCTTTGGATTTCTGCCGGTCACTGTATAACATAGCTTTCGACATTTTGAGTCCTTTATTATTCTATGTGTACGTGAATGATTTTTTCACGCGCTTAGATTGTAATATCTTAGCTACACTTAAATTTGGAAAAATGTGCGGTGTTAACTTAGTCGAAGATTAAAAATCGTTTGTATTTCAGTACTCTGTAAGACAGGCCTTTCTAATAAAACGAATGCTAATAAAAGATGTAGGTGTTATATTTGACTCCAGCTTATGTTTCTCCGACCTTATTACTTCCATTAGAAATTCCACCTATAGACCTTATTGGCTTCTTAATATGATCTTGCAACAATATGAAACATGTCTACACCAGCATCACTACCTGTATGACAGTTTCGTTAACCGTAGACTAAATCTGGCATTAATGGATCTTACGCTAATACGGAGGAATTTCAAAGATACATAAATCAAATTTAATGTGCCGTGAATAAAGTGTTAAGATAATGCTGTGTAAATCATGTGTGGATGTGCTACGGCTTGTGCTTAAAGTTATTACCGTATTTGCAGCTAATAGCCGCAATTTTTCTATTTTTCTGGTATACTTTAGTGAGTACGGGCAGCAGGGTAAACTTCGCCGAAAGTTAAACGGCAATTAGTCGTGCACGAATTGATCTCATTTCAATTCAACTTTTTTCCTTGCCGACAACAGAGCGACTGTATTGAGGGAGCTCCTTCCGGAAATACTCCTGCAGTACATAATTAGGAAGATGAATCTGACAACAAATCAATATTTCACTTTCAATTGTAAATAACGGTTCAATAATTTATAAAGTAGGCGAGCGTCAACACGCAGAAATGATACGAAGAAGTTTCCTAAAATATTATAAACTTGCGTTATTAAAAAGTAAACGATATCGTTGTGTGCTCACAAATAAACTTTATAGTATGTTTATTACCCCTTGCATCTGACCAATAAGGTTCCTGAAATTCTTTCGGAGAAGTACGCCGCTCCAAGTTTAATATTCCCCCGGGGCGAATAGAAAAGTTTACCGTGAATCAGATGTATTATCCCTGCGAAATAGCTAATGGATATACCTCGCGTGTTGTGATAACTTCCGGAAAACAATCGAATCCTGGGAAACGTTGATTTTTTTATATAACGTGCGTGTTAGGATACCCTCGATGAAATTTATGTTATATTATTTTTCTCCTTCTTGAAACTAACCGAAATGTTTTGCTTCTTTGAAGAGTCTTATATACTTCCAAAAAACAGTTGTGTAAATAAATTATGATCGTGACTGCTTTTAATATTGAATTAATCTTTCTGATATTGCTCACGCTCAAAGTTAAGTTTAGGCCAATACCATCAATATCTTGTTTTGTGTGGTAGGAACTTCCGGTGTAATGCAGGTGTTATAGCTGCTCCCAAGAAAAGATAACTGTTGTTGCCTGTAGGGTCACCACTGAAGCGTTATAGCATTCATTCATCAAAATTTATAAATTTACTTGATAAAAAAAGTTATATAATCTCCGTTATGGCGGCACACCTAAGATTGACTACGCAATTCGCACATAGCCCGAGCATTTTTGACCAAGTTCGAAATAACTTTTAATTTCGGGGTTTGCCTAGTGTGCGACTAGGCAGACTTAGGTGTGCCAAATTAAGCTCAGGCAGAGTACGAAAAGTGTAAATTAACTTCGGACTTTGCGTGTGGGTCAGGCAAACTTGGGTTTCACATGCTTTCCTTGTCAGTTCTGCGCATGACGCACTCTGCATGTTTCAACTTGTCGACGATCAATCTTTCCGTTACTGCGGTTGAGTGTGCTTTGAGCTGAAAGGTTTTCGAACTACATATTTCAAAATGAAAAGTGCAATAAATGCAACTGATAGTGTACCTGTTAAAAACCAAGACGCCGAAACAGAACAGAGAAAAATTGATGAAAATCAACAAGTTATTAAATTAATTTCTAATTGAAAGCAAGCAACGCTAGGTACCACGAAATTATTAAAGAAGTAGAAGCTGCAAAGAAAGCAAGTAAGAAATCTACATTACAATATCGTCGCCTCAAACGTTACGATGTGCTAGGTCAGGTTGATCTCATAGATATGCAGACTTGTCGTGATGGTGATTTCCGATATATTTTTAACTACCAGGATCCTTTGAAAACGAAGACAGCAGAGGAAGTGGATCACACATTATTGGATGCTTTTTGTGTTTTGGGGAACTCCTAGCGTGTTGCAGTCGGACAACGGACGAGAGTTTGCTAATCGGGTAGTTGAAGAGTTAAGGGAAGTGTGGCCCGAGCAAGCAATAGTCCATGGCAAGCCCAGACACTCGTAAAGTCAAGAGAGATCTAACCGAGACGTAGAAGATATGATATTTGCGTGGATGGAAGATAATAAGACTAAGCATTGAAGCGAAGGTCTTCGTTTTTGTCAGCTTCAGAAAAACAATGCATACCATAGCGGAATACGACAAACACGTTTTCAAGCAATGTTCGATAAGCAATAATTTTAGTTCAGTACAAAAACTAACAGTTTCTATTTCATTAAAGGAAGAAACGCTCATATTGGAATTCAGTCATAGCCTGATTCTATCAAAAAAGTTCTTAGAACTGAAGAAGATCTTGGAGAAGAATTGCACTCGTGGTCCTAATGCAGAAAGTGTTGCAGTATCAACTCCGTCTCCTGAGGTACACAATACTGTCGCAACAACTCCTGTCCTTGACATTGATATGATAAATTTTAACCTATCTGTTGCATCTGCGAAAAAGAAACTTCAGGAGTCCACAAGTGTTATAGCTGTGCGCAAGATGTTCATGTCATCTGTGCCCACAGTACAAGTAATACCAACGAGGGTTACGGAGTATCAGTTTTACGTGTGCAAAAACAAACACGGTAACTTCAAATCAAGAGAAAGCTGTGGAAGGATTGAAAGAACAGGTAGAGAAAATGAAGTTCACATCTAATAAAAAACTTCCCCTGATTGAGGTTGGAACATCAGTTACTGTGCCTGTTCCAAGCTTTGACAGGAGTAAAGGAGATGCGCAACTTAATTGGCATAGTTTTGGAGACAACAAATGATGGACTTTATAAAATTGGATCCAAGAAAGGAATTATTGCCACGCTGTATTCGATAAATCAAATTCAACCGTGTAAAGACACACTTTTGAAAATGATGTCCCAGAGATTGAATTCTCTCTGCGTCAGATTAGTAGCCAAAACTCTGTCTTCGGCGGCCAAAGGTTTTTGAAGTGTAACTGCAATAAGAAATGTCAAAGAAATTTATGTAAATGTAAGAGAGCTAAAGTGCTTTGCAACTCGAAATGTCACCATTCAGACTCGTGTTCAAACAAGTAATGGTTTACACATTTTTTTATATAATATGATGTATTGTTATTTTTTGTATGTTTCTTTTTTCATTTACCAAAATAGAGTTGTATTGGGAAAATTCCAATTCTGATATTTTATTGTTAGTTAACCCTTCGTTGGTCGCGTGGGCTACCGGAGTAGCCCAGGTCTGTATAAAGTTGTGTTCCTCTGTCATTTGTAGTACTGCGGCTGCGCCGTTCCAGGTATTCCTCGCTAACATAACAATGTTCTACCCAGAGCACGCGCACTCTTCAGTCTGCGTTAGTTACTGAACTAAGAGGGCGTAAAACTATCGGGGCTACAACTGTAGCCCACGCGACCAATTGTGTTACTGTTTACTATACCGTTCGATTCCAAAATTACAATGTTTTTAGAGATAATTTGGTAAGATTTTCATCGGTAAATATCATTACGTAAATAATAAAATGTTGTTTCATTTGTACACAACATCAATAATAACTTAATCTAACTTAAAATCTCACAAGCGAAAAGAAAACGTGCAGAAACATCAAGGGCTCCAAATATATGGCTGAATGAGCTAAGTGATGAGAAAAAAAGACTACGACGATGAAAGTGAGGATGAAGAACAGCATGTAAATCAAGACGAGACAAGCGAACATGATTCTGATTCCCTTCAGGAATTTTCAGAGACTGAAGAGTATTTATCTGATGAAGAAGAGGAAGGCGTACACCAAAACAATAATTATTTTGAAGCTGTCGATAAGAAATAAATTTATTTGTTGTTATTTAGATACAAGAACTGCATTGTTACATTGTATTTGTTCAACAGAATTATTTATATTTAGTTGTGTCGAGTAAGTTTAAAAAAAAAATAGAAAATAAAGGTGTTTTCTACAATATGTACTTTTTAATTTTCTCGAATTTTTTTAGGCTGATATATATGATGTGATGTTAAAATAGACCTTAAATACGATTTATTATATACTTATAATAATAAAGAAATACATGTGAGTGTTTCTTTCATTTAATTAAGATGGGCTACAAATGACCTACACGCGACCAAACTTGTACTAAAAAGTAGCGCGACCAACGAAGGGTTAAGAAGCTAAAGGATACGCACACGTAGACAGCTTGTTGATAATGCTGATAACAGTAAACAATGTTTCGAATGTGCGCACCCTAAATTTTCTGCGCACCTTTAATTTGCCTAACCCACTTAGGCAAATTCCGAAGTTAATTTACACTTTTCGGACCTTGTCTGAGCCTCATTTGGCACACCTAAGTTTATCTAGTTGCATACTAGGCAAACCCGGAAATTAAAAATGATTTCGGACTTGGTCAAAAATGCTCGGGCAATGTGCGAATTGCCTAGTCAATCTTAGGTGTGCCGGCATAACGGAGATTGCCGGTAACATCCATAGCAGTGCAATTGTCTTTCTTTAGTTCAGAGCTTTGAGGATGAACGATGTCCCTCTTATCTACATATGTTTACAATATGAATTTTCCGGTTGCAAAAATAAAGAATGAGACAATAGATACTTTTAAATTAATAATAATAATTAATTACAAAACAGCATGTACATAATTCATATTTTAATAAATTAGATGATATAAGTTTCGAAAAAGATCTGAGTCTGTTGGATTTTCTTTCTCAAATATTGCCAAAGGAAAGTCTCTTGTACGTCGACAAAGTAGTCTGCATATGATTTGAAAATTACTACGTTCAGTAGCTATAATCTGTTTGCTGCGTATCCAGGTAGCTTGAAACTTTTGAGTCACTTTATAAGTTGGTTTCCTATAAAATCATCAAATTACTAGACACAGGGTCCTTTTCGACATATATGTATTAAGCTATTATAATTTAGATGTCCTGGCGTAGAAAATAGAATTTCTACTTGTTGTGTCTTAGGAATTCTTCTGTGTTTACTAAGCTGGCGATTTTTACTATTAGATATTCAAAATCTTCCAAAAGAAATTATTAATTCTATCTTCATTCATAGAAAAATAAGATTTATATCCACTTGTGTAATTCCATCATTTAATCAATTAAGACATTAAACATAATATGGGAACATACAACACTTACAGAACAAACAAGAAACACATAAATGCGTAATACTCATCCACGTTCTCGCTTGTAATTATAGGATCGTCATTACAGACGCTTCTTTAATGGCAGATACATTACGACAGACGAACCACATGCATTTATCGATCTCTCATTTATGTAAGGGGCAAATTGGTGATTATATTCCTCGTGCCCTCATTTACAGTAATTAGTATTTCCAGACGTCATTGTTAATGATCGACTTACACACTTGTTCATGTATAATATTAGCGTATACAGCACAGCTTTGCAACATAACGCAATTATAACCTTACCTGAACTTACGAAACATCTAAAGAAGGCAATTATAGAGGTCTGCGTATTAAGCACCTCTTCTTGAAGATCGTTTCTTCGTTGATATTAATTTAAAAGCAGTTCAGTATGACGTAATATAGCGTGACGATTTTATAACGCTGTTTGTATTATAAAGCGTAGGATTTAATTGATTTGTAGTGGATCGCGCAAAAAACCAATTCAACTTCATTGATGCGAAAAAACTAGTCTGCTGCTTAAATTACGTTATGTAAAATGATCAACTTCTTGCGTAGGAATTGAAAGTTTATCCCTCGCCTAATATAACAAAAATGGTGCTCGTAGGTAGGCATTTAAATATCTTCATGAATCCTCATCTAACAATAAGAGGACTTAAAATTAATAAATATTATTGTTAACATGATCGACGCAATTTTACTCGAGATGACTTCAAAATTTGATGCACTAGCGCCTTAACTATTATACTAACTAAGAAATTGTAGTATGCAATAAGCATCAAGCGTTATATATTGCTTAATCACTGTACTCGATCCTAAAATTTATTAAAACTGAGAAAGAATTACTTATTCATTGCATCTACATAAGCAGTACACGAAATGCCATTAATCAGGTTCATTGCAAAACAACAAAGTGAAGCTCTGTAATTTATTGCTGCATCGATACAACAAACATTGCAGCAAAACTAGATTATGGGCCACGAGTCGCTGGTTTTGCCCTGAAGTGTCGTTATCAATTCAAACGGTTAACACCAGCTTTGAAACGTGATCCTGTTGCAACTAACACCCTTTATTATAATTTAGTGGGCCCGTAAAACAATGTGCAATAAATTTTACACTACAGTTATGTGATTTATAGGAAATACAATTTTTTCCGTTAGTTAATTCGTTTCAACGCCAATCGAATTCCATGCATGTGTGTGGTTGTGTTTTGCATTTTTTAAATGTCTTCTGACATTGTAATTCTAGTGGATTATACTTTAACTACAAATGGTCTATTGTTTATTTTTTATAGTTATTAGAAGAAAAACTAATACAACACAATATATGTATATGTAAATAATGGATTTCTTTTGCTTTAATTTGAGCAATTAAGAAATAAAAGGGACAGTATAATAGTTAACTATTGTTATATATGGTTGATATAATCTAACCTTATGGAGTACATCATAAACATATTTACGTATTGATAATGAAACTACGTAAATTATCCAATTAAGGTTTCGAAGAATACCATAACCCAAAACTTGGGAATTATGTATTTTCAATATAATATAATTAAATTGAAAGCTGTAATATCCATTACTAAGCAACAATTTAATTACTTCGTGACATTGCTGAAAAGAAACAAAGCAGAGTATGATAAAATGCAAAATTAAAAGCGTCTTTGTATATTCTATTTAGGATATATATAAATATATATAAATTCCGTGCGATTAGCCTCGTCTTACCTGAAAGAACTTTGATGTTGCGTATTATTTTAAAAAATCGTGTCTATATAGTATAAAGAGGGCTAAAAACGCCATACACAAATTGACTTCATGACAGCAATCTGATAATCGTGGTGGAGACCACCGAACAAAATATGAACAAAATGTGTTCGAACAAATTTTTACCGACGATAACGATTCAACAAATTATTCTATACAGCAATGTAGAAATAGAAAAATTGCGAGCAAACTTTGACACAACTCTAAATGCAAACCATTTTTCGAACAATGAGTTATTAACATTTATAAGATTGTTGTATTCAGCTGAGCTAAAAAAAGAAAATAGATTTTGAGAGAAGAAAGGAAGTTTCGATTTTCTTTTTTCCATTCACACTAACAGAGTAACAGCAATTATTTACAATCCATGCAGTTCACCGTTGTGCAAATAACACGCTGTTGCCAAATTGAATTGAATTTAAATTCACGTGTTCTTTGTTTTTGTGGTTCAATTTCTCTCTGCTCGTATAAATAGTATACATACATCACACACATACATACATAAAATACATCTTCTTTTGTCCTCTTATGTATCTACATACATATATGATTCGTTGTATTTGCATCCTAAAAATAAAATTTGCTCTACAAGGTAGTAATAATTAGTCAGTAAAACACAAAAAAATAGACGCGAATTATAAATACGTGAATTAAACAGGGAGAATAAAGCAGAAGGAGGGAAATGACAGCAAGACGAAAACAGATTCCACCCTCTTGAACCGTTGCCTAGAATTTAATCACAAATTTAATAATAATGTTGAAATTTAATGTAGTCTTCAGGCTTTCACGGCCGCTGTTGATGGCTGCTCTTCGGTTCTCGGGTTCTCTGCCGTGTAGAAAAGTTGTGGTACTTGACGTTTCGATCATTTTGTCGTGATCTTCTTCAGAAGTGAAGTCACTTCACTTCACTTCTAAAGAGAACCGAAGAGCAGCCATGTTGAAATTTATATATAGGCAACAATAGTGCATGTTGAAATTTATAAAATATATTTAAATACGAAAGTTGTTTATTTCTGTATAAATTTATATTGTAAAATTATTCTACGATATACAGGGTGTTTAGTTTGCCCGTAACCACCAGTAACTTTACATTTTTAAATGGAATATATGATCACATTTTTGGAATTCAAATTTTAACAAATTCAATTATTTGCATTAGTTTACAAGATATTGGCATTTGTTTAAAAATTTTGCGCTCTCTTCAGAACAATGCCATTATTTCAACGGAAAAAAGGTAACATTATGAAACTTGACATAACGTTAGAAGCATCTTCTGTGATGACAATTGATGTAGACTTAAATAAGTTATACAGAGTATTTTTTTTGAAACAATTGAAATAATATTTTTTTTTCAAATGGAAACACTTTTTTTATGAGTTAGTAATTTAATTATCTATTAATTTGAATGTCTTCAATGGATGACGTCATCGAATCTTTGTTTAAATAGCAATCCCAATTTTTTTGAGCAAAGATCGATAGTATTTTCTTTTCTGACTATACTGGTACCCCATACCGGGGGTCTGCGTCTTAACGTTTAAAAATTATAAAAAGAAATTCTCTAGAATGAAAACATTAAGAATAGTTCCTTTATTTTATAAATTTATACATAAGGCAGCATTTATCACAATAAATGTTAAAATTGGGCAGCGCCTGTTGTTTGCCGGTGCCCTAAGCGATGGACAAATTCATTCATCTTCTACATTTGGAAATGATATGGCTAGAGCTGGGACCAGCTCAAAACGAAGAAAATTCAGATACCCATCAGCATTCAGAGTTTCATTTCAAAAATATCGCCCTAATATTCTATCCCCTACTAAGTCTGTCCACACATCAACCTTTTGTTTATACTAAGTATGCACTTCTTCAAACCAATGGGGATTTTGTGTAGACCAAGACCGGAAATTGTGTCTGTTCACTGCGCCATTTGAGAAAAATGTAGTAGTAAAATGTGTGTACCCTATTTAAAAGTACTTTTCCATTGCTTTCAGTACAAAACATTGAAAATATACTCAAAACAATACACTCAAAAAACAAAAATCGAAGTGTCCGAGCGTCTTTCACGCAACTGATACGTTTTTGTTCCATGTTCAATATTCCTGACTTTTGTTACACACTGTATGTACAAGTAAAGAGTAAAAACATCAATTTACTGGAGAGTACTGAAATGAATAAATTTAATAAAGTACCTATACGTTTTACATTTGTGTCAAGCTTTGTTTTAAATCTTAATGATACCTATAACTTCTTGTTTATAAATTTCCTTCAGTTTGTTTGTTTAATTTTCGTTAAGCTTATTTTTCACATTTTCGACATTTTTCATATGAAGAGATCATTCCTAAGTCTGTTCCTCTGTTTCTTCGTAGATAATATCTACTGCTGCACTGCAAGCACTGTCTATTTTGTTTTCTTAATAAACTTAAGCGCTTTCTTTTTAGAAGACATTTTCAATTGTTTCTGATTCTTTGTTCTTTCAACTTCTTCTTCTTCTGATTTTTTGCTTGTGTCTATTAGTGATGTTGGTTCTTTAACTTTTGAATACCCAGTTCTATTAGTATTTGCAAAAAGGAAATTTGGTTTGATCAAGTGGGAAAAGGGCAGTACTTAGCACCTTCCTTCCCACAAAGACTTGAAGTGAAGGATTGAATCACAATCTCCTTTTAAAAGACTGAACACTGTTTTGTCCAATAGTTATCTGAAGTGTGTTAGATTTGGTGTAGTTTCATTAAAAGGACATTATTGTCGAAAGCAATGACTTAAACCAATAATTTTCAAATCTACAACACATTACAGATCAAGTCATGACATTTATATTAATAAACCCTGAGCTATCGGTACCGTAAAATCCACGGACAACGTGCAGACGGCGACGTGGCGGGTGTAACTAATACTGTATAAATGTAAGTAATGTAAGTAAGAATAGATTTTAAAAAATTACTGTTGTTACAGATTTTTCAAAAGATAAATCAGCCGTGGATGCAGTGTGTGTTTAAAACATTACAATACTTATGTTGGGAGGGTTATATAATTCAAACAAAACTTTTGAGTGCTGTTAGAGCAATGAAGCATTCAGATCTTATTTTTAGAAGAGATGGTACATAAATAAATTATCAATGATATATTTATTTGACATGAGAAATCTTTCCAGTAAACATTTCAAGATTTAAAAAATACGAAATGAAAATGAAATCTTAGAATAAAATAGTACCCCTTTCCTATATTTAAATGTCACCTCCTGTGATTGCAATACCTTAATGTAAACATAGTAGAACACATCTACTAAGTACATTCAAGCAATAGATATGTCCTACAAGAGTACCTAATCAAAATAGTCTCTAGTTTATTTATGGAGGGTTTCCAATTTCAAAGTTCAAAACATAATTAAATCAATTAACAAGGAGTTAGAAGAAATATCACAATCTTTGAGATTGGACAGTATGGCCCAAACTACACAGAAAAATGTGTCGGAAAATGACATTTCAAAGATAGGACACATTTTGCGTGTAGGTACATTGTGTGTAAACGAAGAAACAGTGTAATTCATAAACAAATAAAAGAAAATCAAACCTACCTAATGCCTCGATTCTATTATAGCATGGCAATTTTCGCCAGTCCACATATGCCCATTGTGAAAATCAGATATTTCATTTCGCGTGTATTCGGCCTTATCAATAAAAGGAAAGGATTGGATTAGAAAATAGAGCTAATGTGGTTTTATGTGCATATAATACACAGTAACTTTTCGTTTATCTGCTCTTTGCTAGTCAGCTGATTATGTCACGAGTGATGACTTTTAAATATGTTTAAAAATGAGGCCTTTTTCTGACTTTTGAATCAATCGAAGGCATAAAGCAGTAAGAATATTAAGCAATAACTTTATGGGCGCGAAAAATAAAGAAGAGTATTAATTTTGTGCGAAGGGAAATATGCCATTCTGATTGCTGATAATAACTTGAGGAAAATTACTTTATTATTTATACCTTAAAATACAACTTATTGTCATATCCAATTTAGAATTATTTCTAGATAATTTTGCTCTAGAATTCCATATATTATATTCTACGTATATTGGCGGAGAGTGACTAGAAGTTTAGTTCAATCGTTAAATATTGAAGTACTCAATTGTTCCGTCGTAACTTTTCCATTCTTTTTTTAACGTGGCTGTCTGTGAAGCGTGCAATCAAGTAGTGCTCTAGATTCCAAACCCCAGAACGAATAGCGTCTCCAGGTTCACCAATTCAAGACGAAGACGTAGGGGAACGAACAATGATCAAGTAGCACGTATTTTGTCAGGTTGTCGTGGGATGGAATCGATCACATTGCAGCTGTTGTAATTTAACTTCGGCCAATAGTTATCAGTTAGACGTTTCTGTTCACTTGCAGTTGTAATGAACCTGCACGTCAGGTAGGTCAACGGTTGTATAGTTTATTTGTGCAATGTTAGATAAAGCGGAATTGTTCTTTCGATAGCTAAAGATTGACTGCTATGCATATATTGTATGAATTTGTTTCCTATCTCTATTTGCAGCACCGCCGTATGTTGTCATTTAACATTTATTCTTAGTTGTAAAAAATAAGGTCAGTATTCTTGTTATTTATATCAAAACAATATTTATAAAATTTTAATCCAATTTTATCCCACGCTGATTTCCTAGTGCTACCTCTATGTTCCTTATCCACTAATAAATCTAATTTAAAATTATGTCAGATTAAGGAAGATAAAAATGAAGTAAAAGTACTTGAAGTCAGTTGAATCTATATGTAATTTTAGATAGATTTTTAAGTACGTACCTACATATACATATATATATTTACGATAGACAAGGTACAACTAATATGCAAATTTGTGGCTTGCTTTCGAGCTGACGCAAGTTTGGGTTCATTATTACCAACTTTTAACAACAAAACTTAGTTCGTACATTGGATCTGCTCTCCCTCATTTAGGAGAGTAAATATGAATTTGTTCTTCACTATGTACACAAGACGGATGTTAAATCTGTGATCAATTAGCATTAAATTACCAAATAAATCTTATTATAGAAATCACACCTATACAGGGTTGCCCACTTGGCCTTATTTCTTAAATAATACGTTTAATATTTATATGATCAGAAAATATCAAATATATATTTTATTCGGACATTTCTCGTTTACAATTTAAAAATATTTTGAGTTCCCTAAGGATCTCAGTTTCATCTGTACAGGATCGTACTTAGTTTTTTTTAATGGAACACCCTATATATTTTTATAATTTTGATACCTACAGTGCGGATATAACTAAAATTGACTTCTTTCTGTGGGTATATGTCAAAGAACGCGTCTTCAAAGGACCGCCTACAACTTCCGACGACATGAAAGACAGAATATGTGAAGTTTTTCCGGTCAATTATGCCCGAAATGTTGCAAAATGTTAACGAAAGTTTTACAAATTGTCTAAGGTAGTGTATGCAAAATAACAGTAGCGTGTTTGAAGCTATTTTAAACTGATGTTAAGTATTTTATGTTTTTCACCATTTCTTTTTTATATGATTTAACTTACTACTAGATAACACAATTTGAATGATAAGAATAACTAAATATTTAATATAAATATATTAAATATTTATTTATTTTAATTTCTAGCTTAAAAGAACGGCAAACTTTCTGAGTAACATGATATTAATGGTAATTATCTCAGAAACTATTGCCTTTGGGTATAGGACATGTTTAACAAAAAACAGTAAACCTGTAAAGGAGTTCATGCGTGATAAAATATACAGGGTGTTCTAAAGAAATATCAATAAAGTCCCTCTACAATAAATTTCGTTAAAACTCAACCTACAAAAAATTAAAACACATTCTAGTTTGTGATAATCTCGAATTTGGTCACTCTCTAGTCAAGGATTGAGTAGATATGATCTTTTAAATAAACAGTAATTTCGGTGGAAATTTAACAAAAACACGGTTTTTTTCTCCTAAAGGACTAGACTTATGTGGATAAAAGTCTTAACAATGTTGACTTAAAATTCGATGGAGATATCAAAAATATAAAAATATGTAGGGTGTTCTATAAAAAAAAACTAAGTACGGTCCTGTACAGGTGAAACTGCGGCCTTTAGGGAACTCGAAATATTTTTAAATTTTAAACGAGAAATGTCCGAATAAAATATGTACTTAACATTTTTTGATCAAATCAATATTAATAATAATAATAATAATAATAATAATAATAATAATAATAATAATAATAATAATAATAATAATAATAATAATAATTCATGACTTAGCATCCCCCAACAGCTTGCGCCAATTACAGGGGGCATCGGCTGGCCAAACGCCTAGACCGACTTAAGATGTAACCTTTCCGCATTTGCCGTGGAATTTGGAAAACTACAGAAAACCAAACTCAGAAAGGAAGCACCGGGTTTCGAACCCGGAATTAAACGTACTATTTAAGAAAGAACAAATGGGCAACCCTGTATAGTGCTGAATTGTCACTTGTTCTATTGCTGGTGGAACACAAAGATTGCCTTTCCTAAATGTAATAAATTATCCTCTGCAATTTTAACGAGTTTTTCGAATTTAAAGATCATGAGAGAACAATATATTTGAAAGCAATAATAAGGGAATACAAAAAGATTTGCCTCAAAGAACATTACGGTACAACAACGATGAGAAAAATTGCATATATCCCGATCCATTAGAGCGCCATACCATCTATATGTATGCCTTTGTCTGATTATATAGCGCAAATGTAAAGAAATATGCAACTTCTAAGAAAATGCAATCTGAAAAGAAAATAAAAATGATTAGAACTGTAGGTATAAACAGCATAAATTGAGTAGCTGTTGTCCCGAAGGAAAAATAAAGAAGAATAGGAAACTAACTCGAGAAAATATGCAATAGGTGAATACATCGCTAACAGTGTATGTACATACATACGTATACTGTTAGAGATATTATTTGTTAACATACTTTAAAAGCACTATGTCATTATATCTCGCGCCTATTATATCATATAAAGTAGAGATGTACACAGAGTCTGATTAACCATTTTAAATCAAAATAGATTAAGTGTATTATAAGTGAGCCACGTGGTTTCGACGTTCCAGATCTCAACGTAACTCCGAATACAAAATCTAATTTCATCGCAATTCGCATCTTGACATTTCCATTGTGTATCGTTTCCAACAATATACCATCAGCACCTATTACAGATATTTTTTGGTTTTTATATTATGACATTTTTCGACGTTTCAGATCGAGACATCTAGCGAGAATGACAATCCATTAATTGTCCGAGTTAGATCGGTATCTGCTGGACCGAGGTGTGTTGTGTAGTGCTCTGCGGTGTACTACTTCAGATCTTGCCCGCTAAAGAGCAAGGGGGTTGGAATTAGTCCATTTTCGAAGGTATTATACAATTAAAGTTTAGATGCGAATTATGATAAAATTAGATTTTGCATTCGGAGTTGAGCTGACGATACCTGGGAGGTCGAAACCATGCAGTCCGCTTCTAATGCTTCATCTATTTCATCGCACTCGTTGGCAAGGTGACTTCCAAGACTATACCATGATCGCCTATTACCATTTTAAAGGAAATATCTCCATAAATATCAATTCTGTTGATTTACGTTTTAAATGAATGTAAAGAAGAAGATATAAAAGAAGGTGCTACTTAAAATAACTAAAATAGTTCCAATAAGAAGCGTAACCGAATCGTAACAACTACCATCCCATCAGTATTTTACTAGTTATACGTAAAATATTCGAACAGATAATTGCATCACGACTCACTTAGATAATGCAAAGAAAGAACGGAACCATTCCTTTTAAAAGCAGAAATAGAGAAGAAAACAAGATAAAATAATAGGCGATATGTTGATGGAGTTGTGTGTCGAAAATGACTATGTTACAGGAAACAAAAAATTTTAACAAAAAAGATGACCATAGATTTACTAGAGAAGTAAAGTTGAGGAAACAAAAATCTCTGGCTATGTAGGTATCTATTATATTATCTTTTATGGATTACATCTGTTTTTGTTATAAACAGAAATAATCGCAAAATAGTAAAAGATAATATAAATGGGATTATAAAATATACAGGCAGAACTAAATAAATTGGATAGGCTTGCAAAAAAGCGGTCATGAGAGGAATTTGGTCACAAGAGGAAGTAAGATTGTTCAAAAATTTAGAAATTTCAGCACTTTAAAACAGCTATAACAAAAAAAGAATGAAGCTAAAATATGTATATAAAAAACAAGAATAGAAACGTATTGACAGAGGAAAACCTAATAACGAGAAGATGGAAAGAACATTTTAAAAAACTAATGGAAGCTATTAGCGAAGCCTATGGAGAAAGAGAAGTACAAATAGACAGATACAATCAAGAAATAAAGGTCATTAACCAGTAATCAGTAATAAAAAATCAATATAACTCGAAACAAAAACTGGATTAATACAAGACTGCGTTTTCAGCTCTTTTCTGTTGAGGATATGAATACATGACGATATAAAAAATTGTAAACAGAGATTTAAGAAAATGTTAGTTGGTAAGTGGACAATGCAACAAGTCACCATACAAGAGTTACAATTTGCAAACGACAAGATTGTGGTAACAAAATCTGCAATAAAGGCAGGAAATGAAGACACACAACATATGTTAACAGGAAAGACAAGTAGAACAAGTCAAAAGCTTCAAGTACTTATGTTGAATAATAGTAGGAAATTGATAGCTAGAGACAAAGAGGCAACAGAGAAAATAGAAAAATTAGAAAGAATTTATAAAATGTTTTAAAACATTTTTTAAAAAAGGAAATATCTAATGATATAAAAAGTGAAATATGCAAAAAAGTAGTAAGGCGTCTCCTATTATTTGTATGATAGGGGATCTTGGGCTGCTGCAGATAAAAATAAAAATAGAATAGCAACAGTAGAGATGAGATTTGTGAGAAAGATAGAGAGAATTGCAAAAAAGGACAGAAAAGGATGAGGTGATATTGCAAACAAGGAACCTGACATCGGTTAAGGGACACATTCAAGAGAAGCTGTTGAGCTGGCTAGGACACTTGCATCGGTTGCACAAATATAACTAAGTATAACTAACTAAGTATACCATAGGTCGGCCAGAATGTCGTGGCAGTGATGACGCGTTCTGCGCATATAGGTGGAGCGTAGAGGACAATATAACAAGAGTGAACCAGCGAGTGATCCAGCAAAACACTTATAGCACAATCTCATTATAGTGCTTCTTTTGCTAATCCCGCACATTAATATACATGCAAGTTTGAAAAATGAACATACACATTTAACTATTTATACAGGGTCCGGCAACGAAGCGGGGACGGAAGATTACACGCTTATTTGAAAGTTTGTCAAAAATTTAGCCATCGGATATTCTTCCGCACCATCAAGTGCACGTTTTAAAACGTTTTATACAGGGTATTCCAGATGGAAATGCCAGACTAAAGTTGCATTTTTTTAAATGGAACACCTTGTATACTAATAGATAAAATGATCCGCGCTTGAAAGCTGGTTACAACGATATAATGTTGTATAGGCCTAAAGTTGATAGTTTTTGTGTAAACAATGATTTTACTTGATAAATTGATACATTTCAGTAGGCTATTCTGCATAGGGAAAAATCAAAAATTCGAAACCAACAGAGTAGAATATTTTTTACTAGTATGGACTGCCGTTACTATGTGAAATAAATTCTGCAGCTGCTCTCTTTATACAGGGTGTTCACAATTTTGCAAAATCGAAGAAATCTCGAAATTTTTAAATGGAACACCCTGTATATTTTCTGCTCATTGGAAAGCCTTTTCACTACGCTTTCTATTGATACCTCATTTGATACATCTAGGATAGATCATTTTCTAATTATTTCTTTTTAAAGTTGAATTAATGAGAGATGCTTGTATTTTTAGAAGCTAATTTGCTTTTCAAAGCTACTGTAAGATCAGATATTCGACAAATAATCCATAAATGGTCTATAACAAGAAGAAACTCCATTTAGTATAAGAAACAATTGATTTTCACTCAGCGGTGAAAGGTAACATTAATTTAATATAAAGTAAAGGTGTCAGTTTTAAGCTTGTATACTAATAACCAAGTTATACAAAATTTCGTTTTGTATTATACAGTATTTCGTTCAATCTTTAAAAGAAATTGTTATAATGACTAATTTTAGTAGATACTCAACAAACGCAAGCTCCTACCTTCAATAGCTGTTACCTTTGAAATACCATCTATACTTACATCTCTCCACATACAGAACATTTAGATCGACTAAGGCCAGCTAGAAAAGAGATAGATCTAGAGTGGAGCGGTTGTAAAACATATACGGAATAACACGCTCGCCAATGCGTTAATTCTGTATATGTTTTACAACCGCCCCACTCTACATCTATCTCATTTCTAGCTAGCCTTACTCGCTCTAAATGTTCTGTATGTGGATTTTCCTGTATTGTTAATAATACGGCCCAGTTCGCTTTGTTTATTGATTACCGGTTTATTTGTTTCTCCCTTCTTGTAGGTTACACCATCAGTTTCTATAAATTTCTCTAATAATCTTTCAAATGCTTCCGGTCTTCTTTCAAGGTTTGGAACTCTCTGCATACACTCTACTTGGTAGGAGACAATTTCTTGTACACTCCTCAAGAATAAATATCATATTTACCATTTCTTGAGTAGGTACCTACTAGAATTAGTCAATATAACAATTGCTTTTAAAGATTGAACGAAATACTATATAACACAAAACGAAATTTTTTACAACTTGGTTATTAAGTATACAAGCTTAAAACACCAGATAACTTAATCAGCAGTGAATCTATTGAAAATGCTATATTACTTTATATTAATTTAATGTTTGCTTTCACCGCTGAATGAAAATCAATTGTTTTTCATACTAAATGGAGTTTCTTCTTGTTATAGACCATTTATG
The DNA here is from genome assembly GCA_023690525.1 of Holotrichia oblita. NCBI lineage: Eukaryota > Metazoa > Arthropoda > Insecta > Coleoptera > Scarabaeidae > Holotrichia > Holotrichia oblita. The sequence goes on along the minus strand of CM043020.1, from coordinate 19,952,526 downwards.
GATTATTTGTTGAATATCTAATCTTACTGTAGGTTTGAAGTGCAAATTAGCTACTAAAAATATAAGCATTTCTCATTAATCCAACTTTAAGAAGAAATAATTAGAAAATAATCCACCCCCGGTGCATCAAATGAGGTATCAATAGAAAGCATAGTAAAAGGGCTTTCCAATGAGCAAAAAATATACAGGGTGTTCCATTTAAAAATTTCGAGATTTCTTCCATTTTGCAAAATTGTGAGCACCCTGTATAAAGGGAGCAGCTGCAGAATTTATTTCACATAGTAACGACAGTCCATACTAGTAAAACATATTCTACTCTGTTGGTTTCGAATCTTCTGTTTTTCCCTATGCAGAATAGCTTACTGAAATGTATCAATTTATCAAGTAAAATCATTGTTTACACAGAAACTATCAACTTTAGGCCTATATTTTTAAAACGTGCACTTAATAGTGCAGAAGAATATGTGTTGACTAAATATTTGACAAACTTTCAAATAAGCGTGTAATCTTCCGTCCCCGCTTCGTTGCCGAACCCTGTATATGTACTTATCTACATATTTCTTTTTCAGATTGAAGAGGATATGTACAGTCTATTCCAAAATTAATGTCACTCCCGCAATTAAAAGATCCAATATAAATCATCTTTCCTATAACTCGACACAATTTTTGATTGATGAATATCAATATTGTAAAATAAATGTCGGTCAAACCTAGTGCATACGTTTCGCAACAGAAGTTATAATGTATCTTCCATCACATCAATAATATCTCTAAATAATTTTATAATAATAACGATCATATTGTTTTAAGTTCCAAAGCAATTCTTGCGTTTGCGTTTATTCATAAAATAAACGAGGCTGTATCGGTAAAAGAATCGAAATCCAATTTATTTATTGTATGAAAGAATAGGTTACACAAAGATATTGCTAAACAGCGATTTCAGTCAAGTTTGAACGATGTTAGCGGAAAATGTGGTTTTATATTATATTAACCTTTCACTCATATAAAATAATAGCGTTCGATTTTTACACGCGGCAAACAGGAAGCTTTTGAATTAGTTCCGTGTTTTTTTTTGCGTGCTCTTCGAGTGCCTTAAATTAAATTGCGGATTTTTTTACGACTAGTGCGAATGTGAAGCACCAACGTAAATCAAATTTCAATTAATCGAGAATGTCGCTGGTGGAAAAAAACCTGGAAAAAAACTATAATGTAAGCTTTTCGAAAAAGAGCGCTCGCTTTAAAGTCTGTATTTATTTTACAGAGTAAACCTTTAACTTTTAACGATCGACCGTATCATCTCTCAAAGTGGTGGACGTTATGTGTCGTTGGAAAGTATATGATAAATATCGCTTTGATAACTTCCTTTATTTTCTCTCTAAAATAATTCTTAGAAATACCTCGGATTTCTATTTTTAGTAATCTATATACGTTTAATCAATTAGTGTACTTCTTAGAATTGTTGCAATTAAACTCGATTTAGTTCCCTAATTGGCATAACTTTGACGATAACCACATACATTTATGGCACCGAAGCCCAGTTTAACGTCAAAGTAAATTTTAAGTCTCTGTTATGAACTATCCAGTTTCCAATAATCAAAGTCGGTATTTAAAAAGTTTAATGAGGGATAGAAAATTGTTGTTATTCGCGTTATAAAGTTTGAACTTTAAAACATTTATTATCTTGGTGGTCAAACAGAAGTTATAAGGATTTAACTCTTCTCACTCCCATAGATTGAACAAATTTTCAAGCATCAGAGAGTCTCGCAGTATTCGAAAAACAGTAATACTGCGCACAGATAGTCTGTCGTTGGGGAGTGGAGCGGGCTAGAATAACAAACTCACAGTCATGCACGTGATTCAGCATCGCATTAATATTGCAGGCGTTTTGATAAACTTTTGAACTTGTATGGGCACCCGTAATGACGCCAACAGCTTACTCGGTGTTTAGGGCAATGATATAGAATAAGGAAACGTTCCCTTACAAAGAAGAAAATTAGTTTAATTATAACTGCCAAACAGAATAGTACTTAGAGATCTAATCTTTTTAAAAATTTTAGCTTCAAGACGGTTATTCCAACCACCATACATTGAGAAATACGCTTACTCAAAACGTAAACCAGAAAAATCCAGAATATAACCAGTGTGAAAATTGCGATTGAAAATTCATTAGACAAATTCAAAGATAATTAAAAATCTAGTCTGTAAAGTATAAACGCTACAATTTGGAGGCGCGTAATATAAGAAAATATTTCGAATTAGAATATAAATCATGTGAAATCATTTTTTGTTCAAAATGCGTGGCTGTAAATGAAAAAACTTTAATTGCCTCTTAAAAAATATTATATATACAACCTCATACAACTGGGAAAAGCTCATTTCGTCAGCTACGATTGGGATTACAAAAACTATGTTTGGAGATAATTTTGTCAAAAATTGCAGCCCATCCAACTGATACTACTGCACATTGAATTGGTGATATAGCTGAAGATCTAGGGCGTTAGCCTTTTCGGAAAGTGAACATGACAAATCGTTTTCAATTGAGCTCGAAGGTGCAACTGCAATAGCAATAATGATGGTTGATTTTGACATAGTATCACAAAATCTACTACTTTTTTGCAAACCAATGAAACGCAGACCATCACTTGCATAATTTAGTACTTTAAATGATTTTGTATACGAGGCAAACATAGTCACACATACATTTGTGGGAAAAAAATCTCTACAGTGTGTGAACGGGAAGAAAGGAGCACTGGTTTGAGTATTGTGTTTACAACTGTTGTAACCGGAACAAAATAAGATCTATCGAATCAAAAATATTTGTTGCACTTTGTAAAGAAATGGGTGCACTATACAGGTGATTGTAAATTCAGGGCCAGTAAAATTACAGGAATGTTGAAAGCAATAGGAAATATTTTATATATGAAAGTGTTGCGGTTACATATTTCAAGTATTTTAGGAGTACAAACTCGTAAAATCAACTTCTGGTTTAACCGGAAATTTAGTCGTTTTCGACTTTTCTTATGGAACACCCTGTATTTTATTAAATAAATCAATATATCATTTAATTGTCTATAAGAAACTATTGAACATGTATAGGCTGAAAGTTAGTTGTCGAGGATTTTCGTCGTCCCAGAAGTGTACATTATGCCGATTGGAAACCCCATTTACTGTAAAATTACATTCATCTGTCCAAATTGTGTTACGGATATGTTCATTTAATAACCAGTTATAATATCGCAAACGTCTAATGTAGACGCTATCATATAAACCTTGTTAGTTGAATTTTCCACAGCCTGAACTAGGTATGTTTTTTCATTATTTTAAAAACTACATGATATGGAACGTCAGTATCACGTGCAACTTGCCTTATCGAAGTATTAGAATTTTCTCTGAAATGTGCGAATTTCCGAATGAAAACATAAGTAAATTCGGAAATTCTCTGTTTGCATTTTGCCTACGCCTAGTAATGCTGGAAAAGCTGCCGTGAGTTCGCAATTTTTCTTCTAATTTGGCAAATATGCGAGGATGCGATAGTTGACCATTTGAGTAGCGATCTCTATACATTTCAGTTGCCCGTGCTGAATTTCTATGACGCAAAAAAAATACTTCTGTTTACACGCTCATCATTTGAATATGCATCCATTTTTGACAAAAGTACAACCAGCACATGTACTTTGACAGTTAATAATCAATTATTGTTTTGTTTGCATTTTGCTCATTGTTTTATACGATTAACTTCAAATTAGTTATCTTTTCGTTATAATATTAATTTATGGTTTTATAAATTATTTTATTTTATTTTTCTTGTCAAATAACATGTTAATTACTTTACGATTATTGTTATATTTCACCAATTATTAACTTTCCTCGTAACATAGTTTAGTTAGTAAAATAGTTTGCTCATGGCATCCTAGCATTAGCTTCAAATTACTAGACGATTTTAACTTGACATACATTAGTCAAGTGCGCGGTGGCCAGATAAAAGTCCACTGACGTTTCAAATATAGGTACTTAATATTAGTTTTGATCGCATAGAATATTTTTAACGTAAATATCTCGTCAATTATTAACTTTAAGCCTATAAATGTTTAATAGTTTTTTATAGACAATTAAATGGTATATTGATTTATTTAATAAAATACAGGCTGTTCCATAAGAAAAGGCAAAAACAACTAAATATCCGGTTAAACCCGAAGTTGATTTTACGAGTTTGTACTCCTAAAATACCCGTAACATGTAGCTGCAATACTTCCACATATGAAATATTTCCTATTGCTTTTGACATTTATTGAATTTACAATCACCCTGTATATGTAGAGCGTTACTGTTTTATGGCGATCCTAGATGATTATTATGTAGGAAAGTTTTGCTATGTGTTCATAAATTGTTTTGTTTTGTTTTTGTCGCTGGGCACGAGTCAGGTTTTCCATCATCCCCTTAACACCGTGCCCTACAGTCTGTAGTGCTATTCCGTGCCTAGTAAATTTCTTGACATACAGGTTAGTCTCTTTAACTAGGTTTAGTAGCTTGTGAGGTAAATCTTTTTCTGGCAGTCCTGGAACGCATTCAAAGAGAATGTGATAGGCTGTCTCCTCCTCCTTGTTGCATAATCTATAAATAGGCTCGTCCTTAAAGAGGCCAATTATGTGCAAGTATTTTCTTAGGCAGTCATGTCTTGTTAACAAACTCATTACAGTTCTAAGCTGCACTGTTTGATGTATCAAACTGCTGAATCATCGTATCTTAGCCCATTTTAAAGATAGGGTCTGTGATTTCGGTCTCTATTCTGGCAAGCCTTGAAGAATTCCGAGTTCTCCAGTTTCCACCAAACTTCAGTCTATGTGCATCAATTCTCGCCTCCGCTTTCACTAATCATTGGTTTACATTTTTATAGAAAAGCAAAAAACACCAAACGCCCAGAAGGTGCGAAAAAATTATTTGTAACAAAATTGAACTATTTGAACGACATACATATTCGAGAAATTAAATAGAGTGAATATTCAGCTTCAAAGAGCAAAAAAACATACCCGGAAAAGAAGAAGAAAACCTAAAAATATCTGCGTAGAATTCAATTTTTCGAATTTACAAGCCCCAAAAATACAATAAAGTTGGTTTAGGTAGAGAATTTTCAAATGTATTTTTTTTTGCTGACTACAAGTTGATATCGTTGTATCGGATGGTATCACAATTGCCGACACAGAAGTCTTTATAATTTAATAATAAAGGGTTGACAATGAATTTTCAGCACCGAAAGTAAGACCAGTTATCATTTTCATCATACCTCTGCAAAACCGGATTTCCTACGCTAGCTGTCTAAAAGATAAAATCGGTTTTCATCTTATTGAATTTATTTATTTAATTTCATATTGGTAAGTTAATTAAACAGAATGCCCTCTATTAATACAATAATCCTGTTTAGAGAGGTATTATTTTTTTGTTGTTAGATGTATTTTTCCTTATTTTCTCAATGTGCTCGTCACCCCTTTATTCAGTGTTATCGCTTTCACCTGCTCTACAGTTTGAGAAGCACTGATATTTGCTTAATAATACTTCATTATATTTACTAATATTTACAGAGGAAATGTTGTTTAGAAGGTACCGTAGTTGTTTGTGATATACCGCATATTTTTAAGTTGCACACATAGAAACATACATATGCATACACTCATGATGAGGTTGTTTTGAAGAACTCTAGGATATTTTGTTGATTTATGTTGAAACGATTACCTACTTTTTTTAAATAAAACCTTTACATTTCCAAAAAGCGTAAACATATAACAATGTTGACATAAACATGTTTCAAAGTAGTTGGACTTTTCAATATTTATTATAGAGTAATAAGTTACGAAATTTCATACGTAAGCGTATTCATGGGAGAGCTCAGTAAGAAAGTTTGCATGTAGAGTTTTATATTTCCGTTTACTATTACGATCTTGCCTTCAATAAAAGTCACTCATGTAAAAGATCTATGCATTCGCAAAATATTTTACTTCAATGTATGCACCTACATTTACAATATTTGTACGAAAAACTAGGGAAATTCACTTTGGTAATATCATTGCAAAGTATAATATATACATATGTATGTACAATGTACATATGCTACAAATATTTTATACAGAATTATAAATTGTATTATTGCATGCTATTTCTTTCATTAGACTTAATTACACATTCGTCATTTGCAGAATAAAATGCTGAGCGAATAGAGTATCCATAAAATTCAAAAGCGGTCTACTTTTATACAAAGTTCTTCACTGGATTTCTTGGTGCAGAAGTAGAACACTAAACACTTCACAAAACCCACAAAACACCAAAAAGTTTTCTACTAAAAACCGACGCGTTTCGACAGCAAAGCTATCATTATCAAGGTGATAATAAAACTCAGTCATTCTGCTGTGCCATGTGCGTATTATATTTTCAGGTTATATTGTTCTGACGCGTGTGGTTTGTGGACCTAATGCCTTTGAAATAACATTATAACGAATGACGAATAAATCTGTCCGTAGTACTTCTACTGCACTACTGAACCATTCAAATCATACTCAAAAATGGATTGCTTCATCTACAAATTGTAATGGAATGATACTGAGCCGAATCAAGGCTAAACTTTATAGGAAGTTACCATTATAAAGTCAAAGAATAAGGAAATCATTACGCCCTGAGATGAACGAAGCATTTACGATGCAGGTGTGACAAATAGGAAAAGCAACATCGACATTTAACAGTTCCAGATCGGGAAAACGTAATTTTTTTTGATTGATTCAGAAATATTTTCATTTTGTGTTCACGTTTTTCAAGGAGATAATATGTAAAACTCAGTTGTATTATTCGTCGGTTTTTAGAAAATAGTTTTTGGGTGTTTTGTGGGTTGAAGTGTTTAGTGCTCTACTTTTATAAAACTTATCAAAATTTGGGTCACTATGATTGGGTTGAAACTTTTAGACATTTAGATGAAATTATATCAGCAACCCACTCAAAACTGTTGACATACATTATCTGAGTTATTTAAGAAACAAGAAACTCTACTGTTGCGGAGCAGTAACTAAAACATACTTTGGTAAATTCATCTTTTCTGTCATTGCAGGTGGATCGGCAATAACATTTTTTTGTACCTAATAATGCTAAAATCATTACAAAAATCTATTTGTATCTTTCTGGTTAATATTACGCTGCATTCAAAAATATAGGTTTCCATTAAAAAACCAAAAGTTGACCTTTAAACGACCTTCAAGACGATAAGCAATTGTAAAACTGACTCTGTCATTTCGTCGACTTTAGGAGGTAAAGTAACTTTTATTCGAAATACTTAATCGTAAATATACCGGGTGTGGAGTTACAGTCTGTAAAATAAAATTCGGGACACCCTGTATATTTGTTTTCCAGTATCTTCGCTTCCATCAAACGTACGATACCTGGATTCGGAAATTTTAGATACACCATAGCATATGCAGAAACGATAACAGCTTAATTAGACAAAATTTTATATCTCCACAAAACAACTATAATATGAAATAAGCAACTTTAAATGAGATGAAGTTTATGTTTGCTTTAAGATATGGTCGTGCTGTAATCTAATTAGTACTCACCTCGGAATATCTAAATTATATTTTAACATAGTTCAGAAATGGAGTCGTGTTAATTAAGAAAATTATGCAAGTATGGCTAAAGTAGTGTTCGCTCAACTGAAGATGTCATATGAACAGGTTTCTATGTATCCTTCCAGGAAGCATTAACGGAATAACTTGAGAAGTTGAAGTGTTCATTAAGATATGAAAAGGGATACTTATACTACAGCACTAAAACATCCCTGCTGATTTTATTCAACACTGAATTTATATTAACAAGTAAGGAAAGATGAGTACAAAGATAAAATAAAACTATATTATAGAACATTGTATATAATTTCAAAATTAATTTTTGAAAATTTAGTTTCCTGTGTAAAGATGATTCTTTCCCTCAGTTACTAAAAGATAAAAATGAACCTAAATAAGCAAATTTGCTACACAATATTACTTAATATTAGTACCATGTGTGTCATCATTCAAAATAATAGTTTTATTTTCAGTTTGCAACTTGTATAAGTCACTAAATCTTTCTTTGTAATCTCACTGAAAGTTGTTTTTTAAAGTTACCGAAAGTTAACAACATTTTATTAGAAGTACCTATATTTGTTAAATTCTACAATTTACAAATGGGTTTAAATTTTATAATTATACGGTATAGGTTGGCCTAGTTGGCGAGAGAAGTTCGACAATGTCTGCGATATGTCTGGGAAGTTTAGAGAATTTAAAACCGCAGCATCCAGCATAACTGGATCAATATCATTTCCGTTTTTCATATATTGCAGGAATTTTTATTTACCTCTAGAGGTAAATACGAGACATTTCTACTGCGGGGGCGTATAAAGCTTTCCTTTGTATTGTATATATAGATGAAAGAACGAAAAGTATTGAAGAAAGGATTACGGTAGAAATAAACTCAAACCTAGCGCCCAAGGTCTGAAGGGATAATATAGAAATCATTTCGGAACGCAACTAGAAAGATATTTGTGTTTTGTACCATTTATTGCAGTATTATCTGAAAAATGCTAAATTTATAATCATATATGAAATAGCATCAAACATAGTAACAATTACTATAATTATGCCATGACTGTATCTGATAAATCTATAAGCCAGTTTCGTAGGGCAAATACAATTACCCAGCTCTACTTTTCAATGTTTGCTTTAGGATTTGCATTAAGGATTTGCTGTGTGTCTACGAGACTCATCGAAGAGGAAACTAGGACACCGAAAAGCACAGTCCGTCGAATTTTGATCGAAAGTATGGGCAGTATGGATCTACACACTCTGATAGATGCCCAAAAAGATTGGCGAATCATTGCAAAGACATTGTAATGTCCCAAATGAATCGGGAAACTATGTCAGCCTTTGTAATTGGTGATGAAGCGTTTTCAATACGAGCCAAAAGCAAAACTTTTGAGCGTGGCATGGAAGTCACTAGAAGAGCCAAAAAGAAAAAACCACGGTTTCAGAGGAGCAAAATCAAGATACTTCTGATCGTTTTCTTCGATTGAAAGGGATTGTGACGAGTTCGACCGGAATATTGAGAGCCAGATAGTTGGTTTGTGTTGTACGACAATGCACAATAGCACAAAGCCATCATAGTACGTGAACTCTTGATCATTGATCGATCATCGACCATATTCACCTGATTTGGCTCCGTGCAACTTCTGGCAATTTCTTAAATTATAATTGGCGATGAAAGGAAGTTGTTTCGATACGTTTCGAAAAATTTGTTGAACGTTTCCTGCGCTGAGGTTTGCTTGTTATTGAATTGACAACGGTGTGTTTTATAATTTTCTAAGTTCAATCATTACTATAGTATTCCCTTTTTTATGCATTGATAAATTTCACATTTCGAATTAAGTATACCAGACAATTCTCGCAAACTAGTGGTAAAATAAAACATTTAAAGCTCGATCGGATCGTTCAGAGAACTGTAAAGTTCTACAGTCATGTAATTAACACTTACACCTGAAAAGTTAAAGCACATCCAATGTACTACCATCGACTGAGTATCGGAAATTTGTAACGTTCGACTTCGCCCATTTTCTTCTTTTTGTTTTTAAGTAGCACAATTGAACGCCAGCTGATATTAGCTCACGTTACTGTTATGTACCCTTTTAAAGTTAACAGCATGGTAATAATTCAAGTACGAAATGAGGTTTCAAGAGACCGAGCGTGAAAGAAAATAAGAATAAACCTGCCGAGAGATCTATTTTTCACCAGAAGTATACATAAGTCTTAATTATAATGAAATGGATTTGTTAGGTCGAGAAGACGGTGGACACAATACATTTACCTAAAAGACTTCTGAAATCATCTGATTAAAAGTGCCATCGCGATGATTTAACGGCGTGAAACGCAGAAATAACGACGTGTCTAAAACGTGAACTTGCAAAAGGGCAAAGGTATAGAGCAAGAGAAAGTTGGGGAAACCTTAATAAGGTCAAACCTGAATCAGAAGAAAAAAGTATCAATCAATGAGCTGTGAACTGATCCTGACTTTTATATGTATTAATTAAATTTTAAGTGGCGTAATTTATAGGATCGGAAATCTGTTATTGTCAGATATAACAGGAACTTGTTAAATTGACGGCTTTTCTGCTATGTCGAAATATATTGATGAAATAATGAAACTTTATTTCTTACCAAAGTTATTTCTAAGGTATACAGTGTCTCCAGGAAGTTTACTTTTTATATTTACAAGTCATTTATAAGCTTTGTGATGTTTGTAACAGTTTGAATGAGTTACCTATCATAATTTTGCAACGGTTTTTTAGATCAGGATAGGTACATACATGAGCTAGAACCATTTGAAATTGTTGGAAAGATATTTGAATGTTAAATTAGTACTTGGATATCTGAATATGTTTATATTATTTTATGCTAATACTGCCAACCAATACAAACGTTATTTTTTGCGATGTAATCTGTATTCATAAGTGACTGACTCATATCAGGCTTTACATGTTACTACTTGCAGTTTTTTAATTTTAATCGATTGTACATAAATGTGGTCATGTCCATTATTTTTCACGTATAGGTCAACAGGCTGTTACGCTCCGATCGTTTCCAAAATCGATATTAATGGGATCGCAACACCTCCAAACACAATGATCTAATAAAATTTGGAGCAAATGGTCGCCATCTTTACCTTTTTTGTTTTTAGATCGATCATTTAAAAAATCAGTATTTACAGGATCTTTATACTGACAAACTTAATAATGTGATCAAGTCTTAAAAAGTAATGGCCATTTCGAAGTTTGTTTTTTTTGAACGATCGATTTCTATGATACCTATCTAACCCTGAAACCTCCGAACTTAATTCTGTGATTGCACTCTGGTTCGGCCATAGGGAACTGAGTTGGGCGTAGGCATGTAGAGATCGGAAGTCCCCTTTCTCTTAAAAACTTTGTCACCCCCTTAGGACTTAAAAAAAAAAAAACGAAAAGCACGTTTTACTAATTGTGTCGAAGAGCATTCATATTCAGTTTCAAGTAAATTTGACCATAAGAATATGCTTTCCCGTACAAAGTTTTCTATCTATCGTCCCCTTAGGGGTTGAGTTTTGAAATATTTGGGATAGAGAAACAAAGTTTGGGAATTATGTACAGGGCTTCAATTTACATTTCTTGACATAGTCGATACATTCTTATCACTTCCGCTTTTACCGGAAATGACTTTGATTTTCGATTTTTAAATAGCCTGAAATTACCTGAATATTTTTCGATATTTTGATTCGGGATAACATTTTGAATACAATTGCAGCAAAAGATATTTTTTGATACCTATAATTTTTTTTTTCAATTTTTTTTGTTTTTGTTTTCACAAAAAATTCTTAATAAACCTTCGTTCGGCATATTAATGTAGGGTATGAAAATGAAGGTACTTCAATGCTCTTTCTTCTTTGATTTGGTGAGCCACCTTGTTCCCATTTGGAAAAATTATATTAAAACATAAAAACTAAATTTTGGACTTACAAATGCGCTTAAAAAACTGGGCACACAGTAAAAATGAACAAATTTGTTCGTATCATGTTTATATAGCAACACCTGAGCATATTAAGAACTTCAAAGCACTCTCGATGAAAAAAAAAAAATGAAAAAAAAAATTTATATATATGTTATCAATCATCGAATCAACATATCGAAAAATATTCAGGTAGTCCCATTTAAAAGTCGAAAATCAAAGTCATATCTGGTAAAAGCGGAAGTGATAAGAATGTATCCACTATGTCAAGAAATGTAAATTAAAGCCCCGTACATAATTCCCAAATTTCGTTTCTCTATCTCAAATATTTTAGAAATTATAGGGGCGAGCCACCTCCCAGAAACACCCGGTATATATTATTTCGCATACAAATTTTGGCACTATTACATTGAAGATAAATAACGGAAATTTATTTACTCGCAAGGCATCAATCGACGAAGTGTGATTTTGACGTTAAATCTTTGAGAACGCTTATATATTTTCATGGCACACTGAATAAGTACCGATGAATTATATGTGCATTTTTCAAAAAAATCTAGTTATCTCCTAAACTATCAATTTTAGGTAGACGACATGTCGGACATGAAAGATGTAAAATTGGACGCCGAAGACGACTAATTGTAAATAATAAAATATCGGGGATGCCATTTGAAAAATTAAGTTATGGTACCTCAAAATTTCGAAGAGTTAACGTGCCATTGTAAAGTATCCACGCAATGTAGACATCCGTTTTCGACGTTAAAATATACTCCAATATGTTGTTTAAGCATACTATGATTTCTAAATTGATATCCGAAAAATCGAGTGTTCTCTGATTTTTTGTGCTGTGATGTCTGCTATAGCAAATTTTTTTAGAAAAAATCGAATAACTGCAAAACTCCTGAACCAAATTGAAAAAGCTAAAGGTATTTATAAAGTTTAAAAATAAGTAAATCGAAATATGTAAAAATATACAGAGTGTTCCATTAAAAATAACAAAGTAGATAGCGACTTCCGGTATAACCGGAAGTGCTAGGGATCTAATAATATCTTAATTGAACAGAACACAATCGACTACATATAATTCTGTATTTTCAAATTTATATTTTGGTCTAAACCCCATGAACTTCTAATGAACGGTTTCACTGAGACATCCTGTATAGTGGTTGTAGTTTCACCAGAATCCAATTCCTTGAGCGACAAAGACGTAAATTAGAATGCTTTATTAGTACACATAAATTATATTTCCGGTACCGTAAAGGTTCAAGTTCAACTGCAAGCAGGTAACAAACAGGAAATTGTGGAAGTTGAAGGCTAGAGGCCTGAATCTGAGAGAAGTAAAGAATTTGCAGTAGGCGGTGGTGGTGGTAATAGAAGGTGAGCATAAGAAATAGAGCTAACAGTCAATGCGTCAAAATGGATAAAATAATGCGATTTATGAAGTTATATCTAACTTATACCGTTCCAATTACTTGACAAATTTTTCGGTGGTAAATTCTAGTCACGATAACAATGAAACAATAAGACAAATCAGGCGTTGCAACACAACCAGCAAAATGCAACGTGTACCTCAAACAAATCTCATGAAATTTTATAACCATCATATCAGACGAGTTGATGACCAAAATTGGCTATTACGAAAAGATGCAATTCAGATCAGTTGCTGTGTCATATCTAAAATTGAATTATCAACGATTCTAAAGAGAAGACAGCTAAAAAAGTGTACAGTAAGTCAAAAAGAACTATTGATATTTTTGTTCCGTAGAATATTTGGCTCGTTAAACTGGAATTCTTTTGCGTTACAAGCTATAGCAAAATGAGAAAAGTTTCTTTATAGAAGAAGGTTTTCTCGACGTTTTAAATATTTTTTTTCCGTGATTGCAGTCAACAAAGAAAATTAACTCTTCCGCATTGTTGTTTTGTCAGGCATGATACATTCTTAGTACAAACAGACGATAATCGGAGCAGAGGAAGAAATTAATTCTTGATTTACAAGCTATTTATTTAAAATTATTTTGATAATAAAATAAATTAATACCAACGAGTTATAAATAAACTACATCTATGATCCCATTCAACGCACTCTTTTTACTTCTACAATTTTAATGCGAGATTGTATAAATAATCCAGTAAGATCTCTATTTTAAGTACGTAATTCATAACCGTAATTAAATACGTATTAAAAAAATATACACAAGGAGATCCTTTTATGATCTTCAAAGAAGTTGTAACTTCGCTAATTTGAAATATTAATTTTCGAGGATGATGACGGTTCAATATTTAATAGTAAGTAATAGCTTCGACCTTAAATGTTTATAAGAAAAGTAAAAGTATAGCAAGAACGGAGCGTTAAGGTTTATTACCAGGTCATCACGGAATTGGGTAATCGCCCGCAAATATTCTACATACATAGTAGGAATGTCGTTCACTTTAAGAATCAGTGCAATATGTTGTAATCATCGTCAATATAAGATCGTCTCCGCGTTTCTAAATGTGGTATTTCGCTATGATAACCATCATTATTATTCTTCTTTTAAGGTTGGCAATGGTTAATATAAAGAAAAATTTAAAATGTAAGTTAGCGCTTTGACATTTATTATTGATCGCTCCGAATTGCGTTTAATAACAATAATTTTCTTAACAGCTTTTGATTATGTTTATCGAAAATTAAGTGTGCGCGTGCAACCTATAATATTTGGATATAATTCGTAACCTTTTGAATACCCACTTAAAATGTGTAATATTAAATAAACTTCGATTATAAACACTTCCACCATAAAAAGTTATTTTGGTGTAATATTTGGTTTATCTCTGATCTGATTCCTCTAAGTATGTATAGAGCACATAATAACCAATGAACAGGCAAAAAATTATAGTGTTATATGCAATCACTATTATTGTTTTCTCAAACGTAGAACTAATATTATTTGACACCATTGTAAAGTTATAATCAGCAACTCCAGTGTTCACATTTTTATTGTAAACATTAGTAATCTACAGATAATTTACACTACAATATTAACATTTAGTATTTAGTAGATTGCATCAAAAGGTTTTGGAGGTATGCATTATTTGTTACAGAATACGATTGAAAGTGTATCAAATTTGTATCATGTTTAAAATAATTTTATTGTCATAAAGTTTGGAATACGATACGCCATCTTTCAACCAGTTTTTGGATTAGATCACTGTTGTTCCAACTTACCAAATACTATAATACTTTTTCCTGAATAAAGAACAATCTGTATGTTAACAGGGTTGGTCCTGTTGCAACAATACTCGCCGGAATTTTATTATTTAGTTTGAATTGAAGGGATTAAATGAATTTTTATTGAAGCAATTACGTTTATTGAATATAAAAAGTCTATACACCCGATAAAAAAGACACCATATTTTATTTAAGCGCAGAAAGTTTCTAAGATCTATCACATACATAGTTCAAACTGTATAGAAAAAAAAAACAATATGCACACGCACCCTTTTTATTCCAGACCCTGCGTATGTTTTGAAAATTAAAAACAGAGTGCATGAAAAACAAGTTTTATTCGTATTATGAAGGGGGCACAGCCAAACAAAAAAATAATCATCATAAATATTCGATTTGCTATGCGAGTAACTTTACCAGTCGTACATTTTAATGTTGAAACAACTATCCAGAGGATCCTGGTTGCTTTTTTAAGGGCTGTCCTAAGTCCTTTCTTCTAGACTTTGATGCAGCTCCTACTGGCTGCGTAGTTGTGACGTGTCAGTAATGTGAGTCTGCCTCAGAGATGTCCGGAGGGTCATAGTCTGGAATCCGATGCACCAGCACATGTTCGGCTTTTCTGACGGTGACGCGTAATGGGGATCTGTCGGGATTCAAGCCGGTCGTTTCCGCCACGATCGGGTTGCACGATCGTTCTGCCTTCTCTACGGTTTTGAGTGGCAGTTGAGAAGTGTACTCTTGGTGGGATGCAATCCCCAATTCGCGGCGCAGGTTCATGCTGTGGATGAACCACGAGGAGTTGACGATTATTCTTAGAATTTTGTTGTATTAAATCTCCATTTTTTTCAGGTAAGTCTTGATAGTACAGACCCAGGATAGCGATCTGTAGGTGAGAACGGGACGGAGACAGGCGCAATAAATTAATAGTTCGAATTTGAGAGAAGAAGCGACTACTTGTGGACTTGAGTTTCTCTTGATTTTTCTATCTATAGTTTGATTCACCAAAACATCAAAATACATTTGCAAATACTAAAGAGCATTTGAACGTATAGAAAGGAAAATTGAAATTGAAATGAATATTCCTTTAATTTTCTATCGAATGTATTAGGTGTCAACAGCTTGAAAAATTGATCTGAACCAAACTGTATTTGCTGAGACGTCTATAAAGCGATGTTTTTGGGTATTTCTGAATTTTTTTAAATTTATAAATGCAAAAGTTGTACGTCCAAAGTTGTTGAAAGTGAAACATTTTGAAGCGAAGTTTGTTAGCAGTGGGTAATGCCTATATTGAAAGTCAAAGTGTACAACAACAGTATGAGTTACCAGTATGTACCAATTAAAAATGTCAATTTCACATTTTTAATTGTTACAGCGATTTTGGCCTTTATTTGATGCAATTTCAGTTGAACTTTACTTTGTCTATTCGTCTATTCGTCGATTCGTATATTGAATGTTTTATAATATATCGACAAAAGTTACAACGGAAACAGGACGAGAAAATTTCAAATTAAATTCGCACTTGAATCAGAAGCTAATGTAACAGACAACTGGGAGTTTGGTACAAGTCATACATAATTTTTTTGTTAAGATCTGAACAAAGATATCTGCAGCAATCTGGTATTGCAAACGCTTTTATTGAGTAAAAAAGTAATTTGATTTGAATTTTGTTTTGTTTAACCTTCTTTCTAAATGTATGGCTTTGTCTTTTCCATGTTCGTATTGCAATGTCTTGAATAGAATTTGATATAAACTATTGGTGAGGAGTACAGGAATTGTAACCCTCAGTACCTTCATCATCATCATCCGAATTCAATGCCGCTAAAATAATATATTCTTTATTTTTGTAGACTTGATATGGATTTAAAACTTGATATCTTGAACGACATGTTGCTTTTGAGGAAAAATATCTACTTAAAATAAAAACATCCTTAACTTATAACCAAAATAAATTTTACTTCATATTTCAATCAAATAAAATAATAAACCTTACACACCATAATCTCACTTTAACTTTTAACCAATACTTATGTTGAAATCTATAAGAACAACACCTATTTTCATCACTCTCCGTATCTATTTAAGTAATATAGAGTACGAACAATATGTAACAAGTAATTTGAAACACTCTTTGACGGGAGCATTAGTACCCACCGCAACCTAGTGCTCTATTGTGATTATGTAGTTAAGTATTGCCTCCAAATCAATATTTTTAATGAATCCTAAGATTGGATTCGGTGTCAAGGCTTTGATCTCATCAGAGACGTTGCAATCTCGTGCCCCAAATGCTTAAATCTTCGTTGAACTATGAAGTTGCAATTATAAAGTATTTTCTTGGAACTCTAAGCTTTAAAATCGCTAAATCGTGATTAAATTTTTATCTTTTTAAGATAATGTCGTAGAGAGACGTTATTAGTCAGAAGATCTGTTAATAACCTCAATTCTGGTTCACTGAAATCAAGTAATATCTTCCTGTTTTACAAGAAGTTTTGTTCAGACGTTGGTTTCGAAAAAAAATATTGGACCGGTCTCCTGAGTTAGTTTTTGAGTAATCCAAATAAAGTGACATTCTCTTCTGCATATTTATCTGCCGTAGCATATACATCTAAGACTGCTTCAGATGCAATGCGTATGAGATCCAAACCACCAGAACTCCATTACTTGCGGCTTGAAAGTAACGTCCTAAATTCTCCCTCATTGTTCAGTTTGCTACGAATATGGTCTGTTTCTTGCAAGTATAACGTATTTATTAAAATATTTAGAACAAAGGACAAAAGGTAGGTAATATATTTGTACTTGGTGAATATTACTTACGAGGGTACACGTTCACATACAAATATTGTTTCATTATGGAGTCTAGCCATTTAATAAACTTGAATGGAAAATATTTCTATGTATATATCTTATTGTTATGAGATACAATTGGTTGTGAGAATCTTGAAAAGCAATTTCGTCCTGTAAACGAAACTTGTATATTATTTTACTTCTAATAAATTGCTTTACTGTATTGTTCTGCATATAGTTAATTACGTAGCTCTAACAAAAAATTTGCATTGTACTGAACATCCCACTTATTATCCGTAATACGGGTCTAATCGATAACTTTCGTTATGTTTTAAAGTGTGTAGAAAGTAATTTTAATTCGTAGACATGGGAAAATTAAACTAAGCTTTATGTAGTTAGTTAAGCCTTCAAAAACATAAAGCGAACATTTTGCTAAGTTGTTATTTTAGTTGTAATATGTTAGTTTGTCGCTTGATCTTTATTTACAAAGTAAAGTAAAGTGGCAAAGCCGGTTTGAAGTTTGCTAAATCTCCCGAATTAGCTCATTAAGTTTTAATTATAAAAAAGCAACATAATCGCTGTCGATAACAAATTTATGTACTCCTGGCTTTTTTCCGTGAACAAGTGTGTTTATTCCCACTTGCTCATGTACGTAATTTATCTTTAATTAACGTAAGTTCTGGCTGTCGTATTCGCAGAACTATAAATTAAAATAATTAATGTACATTAAACTTAGCGATAATCATTTACCAGTACTATTTTTGGATTTAGTTCCTTGCATTACACATTATATTAATACTCAGTCACACATCTACTAAGCATTCTAAAATTGGATACTGATGCTGAAGATTTAATATAACGATAAATGTCGATTGACGGCAGCCAACGATGATGGTTAACCATGAGTAGGAAGAATAATATATAGATCAATATCAAAAAGGAAAATCCGCCGTTAGTATTTACCTAGACACTTCATATTTCTTTTAACGCGTCTGAAACGTGTATACACAATCCGAATTTATGATTGCCATAAAATATATTTTATGCAATGTTTAGATTATCCGTAAACTAACGGGAGCGTATATGTAAAGCTGAATGTCCGTCATGTATTTATGAAAATTACCATCACATTAATAATACTGCCAATTATTATGGCAGCAAAAATGCAGGAAAGGGAGCTATTAAATTTTATCACGAAATTAATTACTTGCTATAAATGTAGATCAGATGGGTTTAGATTCTGTCCTATTAGGTACTTTGGTTGGATAAGCAATACTTATCTTAAATAAAAAATGTTGCGTAGTAATAGTAGTATTAATTTTATATTCACATTCATATAAATGTTAAAGTAACTGACTAAGTCGCTACAGATCAAACTGCTTATTTTACACGATTTGTTAAAAATGGTGGAAACGCTAATTATTTTGTTTGTAAGTGCAAAATTCTCACTATTATGCTGGAAAAACGGAAAATTTAGATGGCAACTGTGTCGTCTTCATGACAGGTTCGCTTACTAAGAACGGATTCTTGAAAACTCCTCCCTTAAAGAGGGACTTGCTTTTTAAAGAAAAACAATAATACTGCAATAATAGGAAATATTGTTTACATGTTTCGGTGTTCTTTTTAAAGGGAGTACAAAGAGCGTACTTTTCTAATAGGCTATCTTAAAAATTGGTACACGGATAGTCTTTTACTTCTGACGTCAGTAGAACCTTTCCATTATGTATTACTCCATTTATTTTTGGTAAAAAGGTATAGGTAGTAGAAATGATACTGTAAGCTTCTAGCGTCAGCCTTTGCTTTAAGGGGTTATATATATTTTTGTGCTGAAAAAACAAGAAAAGTTTGGATAGCTAGAGGGGAAGTAACGACTGTCACAACGTTAAGTAAATGTAAACAAGATAATCCTAAAATTAGTGGGGTTAGCAGCCAATGAAAAAATCCTTTTAAAAGGAAATAAGACTCATTTATCTTAACCTTAAGCTTTCGAATTTTATTAAATTCTTCTTCAGAAGGTAATTGATTAAAAGTAGGAAACTAGCAGTCAAAGAACATAATTTTGCAATAAGTATCATTAATATTAATTAGTCATACTGAAGATACCAGTTCACAATGTATTTTGTGTTTGAACTTGTGATGTGTACGGTTTAATAGTCTCTTAAGTATGCTAGGTAATTAATTACCTTCTGAAGAAGAATTTAATAAAATTCCAAAGCTTAAGGTTAAGATAAATAAGTCTTATTTCCTTTTAAAAGGATTTTTCCATTGGCTGCTAACCCCACTAACTTTAGGATCATCTTATTTACATTTAGCTAACGTTGTGACAGCCGTTACATCCCCTCTAACTGTCCAAACTTTCCTTATTTGTTTGGATATTTTTAAAGACATGTTGCAATAAGTTTATTACATCAAAGATAAGATTTTTGAATAGTACATTTTTTAGTGACAAAAACAAGCCTTAATTTATAAAAAAATATTAATAATTGGCGGAATTATGGCCCCTTCCACGAAACCCTTTTTTATGAGGCTGGAGGAGCGAGGAGTGGTCATAATGGAAGTCCACCAGGTCAATTGAAATCATAAAATCCAAAAAAGTTCGTTAGTATATGAACATTCCTAGTACTTGAATGATTATTTAAAAAAACATTTTGTTTTTTCTGCATATGGAAGCGTTTTTCCCAAAAACTAAACTTTTTGAGCTCTAAAAATTTTATTAGAAAAGTCTTATCTGCAAAGTAGAAGTTTATACATAAAAGGAATCGTTCAAGTACTGACAACATTAATTACGAGTAATTAAAAAAATGAGGAAGATCGATCAAATACACATGCGAGCAAATGTTATAGGCACCGTGAGCAAACGTGTGATTCATAAAGCAGGTAACAGTTTCTAAGAAAGCCTAATTGTCAAAGTACATCTACCAGTAAATTGCCGTACTTAAATTACAAATTCCTAGAAAAAGATCACTATATTAGTCCAAAAGATGACACTTTTGAATATTACATCATATTAGTCCCTTGACCTCTCTCCAATTGAAAATTTTTAGCACATTTTGAAGGAAAGACTTCGACAACGCACCCATACTTCCAAAACAGCGCTAACGCAGTCAGTATTTCAGTAAGGGGCTTCTATTTCTCAAGAACAATGTTTTAGATTTGTAGCTACTATGCCGAAACGCATTAGGGCAGTAATAAAGGCTAGATGAGGTAGCATTCAATATTAAAGCACTTATAAACAAAGGTTAGCAACACTATTACGTATTTTATTTTTGTTTTAAGTCACTAGTTTCATCATAATGTAGAAAATGGTACCCTGCCTATAAAATTTGCTCGCAACTGTAGTTGTCGGCAATCGTGATCACTTTTGAAAAAGCACCATTTCTAGATAATCGAGTTTAAAGTTTAGTTAAACAATGAAGTCGATTAGGTAAACTTACAAATCCTCGTCGATGCCGGGATTATATAGCGTATTATCTGCACTCGATGCACTGAGGGAAAGAAATGCAAATTCATGCATTGATGCATGCACGTGAAAATGTGAGTGTGTACACTCACAAAAATTAATGCATTGATTCAACAAAAAAATGGTAAATCCAAGAACAATTTTCGTTTGAATACGGCGAAGAGTTTTTTTTGTTGAATCAATGCATGCATTTTTCTGAGTGTGCAGTCTCCAAAATATCTATTTGATGTTGTTTGCTGGCTATTCGTTCCTTCCCATCGCATCTTGCGCCCGCAGCTAGGCCGTCGAAATGCGCCTGAATTCATCTTGAGATAGCTCTTCATATATCGGCATTATAAACTTCAATTCATCATCGGGCAGGGTTTGAACAAATCTGGGAATCTGGTTTCTGTCTTTCAGCGATCCCCTGCTGCGCGCTACCTGGCATAGAGACTGCCTAGTGTCGTCTGCTCAGCCTTGCGATGGTTACGAGGGGTGCTTCTACACGGGGTGACTTCGGTCGCGTTTGAATTTTGTACAATTTCGTAATTGAATTTGGGCCATTCGGTCAATGAGATGCACCTTTCCAGTACTTTTAGTCGAGATATTTCCAAATGAAGTTATCTAAATGAAAGAAAAATGTCACAAAAGTATCACTGTGGATACTCCAAAAACAGATGCAATCGCCGAAAGAAAATTGAGGAGATGGTCACAGTTTAAAATTGAAAAAAAAGTGAAATATTTTGCACAGCAATTCTTCAAATGAAGCTACAGAATAAATAATTCGCGACGATAAATCTTTCTAATGAGAAAGAGTAGAAAATGATGACTCTGATGAAATATACTTGAAGAATATCATAGAAAGTAGTGAGAATTCATGGAAAATTACCAGCATAACTTTATTATTATGCGGTTAAAATCATACACAAGCGAAAATGAGGGTGCGATGTCAAGTTTTATAACAGACAAGGGGCTACTCGTCCGCTTTACTTTTGGTAAAGAGCTTTTATTGCTTTTGACAATATTGTGTGTGTTTTATCTATAGTTATTAAGGATACCTGAACAAGATTCTAAAATGTGGTATTTATAACTAACCAAGTAATATTTTGACATTACTTAAATAATACAATATGCAATAAATTTTATACGAATATATCTTAATTTTGTATAATTACAGGCTTATACAACATTGTCCAAAGTTTCTCCAGCTTCCGTGTTTAAAATAATTTTTATTGTTTGGAGCAACAGTGTATGGAACCCTCTCCCATACTACTCTATAATCCGAATATGTTAAATATGTGTGTTCCTCAATTAAACTACTTTCTTATAAATATATCTCAGCGATATCAACCAACTCATCTGTACAAGAACTGTACAAGAAAAATGCAATTTCAATAATACAATCAGCACACCAGTTTCTAATAAATCTAATTATTCTTCGAGGCTCTCTGTTTCCAATTTGTCAGATATGTATCTTAAAGTATTTTTGGATTATTAATAACCTGCAACAGCTTGCGTACTTGCTGACCAATGTCTGTTATTTAAAGCTTTGGATAACTTACATTCCTGAGATAAATTACGCTAAAATAATTTACTGCAGAAAGATACTACCACCTACTACGTGTCTATTACAACAGCAAAAATATACATTTTGAACAAATATAAATAACGTCATGGGTTCGAACCAATTGTCCGCTGCAGATTCTCCAATTAAATTTATTCAATATTCTGTATGTACATGTCGTGTAAATGACACGATAATTTTTTGATTTTATATTAATTACTATAAATAGCTGACATATCGGAAGCTTTATCGTAACATTGCTTTCTACAATATTTCAATTAGTTAGAAATTCTATAGTGCAACTCTTTGTCTTTACTTTATGGCTTACGTTTTCAATAAATGATAAGAACTTTTCTATTGACATTCATGTATTATTAACATATCCAATCACAATTTTACAACTTCAGCTATTTCTAGCAATATTTTTTTTCAGCACCAATCTTTTACAATTTCTTTTACAGAATAATTGTCAGCTTATATTTTTGATTGTCGTTTTTGTTGTGTATTGAAAAGTCTGTCAAACTGTACATGGCCAGCTACATCCTAAACATGTAATTTTTTTCGACATTATTTGTTTTTTGTTAACTGAAAGGATTAGCCTTGTTGGTACATTGTTTCAGACACTTGCGTGATTACCGCCACATACCTCTCTTGAGAATCATCATAATTTGTCGAAAGTATTAAAATTATTCAAATTCTAAGAATTAGATTGGAAGGTATCAGGGAAGTATAAAACCTCTCTAACAGTCAATAACTTCTTGCTAGTACATACATATGTATATAGCAGTATTTACAGATAGAGAACTTTACATTTTTATTTCTCAATATTGCCTGTTTACCCGTCTCTTCCACGATTAATAGTGGAAGAGAAAAACCTCGAAAGAAGATAGTGATAAAATGCTTTTTAAATTCGATTTAAATTTACACGAAGTAATCAACTTCTGTAACGGAAAAGGTTTTCGTTGCTTGACAGCGGCATTTGTCTCGCGAAAAAATTGCTAAATGTCGCTCATAAGTTATTTAAGAGGCCTGTAGACTTGCCCATTTAATCCATAAATAACTTAGAAGCACGTCAGACATCCTTTTTGCTGTGACTTCAGTCTTTATCGCTCTACAATTTCAAAGCGGTATTTTTTGGGAGGGTTGTATTTATTTTATATGATGCTAAGTAGCCAAAAGCTAATACATTATTATATTAGACATGGGGAAGTTTGTTGTACTTTCCGCGCCTAATATAGGAATTGATACATAACAAGGCGCTATAAAATAAGCTTCATTAGAAATTGATGATTTACAAGCTACGATGACATTGACATTATTTTCATTTCTTTTAAACAGTAATGTCTTAGTTTATGTAATCAACATTCAGTAATCTTTTTTGAAACGTAACTAGTCGGTTGTATGTAATTATCCATCGCCTACCGTTAATGTAACGTCTTTTAATAGAAAGAATGTTATGAAGATTGACATGAAATAAATAAAGTGGTAATCTAATGTATGTTGCTACATATATAAATTAAAAAAATACTTATGCGTTAACAGATATACATTGCATATGTACTGTAGGTGCAATAATTAGAACGCATTATTATATTACGTGTCTTTATGCAGGTGGAAACTCCATATCTATGCATGTATAATGCAAAAAAGAAATAGCTTGTATTTTATGGTTAATTAGTGCACTTGTAGTTGGGCTTTAACGTCAATCGTTATAAGAGAAATGGGACAAGATTGATTGATGACCAACCAATAGAATACCAGTAAGTAACAGCAGTTCTTATTTTAATTAATTTTATTGTGGTTAATATCTTTCTATCGACGAGGTATGTGTTACGGAACTGACGCATTATTTATGGGGATTTGTTTATTTTGTTTTCGTTTAACACTATATTAAAATTAATCGTCCTTATTCAGTTTCATGTTCGAACATGGTGCTTATTAGACGTTCTCTTAGAGCTTACTGGTTTTATAACAAAATACACCAGACTCTAATAAATCTCATTGAACAGATTTATAAAATTGAAAATAATTGAGTAGAATAAAGGGACCCACACACTGCGTTTTTGTTCGACAGTTTTGTTCGACGAACAAGTCTGTTCGAACAAAAACGACGAACGTGAGTTGGCCACAGACTACAGTTTCGTTCAGCAGTTTAATAATATGAAGACAATATATGTGTGTTCAGTGGCGGCGGCATTAACCATAAAATCAAGAGAGAAAACTGTAAGAGGAAATTGTAAAATATCTGTATGTTTTCAGTTACATTATTTGAATACAATAAGTTGGTGTACAGATGTTGAAATTACGTAGATTAACTTAACTTGAAATGGTACAGATTTGACAGTTATAATAACACGACTTAAATAGATATGAATATATAACACTACATAGAACTACACCACTGCAAAAAATCGTCGTCTTTTAAAACTATTTACCCCACACACCTCAGATTTGTTCTACTGTTGTTTTGTTGGACGGACATAAACAAGTCGAACCAGATTATTTTCAGCAGCTTTGTACGCCTACATCAACGATGGTTTTCGACTCACACACTTCGGTTTTGCGGCGTTTTTGTTCGAACAGACTTCTTCGTTGAACAAAACTGTCGAAAAAAAACGCAGTGTGTGGGCACCTTAACGGTTCTATAGACGCAGTGGTTGACTATCGTTGTGACAGAACCATAGCAGGGTATCAACTCTGCGGAAGGACGGTGACGCTTTTCTCTGATAATTGAATTCCGATTGATCTACTATTCACTGTTGGGAGAACATTGTTTAACAGCGCGGCATTATAAAGGTCGTCTCTACGTTGCTTTCGTTCTATTTCATTGAGAATATCGGACGTTGCAAATGATAAGAACCGCTATGCTGAGGAGGGATATTTTATCAGTGCAGATTATTTCTAGGACCATCTGTTTCTTAGAGAGAGTAACAATCCTTGTACGCACCACTCTTCAGGACTACACAAGTAATGACTACCTGATCCTAATTTCACATCTGGTAGATGAGGTCAACTTTTCACATGTCGTTGTAATCTGCTACGGAACTTGATATTTTGGTTCTGGTTCCCTTCTTCACTTGTCAGTGGATTTTCTGTGCATATTGGTGATAATAGATTGTGAGGGAACTGTTGTAACTGCATCATTATTCCTTTAAATCACGGGACAGGCAGCCATTTCTAATATGTACATAAATTCCTCATTGTATTTTCTTGAATGGTTTTTTTGCTAATAAAATTCCTGCGCTGCGAATATGTTTTTTGAAAAAGTCTTCTAATATATGTTGCCAACGTACAGCCTGGTATTAAGTGAAAGTTTTGCATATTCAACCCAATACTATGTCACTTCTTCTCTAAAACTCTCCTGTATGAATTGTTAGGTATTATAGTGGTAATCTAACTTATAATCAACGACGATCATAAGGGAACTGCTTGAGAGCAGACTTGATGTAAACAATGGTCTTATTCTGTACAACCACTGACGTAGCGCAAAATTTATATAAACCTTATATTTTTTATCGCACCCGACATTAAATTGACATGGCAACGTTGATCACCACCCCAACGTATCCCCTCCTTTGATATGCGATAGTAACCGAAAAATAATGCAACACCTATCAAATTGTGTTAACATTCTGGTCCAAACTATGGACACCTGAATATGGTGCCTTAAACTGTTAAGAACAAAAACAGTAAATTCATTGCGCAAAAATGTCATATATAAGGAGCTGTTTTAGGAATACTATTGTGCAGTATTTATTCCATTTTCCTTTTTCGCACCCAAGGTGCCGCTAGTTTGGTCTTACGTATGCATTTCCTTCAGTTTTTCATTACTCGGCTTCTGGTACTTGCAAATATAGAGGTGATCCTTTTATTTCGACATTTGATAAATCAAAGATTCGGCCAGTTGCAACATTAAGACCAAACAAACTGCAGTTCATACAAAACAGAAATAGAAGTGCTTCGTTTTATAGCGTTAGGGCCTTTCGTTCAAAAGTTAGAACGATCTGGATTCTATAGAATCCCACTGGACAGATGTATTTATTTGTTAGAAAATACAGCGTAAATTAAGTTCAGCTTGATCGTACATGACAAGATTTTTTTGGCGTAGCTTTCCAGAATGCTTCCATTTTGTCACCAGTTGCAGAATACTCATCTCAAAAAATATGGCTGGATAATTTTCCATTCGATTGAATTTAAGTATGATTCTGTTACTTCTCTTCTCATGTAACTAGTATTTATCGTGTTGCAATTAATACTGTTTAGTTTGTTCTATCGAAGAAATATATATGTATTTACATATATTTATGGGAATAAACACAAAACTACAATTAAGTAAGAAAATTATTTCTATATACTTATCAATTGTAGTAACATTTTTTCACGGCCTATTACTTCGAAATTGTGTAGGGATTTAAGCTGTGGAGAGCCATTCCTAAGGAAGGCATTTCACGAGAGACAGTTGTTACAAAACGAAGAGTATTTGTGTTGTGGCAATTTCAAAAAGATGATTGATACTGAAATATAAACGGTAAAGTGACAACTACATATGTTTGCAAACATACGAGTAAAATTGTATGTTTGGAGTTGATAGTTGCTTGAAAATTCATATCATGCTAAAATGTTCCAAATGGCAATTCTAGGAAGGACATATTTCGGTAATCCAATTAATCAGACGACATCTAAAAATCGGGTGATTTACGGTTTTTCATTAATCGTTTTACAGGAGAAATCAATTATTTATTCGATTTATTTTTAATCAGTTCTATTCAATCGGTGATGCAATCGATACTTTTTAATTAATTTAGAAATGTTTGAAACTCACTAGTGTACGTTACGCAAATACTACAATTTTATTAAAATCAAGTATATTCCCCTGACGAGTAATTTGTAGTTTTAATGGAAGTATGCTCGAATATGTCGAAATTAAATCAATTTCCTGAATTTATTCAGAATCATAATTCCATTAACAAGAGAACACCGGCAACTGTCACACAAAGTTTGGACGATTTTTTAATTTTTGCAAATATTTTCTAAACTATAAGAGATATTAAATTTTCTTGTTAACGTAATTTGCAGCATATTACACGGCCCCAAGGATGACGCCGCCCATTTTCGCAAAAAGCTCATAACGGGGGACGGGGCACCCTATACCCCCCATATTTTTTTAATTCCTTATTCTCTTAATATTCAAAAAAAGGCCACTTTTACATAGAAAACGACGATGTATAACAAATTTCGAAAATTATTAATAGGCCTTCAATATCTAGTAAGTAGGTAATAATAATTCAAAATAAGTAAGCTATTCTCTTGTCATCAATTTGGTATGCTTTTACGTCGCTGTGCAGCACAGAACGAAGAAATAAAAGTATGTATTTTCACCAATGTGCACTCCTCTACGAATACGCGAATTTTATTAATTATTCAGTAACTTATATGTATGTATATGGATATAATTGATAATTTGTATTATAATTTTATGTTTCACTCGATAAGGGATCTGGTGATTGATTATATTATTGTATACATAATAATCAATATTCGTGTATATTAAGGTACTCTTTCGATCGGCAAAGTTTCATCGAAATCGGTGTGTGACAGTTGCCGGTGTTCCCTTGTAAGTGTTATTGTATATTATTTATCTCGAGCTTCATTAATTACGTTACGTTTGTGACGCTTTTAAAATGTGTAGCAGACATAGTTTCGTCTACAGGTTCATATCGTGCGAACTTCCTCAGAAACTTCTCCACTAAACTTTCCTCGAGAAATTAAACTTTCTAAAGAGAGCGCTAGTTCGGAGGGTCGGACAAGAACTTATAAAATATCACCATATTCTTGTAGCAGTTAGATGAAATGTAATGAGTACGTTTTGTTGAAAATAAAAGCACCACGACGGACTATTTCCAAGCTTTCTTCCATCTTGCATGTTGAAATATATTTTACAAGCACAAGGGACAGTTAAACCAGGATATTATTGTATGTTTTGCTGTTTTCCATTTTCTAGTTTGCCGATAGTACAGAAGAAGGTACAACATTTCCTCTTTCGCATGTAGTATATAAAACGAAGGTTTTTATTTCATTTATAAATATTTCTCAGGTTAGGGATTATGAAGTACGTCAATGGTACTGTACTATAAATATATGTACGTGTATTTATTACGATGGTATCTCTGTATCTTCTGAGGAAATGACACTTATTCCGCAAAGTTGTATAAGATAAGTTACAATGTTTTGTTTTCAAGTTTCTAATTTCTCTGAAGTGTAATTAGAAGGGAAACATGCGGAAACAAATTTATTATCACTTCCCTCAAGTGAATATATTATACATAAATTGGGATACTGTTACTCTAACCCAATTATTTCTAACATGGGAGATTGGCTTCTTATCAAAATTTTCACTGTTGCAAAAGCAACAAGGAACGAGGTTGAGTGTTAAACACTAAACATGTGAAGTTAAGAGCATCTAACAGCGAACTTTAATAATGACGAAATTTGTTGAGTCTTTAAATATGAAATTTGAAATACTAACACATTTCTGCTGAAGAAAATAGGTTATTCATTTATTATTATGATATTTATTAATTTATGAGGTTATTCAAATCAATATAATTGAATTGAATCGATATAATTGAAAGGATGGAATGTTAAAATTGAAGGCAGATGAAGATATCGTATTGAGAAATAGATAAAACAGCACCGCAAAATTAAAAAGTACTATTAAAGAAAGCGTGTCGATAACCGCAGTTTTTAGGCAGGTGATTATCATTGTGACGAAGCGATAGGAGCCGGATTTCAATTCTCCGGAAGTACGGTGACATTTTTCTCGGAGAATTGGATTCCGATCCACCTAGCATTCGCTCTTGAGAGCAAATTGATTAACAGCGCGATATAATGCTCTCACCGGGCTATTTTAACATAATTATACACAAACAAAATACATAGCGAGGGTTCCATGACAGTCATACAACCCATACAGCTTAATAAGTTACTGCAACTAGTACCCACTACGCATAAAAAAACGTCGAAAGATAACCGTGGCAGCTGGCTGTCCACAGGGATGACTTTCAAACGGAGAGCTTTCACGCACAGGTTTATGCCAATAACATTTCTATTATAGATTGCGAGAGATTTGCGAGTTGCATGCAAACTCGTGGAGAGGTGGTGCTGAAGAAATAGTTCTGTTGATATGCAGGTTGAGGCTTCTGCCACTTGTGTGGCCTTCCATTTTTGACACTAAGGTACTCACATCAAACGAGGTAAATATCTAGATGTCATTTAGAATAATTAACATGCAAATCGTAACTAGAACACAAATCAAATAACGGGATTAAGGCCTTCTTTTGTAACGATACCTGAGAACATAGTGTCTAAATTTACAAAGTATACTATCAACGTAGTATACTACAGCAACATCGTTGCTGCAGTATACCTGATATAGTAGTGTTCTCTTGGGTTTACAAAGAAAGATCGTAACTGCTAAACCTATTTATATATCTGTTGGAACGGTAACCGATAAGTGATTTATTTCCTATTTTATCAAAGAAACGTGTCTCTTTTATTGTCAAACCGGTTTATTTTTCCACGGTACAGATAAGAGAATTTATATATCAGAGAAGTTTTCAACGAAACTTGTGTGATGTGTTCGAAAGCTTGGCGTGGCTATCAGATTGCAACGTGAAGTCGTGCAAGTCGTCTTTCCCGCCCACTAGCTTACCTAGAATGAAATGGTTTTGAATATCTGCAAAGGGTGTAGTATTGATAAGAGTATTACTAGTTTGGAAAATATGTTATTCTAAACCGACATCGAAAGGCAATAAATGAAAAAATAGTATAAAATCTAAAGCAGGTACTTTCTAGAATGTTTTCTGTCACCCGATGATAATTCAGAAATAATTTAAACTTACTTACTACTACGTACTTATCGAGGTGATGGTTTGAACAAATGAAACAATATAATAAACAAAAATTATTGAATGTTATAATATAAACCAAAGAAACAATAAATCTTGTATAATAATAAGCCTTGAGAAAATTGAAAAGCAAGCGGAGCGCATCTGGTAGGTTTATTCTCATTTCATCGTCGGGACTATGCGTTAGACTTCCTCATTGGAAATACCGTAAACGCCAAAAAGAATTCCAATTAGCTATAAATTAAAGAAGGAGCCCATATTGTAAGAGAGGTGACATTAATAAGCCGATACACGCGAAACAACGTAGCATTCAGGTGGGCTGTAATATAGGTATACAACCAAGTATGTATAGATTCTCAGCGAAGATATTTTAATATTCTTTTATATGAGACACATTGTTTTAGTAAATTAAAACATGGACTAAACATTTGTTTATTCAAGCCTGGCAATAGATATACTCAGTGACATTAGAAGTGTTACACCCAGAAGGAATCATTTGTTTAACTTGATTTTTTGGCAATGTGATAGTTTTACATCAGAACTGAAACGATAACAAGAAATTTTATTAACATGTTTTATAAGGCGTTTAGCGACCCCGTAGCTGTGTACACTCCTGTACAGGTCTATGCATCGACAAAATGACATGGTCAATATCTGCTTGTGGCACCTCGTTCCAAGCAACTTGATTAACTGGATCAAGGTTTGTGGAGGATGGTGCAAAGTGGACAGTCTATTTCCCATGACATTCCACATATGTTCTATGGGGTTTAAATCCGGGGAATGGGGTGGCCACGGCAATACATTAACGCCTGCTTCTTGGAGAAAGTCCATAGTTCGACGAGCAATATGGGGACGTGTATTGTCTTTCTGAAAAAGGACGTGTGAACGGCCATCTAGATAAGGTAGTAGAGTGGTTTGTAAGACATCGTCAAGATAACGCGCAATTGCGTCGAATAAACAGAAGTGGTGATCGGCTACAATAAGCAATATCCCTCCAAACCATTACTCCAAGAATCCTGTGTACATGCCTCTCACAACGGCAAACCCAATATCGCGTTGCTCTCCATGCCGGCGTCGTACCATTCTACGGCCATCGTGCATACCTAGACAGAATCGCGATTCTTTGCTGAAGACGACATTATGCCATTCTGCTTCCCAATGCTGCCGTTCTCTACACCAGTTCAAGCGTTGACGATAGTGGTCCGCAGTCAAAGGAAGCACTAATCGTGGACGGTATGAAAAAAGTCCAAAGGTTCGAATGCGGCGATGCAGTGTACGTATAGTAACAGGTCTACCTTCTTCTCCAAACCATTGGTCAGCGATTTGACGCGTTGTAGCAAAACGGTCTCGTAGAGCTAGTTGTCTGAAGCGTCTATCTTGACGCTCTGTATGCCTCGGTTGACCAGTTGGTCTTCTTCGTGTTCCTCTACCTTCTTCTATCTACACACGAAACATACACATTACTGTCAATGCAGTACAATTGACACGACGGCCAATTTCGCGATAGGACAAATCAACATCTCGATAGGCAACAATTCAAGTCGTTCATGTCAAAGTCACTAACACGGTTATAATTTTGACGTCTTCAAACTCTAGCCATTTTATTAGGGTTAACACATAAGACGGATACGCACAAACTAAACTTTACTATATTAGTCAGCTCTCATGAACATGAATCTCTTCGCAAAAAAACTAAGAGAATTTTTTTTTTCGCAGAAAAGTATGGAATAAAAAAGTTGACATGCTTATTATAGCATGGTTTAAATATACTCATTTTGGTCAAAAAAACTGAAGTTGGACAAATTACTCCTTCTGGGTGTAATACTTCTAATGTCAGTTGTAACAAGTTGGCGCGTTAGACAGTATACTGTTGCCATGTGCAGATGTGCTTTTTATTTTGGTCATGCCTGTAGAATTGTTTATAACATTTGTCGCTTAAATAAACTAGTGAGACTGCGTTCTGTGCGAGCTCGCCATTTTTGATTAAGGCTTTTCCTTCCTGATATCCGAGCTCATAACATCTAGGTAAGGTTATCATATTTATTTAAAAATTCTAACTTTAATCTCAGGTAATTTAATTAATTATTAAACATCTATTATTTTTAATGGCATCTTTATTTGAGAATTAATATTTTACATTTTATTTACAATATATTTCATGAGCACATGGTAACATTATATTTCGATTTTTAGGCTCTAAAGTTTTAATTGCTTAGTGCAATATAAGATACGTATTAAGCCTTCGGTGCACATTTTCTGGGCACATTTGAATTAGCAGCTCCGCACTCAAATTTATACAGTGCTAATGATGCAAACCATAAAAGACTAGCCACTTTCTTCCGAGCTACTTGAGTGTCTATGGAGCCATTCATATAGCAAACCGAGTTGGCTGTTCCATTAATTGACGGTACAAGGCAAGAACCACCTAGTTCAGGGTGAAGGATTATCCCAATCTACATAGTATTAATTAGTAATGGCTGATTTTACTGGCATCCAAGTAGATGGCCGTGTCATTATTTTACCTGGATCTATCGAGGAGTAATCGTACGTGAGTCTACAGCGAAATATATTTCATTAATAATTTAATATCTTTATTATTATTTTAATTCTTACTACAATTTCAATAATTTGTCACTATTTATTAATATTTCTGCTACGGCAGGCACTTCCTATATTGGTCGAATTTATGTAAACTCAATTACAGCCACGGGGATTTCTCTTAAATGGCCAAGGTGAAACAATGTTTTAGTACAATACTACACCTAATTTGGCGCTACTAGTCTGCAACTACATTCGCTCTATTACTTGTGCGTATGCGCAAAATACGCCATATTAGTTTACATTTGCTTGTGAGGTTAATGTTTATCTTCAGTTTATGCTTTTATTGTTTGCTACTTTGTTTGCGTTTTAGTACTTATTTTTCTTGATCGCTGAGTTCTGGTGTACAGTTAGTTTTAAGTTTTTGTATATATTTTGTGTATATAATATTTCGTGTAGTTTTAAGTGCTAGAATTTTTTTGTGTATTATTAGTATAGTTATAAAATAATAATGGTGTTTGGATGTTGTGTACCAATGTGTAAAAAGTCAAACAAGGATTGCAAAATGCATCGGTGGCCCCACTTGGATGAAGAAGTTAGTATACCTTTAAAAAGAATTTGTATATAATTTATGATCTTTTCCATTTACTGTTACAGCTTTATAATTGTTGGCTTACAAGGATTGGAAACCCAAAATTACAAGACATGGATCCAAAACAGGTCAACAAGAATTACCGAGTGTGTGACATCCATTTTTCCAATTTTTGTAAGGTGGATTCTTCTCATAAAACAGGGCGATCTGGACTCATAGCAAGAAGTACACCAACTTTGTTTCTTCCTGGTAAGATAGAAATACTGTTGAAATGTTTTTTTTTATGGCTAATCAAATTATGACATTGTAGGTTTTAATGAAACTCCTACCCCAGAAAATTCGGTGCTAAAATATGTGACTGTAACAGAAGCCCATGAGGAAAGTTCGTTGTCTGCTGGTACTTCAATACAACAAGGTAACATGGAAATACGAATCATCATCTGCATCTAATAATCAATAAATGGTTTATTCATTATGAATATCTATAACATTGAGCGACTCTATTAAAGAGAAATTTACTGTAGAAATAATATCCAGCGAAATTAATGAAGTATTATTGCTTGCAGATTCTGTGAATTCTCCCGATGTAGAAATGCACTTTCCAAGATCAGATTTTGCACCTCGAAAACAAGGAAGAGGTAATTCACCGTTTGATTTAATATGTGGTTTAGGTTATATATGATGCTGATTGTATATATTAAAAAAGATATTTATTGGTTTATGGCACTTGCAGATTTACATTCAGAGTTATCGGAATGCTCAACTCCAAAACGAAAAAGGAGCTTGCCTCTTGCAGGAAATAGATCGCCCACATTAGGAGTTACACCTAAATCTCGGAAAGGTAATTTACAGGACAAACTTACAAAACAGATTTAAGGTACA
Source organism: Holotrichia oblita (assembly GCA_023690525.1). Taxonomy (NCBI): domain Eukaryota; kingdom Metazoa; phylum Arthropoda; class Insecta; order Coleoptera; family Scarabaeidae; genus Holotrichia; species Holotrichia oblita. The sequence continues at coordinate 19,918,081 of CM043020.1, read as the reverse complement.
CTTTCTTACCCCTTCATAGCTGTATTGGATACTGTTTGTGACTATGTTATATGTGCTTTAGATTTGAGGAAACGTAGCAGCTTCTTAAAAACTGTTGGCGTAACAAGGAAGCAACAGTTGACACCTAAGAGTCGAAAGTTGTATCACATAGCTACAGCTCTGCAGAGAACAGCGCGAAGATTGGATTATGAAAATATTGATTTGAAGCAACGAGTAGAACTTGCAGATAATTTTATTAAATCGGAGGAATTTATGCATACAGTTGTGAATGACGTAGCAGCTAAGTTTATCATGTCCCAAATTAAGTTACAAAAGATAAAGCCTAGGGGAAGAAGATTTACTCTTGATGATAAGTTACTAGCCTTATCAATAATGAAGCAGAGTCCTAAGGGGTATCGCTTTTTGCAGAAAGTGTTTGCTCTCCCTGCACGTAAGACTTTAAATAAACTGCTGCATCAAGTGCCATTTTACTGTGGCATAAATGGAAGCGTAGTAAACAGTTTGAAAAGAATATCTTCAAAATTAAAAGATACAGACAAACTCTGCACAATAATATTTGATGAAATGAGTTTGACAGCGGGGTTGTCATATAATTCAAATACGGATAGTATTGATGGCTTCGAAGACTGTGGATTAAGTAAACGGCCAGTATTTGCTGACCATGCAATGGTCTTCATGGCAAGAGGCATATGCAGAAAATGGAAACAGCCCATTGCATACTACTTTTCCGAAGGTGGCATGAAGTCTGCAGATTTAGAAAGAAATTTGAAAGTTGTTATAGAAGCAGTAACTTCAGCGGGCCTTAATGTTGTAGCAGTAGTTGGTGATCAGCTATCAACAAACAGAAGTGTATTTAATAAACTAAAAGAAAAGACTAACGCAGAATGTATAAGAAGAAATGTTGAGAATAGATATGAAGGATTTATTATTGACAACAGGGAAATTGTTCCTTTATTTGACCCCCCACATTTATTGAAGGGGTTACGAAACAATTTGCTGCAGTACAATGCAAAATTTAAATGGAAAGAAGATCGCATTCAAGTGGCATCATGGAAAGACATTTTACAATTTTATGAGGTGAGTGTCTGTTTGGCTCTTCTTTATTCATCATTTACACAACTGACTTATGATCAAATTTATTTATTAGTTATGTTTATACAAACTTTTGCCTTGAGAGAACTAGTAAGCTACTGTAATTGCATTAGAATGTTTAGGAAATAATTTCAAACATTGAATGATATTTTCAATTTCTAGGTGGATACTGGCGATTACGACACTAAGATGTGTTATAAATTGACCGATGGACATGTATATGCAACACATATGAAGAAGATGAAAGTTTCTGTTGCTGCTCAAATATTCAGCCATTCACTTTCCGCAAGCATGAGAGCCCTTGCGAGACTAGGTAATAACATAGAAAATCATCCTTCTGGCTAATACTTTGAAAACTAATTCAAATATGTTCCAGGAGCTGCGTCTTTACCCAAATCGTGTGTGGACACAGCCGACTTCCTACTGTTTGTAGATAAGCTTTTTGACAGCGTCAATGGCTCTGCAATAAAACCACCATTTGGAAAAGGTCTTTACTGTGCAATAACAAAAGATTCAGAGCATTTAGAATTCTGGCACCGTGCCCTACCGGTATTACAAAGCATAGTGTATGTCGGTAAAGGTAAAGAATTTGTACCACCCTCCGTATCCAATTGGATCACAACAATACGTGGCTTAATGTATATCTGGGGTAACTTAAGCAATAGCTTAACATTCATGTGTCCACGTAACTTCAACCAGGATCCTGTAGAAAACTTTTTTGGATCAATTAGATCACATGGTGCAAGAAACGTCAATCCTACACCATCCTTCTTCGCAGCATCCTTTAAAAGTATTCTCGTGAATAATTTTATGTCTGCACATTCCCCGGGATCCAACTGCGAAGAGGATAATTCTGAAGGCGCCTTGGATAATTTAAGAAGTTTTTTGGAACGCAACGTCGAAGAAGCGGAAGAATCTGCAACTAGGGTAGATATACCAACCGAAGTATGTGAAATGGAAATGCCAGAGGCAGATTCAATAGTGAGAAATGTACATGCCTATATAGCTGGGTATATGGTACGAAAACTTCGCAAAAATACTAATAGGTGCACAATGTGTTTATCCTATTTATCCAGCAAAGAAGCTTCACCCGACCATATTTTAATTGAAGCAAGAGAATATGCTCCTAGCAAGCTCTACAGAGCTAACTCTATGTTTATGAAGACTTTCACTCAATCGCTTCATATACTATCTAATTTGCTGCCAAAGATTTGCTACAAACCAAATATTAAGCAGTCATGTAAACTAGCGCTGCAGTCCGTTGTACATTTTCCTGGAATATGCGATGTGCATAATTTAAAAGATATTTTTACCAAGAATGTTGTAGATTTTTTTGTACATACTTGGATTAAAAATATCAACCGCACATTGAAAGGCTTGGATTCCAAGAAATACTTATTAAGTAATATCCGCAATGTAATTGCGAAGCGTGCTCATGCAAGGTATATCAAGTATAGAACAAGGAACACGAAAATCCAACAATTAAAGAAATTGCAAACTTAATGCATATTACATATGTACTTTAATGTTAACTTGCTATGTATTAAATATAAAAATTAATTGTATATGTTTTTCTTTCTTTTATTGTGTGCCCATCACTCACAGACCTATGACACTCATTTATACCCAGACATAAATTAGTGTCATAAGCAACATTTGATAAGCAGATAGTATATATTAATATATATTGTAAATTAATGAATGTTTCTCCTGTATTTAAATTTAAATGAGTCTCACAATACTTTCTGACGGAGTCTCAAATAGTCAGAAAGTATTGTGAATCTCATTTAAATTTAAGTATGGAAAAAGTAGATAAATAGGTGTATATTTTAAAAATAATTTCAATTATGCCGCCATTCCGATTAATTCTTTACTACACCTGCTATAGCGCTGTTTTGGTATATTGCCTGTACAATAAGTGGCCTATCTATATAATCTATTATCTATGATTACAGCTGTGAGTGGGTACACTTAACCTAAAATAAGTAAGGTTAATTCATTTATTCAATATTATAACTATTACACTTAAAATACTTACCAAAATTCAAGTCTATTGTAACAGAGATTATCAATTTTTCTTACTTTTCTTGTCAATTATGATTTCTTATTAATATATTTCACTGTGTCCGATTGTTGGCATTTGACATGTTTATAATTTGCCATTATAATCAGCTGAGCAGTTGTGTTCAACCAATCTTAGCGCTGCTATTCAATACCTGCATTCAGCCACTCACCTGTAAACACCCAAATTGCAACGAGCAACAATATTTTTGTAATTAAATTGTATTTGTTATTTTTACATGGAGGTTTTATTTTGATTATTGTTACTACCCTGACCACCTTGCCGTTTGGTCTCGGCTGGCGCCCACACATATAATTTAACATCACAAAGAAAACCCACGGCCCGCGTCCCGGTTCATGAGCACTGGTCAAATAAATTGCGCGTTTGCTTCGGCATTATTCAGCTATTCGTCGCAAAAGTTTGGCGCACAACAGCGTGGGGCCAGAAATTTTAATAGTAATTTTGGTGCCGCAATCTTTTTGGACTATTGTCATGTTCAGCAGCGGTTGGATTGTGGGTTTGTAACTGTTTTTTATCCCATTACCTTTCCCTATCCTGAGTGGCAATAATCAAAATACAATTAGTTGTTTTCAGTCGATTTGTTGCGGTTGTAATGTTGTTGCAGTTTTGCCGATTATATTATATTAGTGGAATTATTATTAGCACTGGTTGTCGGGATAATTAGTTGCAGTATTATCGCGTATAGTTTGTTTAAATATTGGAAGGAAATAAGTCGTTATTATGGTATTTACATTTATGGTATGTATGTGTTATTGTTGATATACACCCCTTGTTTAACGTTTTTGCGGATTATTCAAATATTTATAAGGTTGTATGTACATTCCTATGCTCGTATATTGATGCTAATTTTGATATCAATAAGTTGCTGTTCTTGCGTTCTTTGTTCTTGAACATTATTTTTTAAATTGCAATCAAGATACATATACCTGTCTATTTTCCCTGTTTCTTTGTCGAATTATTGTTCTGAAAGACAAGTTAAATTTTGATATTGTTGAACATGGAATTCAATTACTCAATGGATCCTACTCATTTAAGGACACATGAATTGAATTATGAATTAAAAATACGCGGAATTCTTCCAAACAAAGCTGATACTGTTCAACGGAGGAAATGTTTGCGTGAAGCACTCAAAAACGATGTTGCTAGACCGAGTTTAAAATATAGCACCCCCGATTTTGATTTTACTTTAGAAAAAGCAGAACTTGATGGAAGTATTAAATCCCTCCAGGAACTTGTCGACGATTTTGATGGATTAAGAGATGATGTTCATAAAAGATTTCTTAGTCGTTATAATCATGTTATCGGAAGGTTACTACGTTTTGTAGAAGATAACGATAAGCCCGAAATCGCCGAATATAAGAGTGATAAAATTGTCATGGTAACTGCATTACTAGCAGATGTTAGTGACGTTATGGAGAGAAATCGACATACCACATCAGAGGAAATTCAACCTGGAACTTCAGTGAAGGCCGTTCCAATTTATAAATGGGGTATTACATTTGATGGCACAGTAAGAGGTGGTTCGGTAAATAGTTTCTTGCAAAGAGTTGAAGAGTTAAGAGTTGCCAGAAATACTACTAAGGCAGCGTTATTTCAATCAGCAGTTGATTTATTTACTGGTCAAGGTTTATGTTGGTATCGTGCAATCAAACCATTAGTAACTGATTGGGACTCATTGGTTGATGCCCTCAAAAAAGATTTTCTTCCCGAAGATTACGACGAACAGCTATTGGATGAAATTAAATCCCGCACGCAAGGTGATAACGAAAAAGTTTCAATTTTTGTAGCTACTATGGAGAATCTCTTTAGTCGTTTAAATAAGAAGCTTACCGAAACAGAAAAGTTAAACATCGTTAAGAAAAACATTTTGCCATCATATCAGATTCATTTAGCTTTGTTGAACCTAACTTCTATGTCACATTTAACGGAAACTTGTAGGAAGCTAGAAAATGCAGAGGTGTCCCTTCAGAAATTTCATCCTCCTCCTCGGAAGAATGTCGCGACCTTAGAACCTGATTTGGCCTGTTCTTCAGTTGTCAAAGCCGAAACTTACAAACACCATCCTCATCTTCAAGTTGCAGAGCTGAGATGTTGGAAATGTAACCAAGCCGGACATTTTAAGAAAGATTGTAAAAAGAAAAGAGAAGGATTACGTTGTCATGGTTGTGGAAAACCTGGAGTAATACGACCAAACTGTAGTTGCACAAAAAACGACAAAAGGGAAAAGTCTATGTAAGTCGGCGAGTACCCTTACCCAGTCCTTCAAAGACTTACAATATTAGTAATTCATCAACGGAATGGAAGAATTGGTGTAAGCATGTTAGTAACTTTTATAAGAGTACTGCTGTTTTTCAGAACATGTTATTTATTAATCGTACGAATGATAATCGACCTTATATTAAAGTCAATATTTTCGACAAAGATTTAGAAGCCTTATTAGACAGTGGAGCTAGTCACTCTGTATTAGGTAGTGAAGGGCTTTATTTAACTGAAATGTTTAATTTAGATGTGTTTGATTGTAATGATATGTCCATTAGAACCGCTGACGGTACTAGACAAAATATACAGGGTTATATTATTTTACCAGTCCGAATAGGTGAATGCTTAAAACTATTAAAGGTCATGATAGTCCCATCTCTATGTCATAGTTTAATTTTGGGTAGCGATTTTTGTAAATTATTTGAGCTTCAAATCGATTTTGGTAGTAAAACTTATTATGTTCAAACCGTAAGTAGTGATAGTCCTAATGTATGCGGCATAAATATTATCCACGATCGTAAAACCTTAAATATTGATCAGAACCAAAAACTGAAAGATGTTCGCGATGCTTTTCAACAGTTGTCTTGGTCGGATGGCACAAAACTCGGGAGAACGAACAAAATAGTTCACAAAATAGATACTGGCGATGCAGAACCGGTTAAGCAACGTCAACATCCAATGTCACCGTATATGTTGCAATATTTATATAAGGAATTAGATCAAATGCTTGAGCTTGGTGTGGTGAGACCCTCGCAAAGTGCTTGGTCAAGTCCTGTACTTCTTGTCAAGAAAACCCACGGCCCGCGTCCCGGTTCATGAGCACTGGTCAAATAAATTACGCGTTTGCTTCGGCATTATTCAACTATTCGTCGCACAGTAACTATATTTAAGTATTCTTCTGGTCCCCTAAATTGGTAAAAATCATCTTTCTCGATTGTTTATCGTCTATAAAATGACATAGTTTAAAAAGTATTTTCGGGTGTATATATAAAAAGAAATTTTCCTAGTTTTCCTCCTGAAGAAGCTTGCGTTAGTGGCGAAACGTTTCCGCATCATATGATAATATCTTTATAGCGTAGATTGGCTTTATACTAACCGAGTAACGTATGCATATCGACAGTGGTAGAGTAGTAGTACAATAGTTTTTCGACAGAGAACTCTTCGCAAAGCAAGTACAAAGTAGAAAAGATTTAGTTGTAAAGGTTTAGTTGTAATAGCTATACAAAGGATACAGGTACTAGTACTAGAAGGGTTTGCATACAGATTTATTTAATTCATTCAAAGTAATTTCCATCACCTCCTCCACACACCTTTCATCCTCCGAAAGCAATCCTTAAACCAGGTCTGTCAAGTTTTACTAGGGAGTAAGTCATAGTAGGGATAATAGTAACAGACTTTTTAATACAGTATTGCATTTCGGAAATTCATCACGATAAGCATATTTTTTTTCTATAGTACATAAACAAGAATATATCGAACAAGAAAGGAAAGCATTACGAAACACAAAGATGATGCGGAGGTATGGTACATTACACCGTAACAATAGCCAAAATCAATGAGATTGACAGCTATTATTTGAACCTTATGCGGAAATAGTCTAGCACATGCAAGGCATTGAAGTAAACATGACCCACTTTCTTAATAATAAACAAACAAATGTTGTGATATATTTTCTGTAAATATATGATTAAAAATTGAAAAAGATATTCAAAATTGACTAATTCCCCTGTTTCCTTTTTTTTTTTTTGTTAATTCTGTTAATTACACTGTCTTTTATATGTTTACAGTTAACATTGTCAAATATCTCTCTTCTATTTTTGCCATATTTTACTATAAATATGCTCAATTAATCAACAAATGATGCTTCGACGTTAACATCCGTTTTGGAATCGTCCACGATGGATCACTATAGTATGCATTTTACTCTAAAGTTGGAAGGTATTCTGAATACACATTCTAGTTTGTTTCTCTCAACTAAATATTAACGTTTCGTACTTTGCGGGTTCGGAAAAATTCCAAAAACGAACAATACATCTGCTATTTCATATGCCGTGGGTAGAAAACTGTCGCAGTAAGTTCGTTAAACAAGCGGAACAGGTTTACTCTTTGTTTACATTACTAAAGTACAATTTATTTATTTTACCTTCAATTGTACAATAGGCGTGTCCGAACGGGCAACAACACCCACATATTAAAATTGATCATGGAAGTATACATATGCACATTTACCTCTTGTTTAACATTACAGATTTTAAATACCACTTAAAAAATTTCGATATTCATTATACAATACTAATCCCGATGCAATATTTTGTTTTTGATTAGTTTAAAATGTGAATTTATTTGAGTAGTTGCATTGTTGTAACGAGTACAAATGAATACTGATCTCACTATTTCATTAATTTTATAGCAAATTGACGAAATTCATATACACGAACTTTAATTACGATTCTCTAGTGAAACAATAAGGTAACATGATTTCTTCGTCATTTAGAACTCCAGCACTGTCTATGAGCGGCTGAGCAGGACATATTTTTATTAAATATTAATAATGATTTTTTTATCTGTAATGGATGCTAGTTGCAGCAGCTTAAGCTGTACTGCTTATTTTATGTACTACTACTGAAACCCTTGTTAATCACTGAAACTATCGAGTCGTTAAATGAATCCAAATAAACTTAGTTATGTTACTCTTTTGGAAGAAGCTGATGGAGACTAAGAGAAGGGAGTTAAGCGCTGTAGCTGTTTAGAAATGTTTGTAGATTGTTTACAAACACTAACTTCAATAAGTTCCAGAAAATTCCGGAAAGCTGCTCAGAATAAAGCTTATTGATTCAAAGAAAGTTGTTATTTACGTTTAGCTTAATCGAGCCAAAAATTTCAGTTTCTTCTTTATCTATAGTGAGTGCAGCTGCAGTGCCTTTCAACCGTATTGTTTATCAGGTTAGCACTGCAGCTCTTGTTATGTGTTTTGTGTGTATAAATGTGGTTTTATAGGCTTTGTCACCACGTTGCCTCTTCGTAAGTAATGTAGCGTTGTTAATTGTATCCCAAGAACAAATGTTACTCGACTGAGAGACCAATGTTAGCGCGACGTGCCACAACGCAGAGGCCAGCAATCAAACTTCAAAATTCTGGAACTGCCAGTATCACAGAAGGACTGTCCTACCACTGCGACCACTGCGAGCCTAGGTACGAATTCGTCACAGGACTTTTAATTATGTACTTCGGTATGTGTGGAGATTTTGGACGAACCTGAATAAAAGGAAAAGAAGCACTACAAGCAGTTGATGAAGCCTAGCGCAATCGGAGCTGGTTGATTATCTGTTAAGTAAAGTAATCTGTTAAGTAAAGTAAAAAAGCAACTGAGATTTCGAACTAATCATTATGAGGCGATCAATTTTGTTTTAAATAAGAACCCTAGCAATACCGGCGTTCTGTCTAAGTAGTTCAAATAGACATTATTAGTAATACATAGAGATGTACACATAGAGTACGGTTACTACGTAAGGTATGAATTCTGAAAAATACACTTCCATTCCAGCTAACCACACCCAAAGTAAATCTTCAGTTTCATAAAGTAAGTGCGATATATTCGTACGGGAATAACGAAGAAATATTACATAGAAGTACTAAAATTAATACGGCAAAAACTGTTTATATTTTAAAGAAGGCGGTCGCTAAGATAGATGAGGTGATTTAAAAATTAAAGGAATGAAAAAGTACTGCGCTTAATCTTACGGCCAACTCGTGCAATAGCTACGGATTCGGCCAGCCGTTAATGGTTTTGGGTTGGTTTAATAGAGGGAGATTAACAGGGCGAATAGTCCATTTCCACTCCTACGTTTGTTTCTAATGGGTCAATATAGAATGTGAAGTGCGGGTAGTGTAGAACAATACGAAAGGAAAAGTCAGTAAATGAGATTTTTTCTTTTGCAACGAGTAAATTGTTTTGGACGGTGTGTATATGAAAATTTCATTGCTTATAGCTTATTTTATGTGTTTCTTTTACGATTACTGTCAGAGGTCAACGCGTTTTACTCCGGTTTATTTTTGTGTATCATCGCCGTATATAGAACTGGTAGTTTCATGGAATGTAAAGCTGAGTGTGTGTAAGCATTATGAAATTTAATGAATTAATAGGTACACATAAAACACCGACTGATGCAGCTAAAAGGAAATGTAACATGTAACAGACTGTTGTAGTGCTGTTATAATAACGGATATGACGGTCATAATTTTCCGCTCAATGGTTATTGCGCAAGCGAGCTCACTATTACGTCACTAGTATGCAATAACTTTTTTTTATACATATAACATGCAAAATTAGGTGTATAATAAAATAACCTAATGAAATGACAGCAGGTTTTGTCGTATAGCAGGTAGCGTACTTATAGGAAAAATATTTAGCTTGAAATATTTCTACTTTATTCATATTTGAAAGCTAAGTTGCCCTAAAAAATCTGATCTTAGTGTATTGGAAGATAAGAAACTACGCAATTAATATGCGAGTGAGTACGATGCGTATGCTCAATGTGTGGTGTTGTGGTCAATTGGCTGACTTTTCCTGTAGCATTATTTTCTTAAAATGGTTGGGGAGTTCAAAATATAGTGAAATTTGAACGTGGCGGATTTCCGTAAAGTGGAGCGACGTATATGGTATAAAATGAACAGGTCTAATTTAAGAAAGCTAGCAATTTGACCCACTTGTGGCAGCTTAATTTAGGCTTTCGTTTACTAAAAATGTCAAAAAGAGGCAAATGTGGTAAACGGGCTGCAGTAGATCTTGTGCTGGCTATAAACATAGTTTGATCTATAGACGTAAGTTTAGAAGTAAGCAAGAAGGTATGTTGTCCCGGAAGCCACAATGAAACGGCATCTGAACGAAGAGAATGAAGGGTCGACCCTTACCAAAGACACTCTTTGGCAAAATGCCAGTTTTTAGTAAGGAAATAGAAGAGGAGTTTGGTTTTCATATTATAAAAGTCAAACAGAGAGTGTTTGATCTAAAGCTAAAAGATATTCCAAAGCTTGCTTCCCATACAGCTAAAATGCACGAATTGCATTGCAAAAGAAAGGAAGGATAGAACTGATTCTATAACTTGTGTGAATGTCTTTAGCTAAAGTGAAAGTGTTTAGGAAGGAGCGCGTTAAAAAAATTTTCGATCTTTTAGATTTTAGGGGAATTCATCAATAAACATCATTTAAGGGGGAGAAGGATGTATAATGCATACGAAAACCAATTTAAAATTGTTCAAATGAAACAACAATTCTTAGAATTCATCGCAGACAATTCATCGCTCGCAATTCGTCGCATCACAATTCATAGCATCCACAATTCATCGCAGATGAATTCTGGGGTAGAACTGCGCCGAATCGAGAACGGGTCGCCTCGACATTTTTACCACACCCCACTGTTCTCCTTTCCCTAAAGCACTTATTCACTTTAAGGGAAGGGGAGAAGCGGAGTGTGAGGAAAGTATCGAGGCGGCTTGCTGTCGATTCGGCGCAGTTCTACCCTTGTATGCCTTCGTTTTCTAAAACCTATCCATATTCACAAACATAATATGTAACAAAACAATAACAATTTTCATATTATTCAAATTTATATTCTTTATTTCTTTTGCTTTTTTTTTAATGTGGTGGGTGCTTAGTTGCAGTGACTCCGTAAACTGTATCGCTTGTCTGGCTATCTGCAACTCTCGCGGTGTAGTTTTTGTGTGTGTATGATGTGTTCAATTGGCTTTGTGACAGCATCATATCGCCTTTTATGATGCCGCGCTGTTAATCACTTTGCTCCCAACAGCGAATGGCAAGTCGATCCGGGATTAAACTCTCTGAAAAAATGTCACCGTCCCTCCAGAGAATTGAACCCCGGCGCCTATCGTCCTCTCACAACAATAGTCAGCCGCCTAACCACTGCGGCCATCGACCCGGTTTTTTTAAGTTTTAAAGTCGATAAACTAATTTCAATAATAAAACTTAATAGCATATGGATAGGGGGTATCCTAATTAGAAGATTATTGTATTGTAAAAGTGTAAGTGAAGGTATTACTAATACCTTTTTAACTCCTTTCTCTCCTCACAACCTCAAAATCACACATATCCTTAGAACATTCTTTAATTATCTCTTCAGTTGGAATTCTTTACTTTACAATAATAAACTTAAAGTTGTAAAGGGTGAATTACATAACAAAACATAATTACGTCTAAATTACGTCTAAAAAAAAAATGTAAATTTACGTTAATTATACCTTACTCTATTTATTTGTTGTAATTTGAATTTGTTTTGCAAATGAGAGGAAACTACTTTTTGATTACAAACAATTAACCTAAATACTTTATTTACATTAATTTAATATGCATTGAAAATCAGACATAATTATATTGTATATAACACAATGTTTCTTAGTACGGTCCCTTAACTCATATGCATAATTTCTCGGTACCTACGGGTCCAGGTACCCGATAACCTCTTCTAATCCCTCTAATTACCCAATAGTCAAATCACGAAAAGCATGGACCCACTATACTAATATACCTTTTATTGTTACTAATGTATATCTTATATTATAACGATTAGGAATTATATTTCCACATACCCCAATTGAAATATAAATAGTTGTATATCTAATGTATTTTCATTTCAACTATACAGCGAAGTAGTGAGTATATCAAGTGTTGTTATATCCAATATCCCTCGGCAGTTTGTTATGTCAGAGAAGGGCAAGAGGAAATTGCTCAGCAGTAGCCATCACTTTTATAAAGAAACGCAAACCGACGAGAAAATTAGCCGGAGTTGTGAACATTTTCAGAAATTTAAATGTCCAGCGAGAGTTACGACAGTGGGTGATGAAATTGTGAAAGTGGGAAAAGATCACAATCATGTCGGTGACGCAGCTCAAGTAGAAGCTACCAAAATTTATGATAGTATTCGGACAAGCGCTAAAACCACAAACGACACCCCGCAAAACATTATATCGGAAGTCACCCTTGGATCCAGTCAGGCAGCAGCTCCCAAGCTTCCACGCATTGATACAATGAAGAGATCAATTAGAAGAATTCGACAGCAACAAATGTCAGGTCCAGCCTTACCAAATCATCGTCAAGAAATTGAATTTCAAGAAGAATTCACGAAAACTTTCAATGCAGAAGATTTTCTTTTCTATTTTCCAGCTCTGAGTAAAATCGTATTCAATTTTTTCCACACACCGAAATTTGCAGTTGCTATCACAAAGTGACCATTGGTATGCTGACGGAACCATCAAAACGGTGCCGCTATTGTTCAACCAATTATATACAATTCATGGTTTAAAAGAGGATGCATCGGTGCCACTGGTTTATGCATTACTGCCTAACAGAACCAAAGAAACATACGAACACCTGCTCAGGCAACTGAAGATTTTGCAACCTGTATTGTCGCCAGGAACAATCACAGTGGATTTTGAAAAGCCAATGATTACCGCACTTAGAAACGAATTTCCAGATGCAAGACTAAGAAGCTGTTTTTTTCACTTCACCCAATGTATTTTACGGACCATAAATAGCAAAGGGTTGAAGCAAGATATGAAAGGGGACGTAGATTTTGCCTTAAAACTGCAGTTGCCTTTGTGCCGACGGAATCAGTGGTGGAAGTTTTCGAAACTCTTTGTGAAAATGAAATTTTCCCTCCGGAAGCACAAGAGGTTGTCGACTATTTTGAAGATACCTGGATAGGACGCCCTCATAGACGCCAGCGCCGACCACCCCAATTTGATCTTGATATGTGGAATTTATACCAATCTATCCTGGAAGACATCCCCGAATCTCCCGAAGACAAACAATTCTGTAGAAGGATGGCATCGCGGATTTGCAGAACTAGTCGGTGCAATGCGCCCAAATACATATTTGGAAGTTCATTAATTACATTAAAAAAGTGCAGAGTTTAAATAAAATTCGCATAGAGCAATATGTGAGTGGGTTCGAACATCAACCACAAAAGAAAAAATATAGAGATTGTGCTCGACGTATAAAACACATTGTTAGTGAATATGATCCAAATAATATATTGGATTATATTAGAGGTTTGGCCCACAACATTTCATACTAGTGACTCTGTACTGTATTAATTTTCTTTTTACGTTCGATAATTTTGCCTGTAGCAATATTTTTTTTAAATTTCATTACGCCTGTTGTAAATATGTGTATGTTTGCTTATTACTTTTTTATTATATTTTTATTTGACAATTTTGCTTGCAACGAGGCCCGCAAAACATTTCGTACCAATGACTCTGTACTACTATTGTACTATGTTCTATATTTTTAAAATTTTATTACATTGTAAATATTATTTATAATATTATATTATATTGTAAATATGTTTATATTTGTTTCTTATTACTTTTTTATTACATTTTTATTTGAAAATTTTGCTTATTATAATCTTTTAATTCCTGATTTATTTCCACTTAGAGGTCAATAAAACAATAAATAATTAAATACCAATTTATTCTATAACATATAATAATATGTTTTCGTTAAATAACTTCTTCAGTGGAAGAAATTGACATTTAATATGTGTCAAATTACTAATAATATAAATATAAATTGCCATGCCTATCAACAAAATTATCTAAAAAACAAAGAATTCATTGATATATCGAATTTTAATTATATTCACAAGTAATAATGAAAGAATAATGATTTAATACAGCATTAGAAATTGAAATGATTTGAATTATTCGTATTATATCAATCTATTTTTTGTCAAGCTCTAACAATTCTGTTCAAGGACTAGGGAAAAACATGGCAAAAAAACCTAGTCAAGAGCTTAAAATTAATAAAATTCAGGCGTGAATTAAATTATTATAAATAACGCTTAAATTATCAATATCCGTTCTAAAATTTACGCGCGTTTTCATCTTTTTTAATGTATATCATTTCGTAAATTAATCTTTTTTTATAATTATTTTCCTTTTTTAAAATTTTAGTGTTTTGAAAATCAAAATTATGTCGTCTATCTTTAGAGTGCTTAGATAAAGCAGTTTCAGCGGTGACGTTATGTGTAACAGTGTATTGATGGTTATAAATTCAAAAAATACATATGTTAATTGCTTATTATAATGTTTTTTTTTATACTCTGTACTTTCAAATGAATAAATGAATATGTAATGATAAAATTGTAATTTAAATAAAGTTTTGCGAATTGCGATGAATTACAGCGACAAATTGTGCATGCAATGAATTATGGATGCGATGAATTATGTTGCGATGAATTGTCCGGATCCCGTGTCATTTATTAAAATAATGGAAATACTATGCTTCAAATATCCAGCCATGCTGCTCACCATATCTAGCCCTTACATGATGTTTTTTTCCAACTTCTGAGACTTCACTGCACTCAGATGTAAGAGACCACCTTAAGGAAAAAATATACAAAAATCAGCCAGCAGATTGCTGAAAACGCTTTCAAAACTAACGTTTTACAAGAACATGAATGTGATAGGTACTTCTGAAACCTTAAGTACACCGACTAATATTGATAACTGATAAATTTGGACTATTTTAGAAACCTTTTTGATTCCCTAAGCCGAGCTTCTGCAATTCAAGATCTTGTTGAGATCGTTCAGATTGTTTCTGACAGCAGTAAGCCGCAAAAGACTTAAGATGCTGAAGTTCTCACAAGTAGTCATAGACTTACTCTTTATAAAGAAGACTTAGAAGTTAACAAAATTACAGTTGACAAGGAATTAAAAGCAAAAGCAAAACATTCAATATTTGGAAAAGTTATTGAGGTTGGAAATAATTTAAAAGTGAAATGAGAAAAAAGCTAGAGCCAAGAATATTCAGAACACAATTTTACAGAAAAGTGGATCATCTCATACATATCAATATTTATTTGTCATCGAAAGTTTTTATTGTTCTTGATTGTATCAATTACGTTTTAGAAAAACTTGAGGGTGATAGAGATAATGCGGTTTATTATGTAGGCAAAATAAAATGCCTTTATTCCTTAGGGTGTATCAAATTATTATTACTTGCCTATCACTCGAGATACTAGTCTTTCCATATGTCGGTAAAGAGGCTAAATCGTGCCATATATCCAGAGTTCTATTCTTGATTGCTCATTTAAGTATCATAATGACAATACAAGTAGATCAAAGTTTTGTTTGAGGAACTGAGGCTTAGCTATGAACAAACGTTTTAAAATAGTACTGGAATTACTGGATTGGATTAAGTTTCGAACTCTCTAAGAGATTTTCTAGATTCAAACCGGAACCGTTGAGTCATTCAGTATTAATAGAAGCTCGAGATGCAGTAGCAAAAGGAACGGCATGCCCATTTATATACTTAAAGTGGTAACAGTGTTTTGTAATCTCTTTCTTGGAGGATGTGATCCGAGAAGAAGGTCCACCTATACCTAGTGTTAGCTATATTTAGTCGCAATTAATGAAATTACTACATCAATTACACATTAAACTGTAAATTATAATCATAAACTGCTCAGTGAATTATAATATTCCCATAAAACAATTTTAAATAAATGAATGAACTTTATTATTTTGTAGGAACGAAAGTAAGTTTGGAATAGAAAGTTCTGCAACTGTTAAATTAAATAAGAAACAATAGAATATAAGAATATTTTGTACTCTGTGATCTTGATTTTTTGGACACTATACAAATCTTTTTCCAGAACTCAAACTCGTTGATTGTTATTGCTATTTATACTACTTGTTATAGTTGTAGTTATTGTTTTCATAGGATGTAATGGATTTTCAGCTCATCTTTGCATACAAGGTTCGTCACAATGAGCTTTCATTAGAAGTGTACGGTGAAATGAGTTAAGTAGAAATTTAAGTTCGCACACTTGAATTTTGCCTTAATATTAGTTTCACTAAAGTATGTACTTGCAACATCTGCTGTACAACTTTGGTTGATATTGATAAGGAGTGATGGTCTTTTTTACTATAAATGGACCGTTATTTTTTTTATTTCGTCTTTGGATTTTGGATAAAATTTTAAAGCAACTTCGTCTATACTACCTATTCAAAATTCACACATAATGAGATGTACTTCTATAACTATTCAATAAAAAATTTAACAGTTGTAGTACTTAATTGTCTCTACGTCTAAAATCGAAATATAAAATGCATGAGATGTGTTGCGTGAGAAATTAATAGTTCAGAAGTTATTTAATAAATGTTGTCTTTAATTAGTGTATTGTAACATATGACTTCAGTTCGCTTGTACTAAATAATATAAGTTATCTGTTATGAACGAAGAAGTAACACATGTCTTGTCAGATCAAAACTGACAATAGGACACTGTGAATAGATTACGCACGGAGAGTATAACTTTTGGATAATTTTATACAACAATCAATAAAATCAAAACTATTCATGGATGAGGAGTACATCGAAATGACTGCGCTTTGCTATTTTAGCGCTTAATTAATACATTCAATTAGGAAAGCAGAAGTAGCTAGTTATTTTCTAAAATAATTCGCAGAACTTTTAATAAAGCACAAATGACATCCTGTTAAAATTAATCTGGTTCAGCATGTGAAGCTGTAACTGGAACACAAGCATTAATACAATTAATGAAACTAAATGTTGTTATAACAGCCTATATAATTATCCCAACCCTCAGTTTTGGACTTCATAGAATCAATTAGTACCTATAGCTAGAGCAGGACATTTCCGAAAATACCTGCGCAAACGCATTGTGTCAAAGGAATGGGGCTCGTCCACATAACACCTACACACTGTATATTGTTGTTCAACTTGAACAATACGTACGCTTTAATTCTTCATAAATATTGACATTATATTGAAACCATTGTAAATGTGTCTCGTCCTGTTTGTTTCGCAAGCTTTGAAGTTGAAACCAATTAAATTATTACACCAAATTCAAATATATTTTGTACCTATTGTATTTTTCATCATTAATACTATTTTGTCCGATACAATTTCGCTGCTACTTACGGAATTTTATTCTGAGACTGCATCAGATCCGTACTCTAATCTTTTAGTTTGCAAATCGCGTTCTTATCATAATAATTCTCACTCCTGCCTAATAAAGTCTCACTCTATGTCCATGAGCGTTCGATCTGAAGAATTATTTTCGTTCCCTGTGTATGTAGAATTATAGACTATTTCTAATTTGTTTATAATTTTACTAACATCTCCACATTGCTCAGATAGGTATTATTGGTACTATTTTTTATATTTTAGGAAACATATAAGGCAAATACAAAAGAAATCGGGTTAAAACTTGCTCGACAAACCTCCAATAATCTGCAGCTTTATATTTTGTTGTCTAAACCAGAGTCTGCAGGGAATATTCTCTAGTATTTCTTATATACGTTGGGCTCTCGCAAGTTGGTTAGTAATTTTGAGGATTAAATGTGTTGAACAGTGCCGGAGCTGCACAACCTCCTCGACCAGAAGGGCCCAGCAGAAGTGAACAAACGTTGGTTGCGGATATAGAAATTCTCGAAGCCATTGAAAACGATCCAACACTAAGCACACGACAACTTTAACGACAATTCAACTTTTCGAATTCTCTTATCTGGAGAACGCTTCGAGAAAGTCAACTACATCCATATCATTATCGCAGAGTGCCTGCAGACTATCTCGCTCGAGGAGCGTTTTCCCAATGGTTAGCGCAATAATATATACAAGGTGTCGATTTTGTGGATAATGTCTTGTTTACCGGCGAAGTAAGCTCACTCGGAATGGTGAACTGAATTACCACAATGCACATTAATGGTGAATGGAAAACCCTATATTGTTCGACCGGCACACCATTAACAGCGATTCTGGTCGAATGTAAGTACATAGATATAGGTGGATATAATTAACACTTTATTGTTGGATCTATGTTAGCACCACCTCGCTTAAATGGACAAAATTATTTTGATTTTTTAAATAATACCCTGTTTGACTTACTAGATTTCCCTCTGAATATAAGAACTGCGATTTGCTACCAGCATGACGGTTCACCACCTTTCGGTGGGCTGATTTAAAACACCGTGTTTATCGCACTGAAATAAACGATATTAAAGAATTGCGGGCAGGTCTAATCGCTGAAACAAATTGCATCCGTTAACAAAATTTCCTCCCAGCTGCGGGCGATTCACTTTTACATCGTGTATGCGTGTGTGTTCAACTTAACGGTGGCAATTTCGATAAAATGTTGTAGTACTATCCGTCATGAAAACGTTGTATTTTTTTCAAAAAAAAATGAACTAATCTAAAGCTCGAATTTCTCAACGGATATTTCAGTAACTCAGGTAAGTGTATAGAGTGTTTAAAGGAATAAGCAATTTGAGAAAACACCTTGAATGTTTATGTTCGATCTTTGTGTAATTTGTAATAGTTTTAGTGTTTAGTTTTAGTTCATTAAGACACTCTAGAATCAAAATTAATAAATTTAAATGTCAGAAAGTTGAAAGTTTTTTTTGTTCTGTTTCTAATACAAGGTTTTGGACGGAGTAAGTAGAAAAGAATTATAGAAGTAATGTGCGTCATATCCATACAATATCAAGTTGAATAAGGGGTAAAAGGGATACAAGTATTCAAACTGATTTATTATTCATGACCATTCTTTTTCGAAAGCAGACGCCTTCGCAAAGTATTCTCACAGGCTTTCTTAATACGCAGTAATAATAATTCAGATGATGATTTATGTCGGCATTATTCTCTCCTTCATCTTCAACATTAACCATTGTTTCATTGTACATTCGTCTGAGATTGCTAATGTACTACGTACATTTATATACCAAATACGTCTGCTGATGTGTAGATCCTTGATTAATTAAATGGTGCTAATTATCATTTGTCTATCTGCACCTCCTACATAAATCATATTGTCTGACGATCCTTCTTGTTAATGGAAAACATGTTCCATCAAGGAGTAAGACAATTAACGTTGTTATGCCAGATTAATTGAATCATGAACGTATCTAATTATTTCAGCAAATTAATAAATTATAACAATAGTTGACGTCATCCTCATTATCCTTAGCTCTTGTCATCTTAGAATCCACTGCTGGTAAATGAATTGCATCTTGTATTTACAGCTCATTATACCAATGCCATCTAAGGCTTAATGCTTTAGCTATTGAGTATGAATGCTCTAGAACTAGTCACAAATTTAGTTTAGAGATTTTGAATTGTAGCAAATTTTAAGTCGTAGCTTCTGATCTTACTTATTCACCTCAAGCACTTTTTAATTTTCAATCCCCACATGAAATTAATAGCTGTCGGTATTCCATATTGGGATCGTACTGCGAATAAAATTAATTCTTTTCTTATTAAATTGTCTTTTACTAATTACAGCAAACCTCAAAAAATCTTGCTAACATTGTGGGATTAAACATTTTTGAAAATACGTATATGATTTACTAAAAAAACTACCGCACCTCCTCTTACCTTAAATTAACATAAATGTATCTCTGTTTGCGGTGCTTAATTGTCTTTTGATGATGATGTGCTACACAGTATTTCTCGGTTTAGACCCTTATTTATGTTAATCTAGGTATTTGTAACGTTTCGTTTAATTATCCTGTTATGTTTAACTTGCTTTCGCTAGAGCTGTAAAATTTATTTACTCGAGTAACATTAGACCACCGTCTCTATTTTCATTTATCTCTCTGTTCGTAAGTATATCATTTCTTTAATGTAAGCTAGTTTTCTTTAATACTCTTCCGCTTAATTCGTCTACCTTGCGATTTCTTCGGTGGACCAGTACGGAGATCCCTCATTTAGTTGATTCGTCGGTTCGTCCGGGATGTTTTCTGCTATTTTTTCCCGAAACTCATACACGTATCGGGTCACCAAGCTTGTTTTGATTGTTTATTTACCGTTTTCCTCTAATTGATAATTAACTTCGTTAATTGCTCACGCGTGTGTTGTTCCTGTATTTTATTGCAAATGTAATACACCAAATAGTTTTCTTGAACAGATTTTGGTTTCAGTTAGTACTAAATCTGGAGATTTTGTAGTTGGTTGTGTGTATAGGCCGCCAGATTTTGACAGCGACCTATTTTTTAACGAGCTAGAACTACGGTTGATTGATTATATGTTGAGGTCGAACAACATCTTTTGTTTGGGGGATACCAACATTGATCTACTGGATGGTGGTTTTGGTTTGGCACACAGGTTTACTCGATATCTTGAGCCACTGGGAATGAATCAAATTATTAGTGAACCCACTCGCATTACACGCTCTTCGGCTACTTTGCTTGATATTATTAGCGTTTGAAATGCATCTGTCGTCAGCGAGTCCGGAGTTGTTCCTTCTGAGCTCTCTGATCACGATGTTGGTTTTTGTAGGCTATCACTATTGTGCGGCAAACCGCCCAGTTGTGTAAGTTGTGGCCGATTTGAAAGGAATACCTTTTAATTTAATGTTTAGCATGACTTTGACGGATAAGATTGATTGCTTTAATGGTGCTCTTCTGTCAATATTCGATCACCATGCACCTGTCAGAACTGTGAAAGTCGCAAGAAGTAAAAGGTCCTGGATAACTGACACCATAAAAGTTTTCCAGAGATTGCGCAATAAAGCTAAGTCAAGGTTTAAAAGGACACGGTCTGTAGGTCATTGGGATTATTATAAACAACTGAGAAAATACACCACATTAGCAGTTCGCAATGAAAAAATTCGCAATTTCTGTTGAATCTATCTAAAATAGCCGAAGCCATAATTCTCGAAAGGCTACGAGATGCCATCGTTGAGGGAAATTTTCTGCCCGATGAGCAGTTCGGTTTCCGCAGAGGCTTATCGGCCGATTTCCAACTCCATCGAGTGACGGAGGAGGTGCGAAATGCTCTGGAGCTGCGGCATTCGACCGGCGCGGTTTTTCTAGACTTCGCACACGGTTTTGACTCGGTATGGCACAACGGCTTATTATTTAAGATGCGACGACTAGGCATCAATCCGCAACTGGTAGCCATCGTGCAATCCTACCTCTCGGGTAGGAGCCTAAGAGTAAAAAAGCTTGGCGAGTTTTCGGCCCATAGACCCAGACGTGCTGGTGTTCCACAGGGTTCCCACTTAGATTCCGAACTCTTCATTCTTTACACGTCAGATATCCCGAGGTCACTACATACAAAGCTAGCCATATACGCGGACGATACCGCTCTTTACGCAACGTCACCCGATGATGGCTTGGTGTGCCGGCCGCTACAAACGTACGTTAATGTGATAACGGAATGGTCAACTAAGTGGAGATTAAAACTAAATCCAACAAAATGTGAAGCTATAAGGTTTTCGCGTAAGCGTAATCCTCCACCTACCACTATAGCAATCCAAGGTGAACAACTTCCCTGGAACACCCATGTTACGTACCTGGGCGTAACGTTGGACACAAAGTTGGTCTTCAGACAGCATTTGACGTTGACTCCAAATTCTTGCGAGCGAGGGCTGTCCTGTATCCACTCCTTTGTGCCAGAAGTTCTTTAAGTATTAAAATTAAGCTGCTTATCTACACGGTGTTTCTCCAGCCGTTTTAAACTTATGGAGCCCTTACCTGGTCCGGTGCCAGCAAATCCCAAGTCAAACGTCTCGACGTATTACAAAACGGGGTGTTGCGAATCATTCTAGCGGCACCCTGGTATGTGACAAACAACCAGATCCACAGAGACCTACAACTCCAAACATTCACGGAGTATGCGCTGGTGCTGGCCAGAAAAATCCTGGAGAGGGCGTTACGGTCGGAGAACCAGTTAGTACAACACCTGGCGGAGTTGGATCCGGACAGGCCTCCCTCGCCAGTCGCAACAAGACGCGTCTTAGAGATGGCGCAGTAGCCTCCCCTCTCCCCCGGCTGTAGATGAGCCATACAACTGAGAGGTCTCCGTCACCAATACCTCACGTGACATGTACCACGCGCCTTAGAGGACAAAAGGGCTAAAGGAACATTAATTCCACCCCTGGCACAGCAAAAGTTAAATATCTCCTAAAATTTCTCAAAACTTACTTGACCCTGACGAGTTTAATACAATACAAAGATTCCACGTACGATAATATTGGCCATATTTTCAATTTCCATCCGGTTGGCACCGACGTAGTCTTGGACCTCCTCTTAAGCGTGAAAACACGAGCTATGGGCGTTGACGGTATTGCGATCCATTTAATTAAATTAACATTACCTTTTACCCTGCCGTACATTGGTCATATAATCAATTCCTGTTTATACGAACGTACTTACCCTAATGTTTGGAAAACGGTTGTGATTATGCCGCTGCCTAAAACTAATAAACCGACACAGTTTGGTGATTTTCGACCGATAAGTATTCTACCAGTTATGAGTAAAATTTTGGAAAAAGCTATGTACGAGCAAATTTGCGCCCATCTGCATAGGTAGTCAATATGGCCCAATTGTCAGTTAAGGTTTAGACGGGGCCATAGTTGTGCAACAACTTTGTTGGAGGTGACGGACAATATAATTGATGCCAGAGACAAGGATAAATTGTTGTTATTGATTTTGCTTGACTTCAGCAAGGCAATTGACACCATCAATCACGAAATTCTAATTTCAATTGCATCGCATATTGGTTTTAGCGACCATGCCTTTGATTTTATTCGTTCATTATTGAATAATTTCGTTCATTATTGAATAATAGGAGCCAACTTGAGCGTTTGTCCAGTAGTAGCTCAAAACGTCTTTGTTTGCATAGCGGTGTCCCGCAAGGGTCAGTTCTGAGTCCACTCCTTTTTTCTATTTATACATCGTTCTTGCAAACATATGTTAGGCATAGGCATATACAAATGTATGCAGATGACACACAAATATATAAATCATTCAGAGCGGTTGATGCCGACTTTGCTTTGAGTAAGATACAAGAAGATTTAAACGGAGTCGCCTGTTTTGCTGAAATGCATTCTCTCAAATTTAACCCCAACAAATCTGTAGCTATTCTATTTGGAAAGCCGGGGGATGTTGATAGGTTTAAGGACAATATAAAGATTAACATTAATAATACTATGGTACCTCTGTCTGATCGGGATCCGGGACTTACTGTAGACAATTCTTTTAGGTATAGAGAACACATATCCAAGATCATAAGTGTTGCAATAATTTGAAGCTATTATATCCTCATCGACAT
Source organism: Holotrichia oblita (assembly GCA_023690525.1). Classification (NCBI taxonomy): domain Eukaryota; kingdom Metazoa; phylum Arthropoda; class Insecta; order Coleoptera; family Scarabaeidae; genus Holotrichia; species Holotrichia oblita. The sequence goes on along the minus strand of CM043020.1, from coordinate 19,894,552 downwards.
ATTCTCAATAGGCAAACAAAGACAATGTTGTGTGAAACCTCAGTTCTTGATCTTTCTTTGTTATTGTATAGTACCGCAAGCTTTGGAATTAGAGTTAGCGAATCTTGTTTACGTCTAAGCAAAACACTGTTGTTTTTTGCATGACCTGTCTGCTCAAAATTATGCGAAATCCTGCAGTTGCAGACTTAGAAGTAAGATGTACACCTATCCTCGAATGCCCCTATTATAAGCAAAGCTGTACGTTCTTCTTCTATTATCTGATGCATCTGATGCACTTTTCGATATGGTAATATTTAAACCAAACTAACTCTAACTGATAATGGTATAATGTTAGTAGAAGTAAAGAGCAACACAATGGTACAACAATAGGGTCTGTTCAGCGTGCTGACTTGTGCAGCATTGGGGTGTTGCATGATCTCCCGAAGTAATAAAGTGTAATACTTGGCGTAAAGTGTTTCCTTCTTCATTCATCCTGTAACTGATATTGAATACGGGCTTCCCTTTTGTCGTTCCGTAATTGCATTATCTACCTATGCCCAATCTTTGCAAATTTTTCGTTTAGCAAACGAAGGTTTCTACAAATTTGCGTTGTATTAATTTGAGTACCAAAACTTGAGGTATATTTGCTGGCAGAGAGCTGCCAACGTCTCAGCCCAAGTTGTAATATTTGTTTTATTTTCTAGTTTTTAATTTCACCATGTTTTATTATGAATACATTGAGAAAAAGTACATATAATAGGTGTTCATATATTATTGGAATCTACCCTGCAAACGAGTGCAATGTAAATAGATCAAATGCAAGGCCTAATTTCGTCGCAACTCGTCATTCAACCTTAATTGTATAATACCTGCAACCATGGATTAATTATAACCCCATGCCTTCTAGTGGACAAGCTCGAAACTAGCACCACCGGGCATTACATGACACAAGTCGGTTCTAATGCTTGCACTTCATTGCACTCGTTTGCAGGGTGATTTCCAAAAATATACCACGAGCGCCTTTTACATGACATACCTATATGCATTAGCCAATGCCTGCTCCATATGTCAATTTTTTTTGCAAGCTTCTTTTGCCTTGTGGTATTATTTTCTATTTTTTCTTTTATTTGACATTTATTGTCATCTCTTTCCGTAGAAATTTTTTGAATACGAATTAGAGGCCAGTAATACCTCTCCAGGGTCTTTGTTCTCGGTCCTGGGCAAAATGTTACATCAGATGAAGCATTTGACCACTAATCATCATAATATGTACAACCTACTCAGTGCTTTCGCTTTGATGATGGCTCTGCAAACACTCTCTAAAAAGACGATACCAGTTAGGCAGCTGCAAATACCTTTGATGCGACATATAAGTCTATAGAATATATTTTGCTTAATTTATCTGTTGTTATAATTTTCAATTTGGCAAAAAAATGGAGAGGAACCAGAAACTTTCAAGTCATAAAAGAAATGTCAAATCAGAAAATCAAAAATGGGAAAAGAATACCACAAGGGAAAAAGTTTGTGAAACAAAATAGCTAAAAGTTCATGACTGAAGGAATTTTCCAGTCGGAGGGCAGGTCCCCGGGCGACACAAGATTACAGCGGAAGAAGACATATTAGGAAGATCTAGCGTTAATTACGTTGTCAACATGGCAGGGACTCTGAGGTAGTAATACATGTCGATGACCTCATAATCAGTACAGAAGTTCGTAAAGCAAACTTTCTCAGGCTCGACTTTGTCAAAAAGACGTAACACTAGATTCTCAAGGCTTAGACGTGAAATGCATTAGTAGAAGTCACATCTAAGCAAGAGTACCTATCCATCGAGCTGCATGTCGGGCACTATCTTGATTCTCCGATTTCTGAAAATCTTGCAATATGAAAGTTTGTAGATGGCGATAACATTAATCAAGTTATCTTAACTTCGAAGTTCCAAACATATTTCAACAAATCTGGAACTGCAACAAGAACGATTTGCTGCACTGATAACTGCCATCAATTCCAATATTGATGAAGGTTAGTAAAGGAGTTTTAACTAATCATACAGTAGTAACGTTTTATGCCAAGATTTACTAAGACGGAGATGGAAACCTTAACCTCTACAGACGTGGTACGCGTTTACAGATCGTGAATTAAAAGTAGTTCTGCTACAATTGTGAATACTCTAATCAGTTCTGATAAATGTGGTAATTTTTTGTCATGCCAATTGAGTAATTAACTTCTTGACGGCCAATTTATCCCGTCATATTTTTATAATGCTCCTGCACCTAATCAAAGTTCTTTCAGAAAATAAATTAATGTTTGTTGTATCTACGTAATAAATTTTTCTTATTCTAGTTTACCCAATAATTTCAGTTATACCATTCTCAGTTTTTACAATCGTTACCACTGTTATCAGATGATGGTGTTATTAAATTACAGAAATATGAGATACGTGATGTAGCTCTTCTGTTTGAAATATCCTTAAGAAAATTCTAACATTTCTATTGCTTATATAGCCTGTACGTAAGACCTCAATAGCTCTTTGCAGAAAATTACTGACCTGTAAAGATTCTACGAAACAACATCCTGAATTAATCTTGAAAGCATAACAAGCAAGCTAAAGACAATTTACAGTAGCCATTTCGACATTTCTCTATTTACGGAATATTATATGTTGAGGATTCTAATTTCCAAGTTATATTAATGAATATTGTTTGCAGATAAAATTATAGGGATATAGATTAAATGTTATATCAAGTCGTCAGGGACTAACGACAAAATTTATTCATACACAACTAAAATTTGAGTCCCTGTCAAACCGGTATTTGTGAATAATCAAGGGAAGTGACACTGATCCTGTTTCAAATGCTAATGAGAGCACAAGCCTTTAACTGAATTATTATGTACATATATTGGATAAATAGAATAATTGTCGAATCAAATGAAACTGGAGCTGTGGATTCGAAGTTATTTAGAGGGATCAGGTACCTAGATACATATGTATATACAATAGTATTCGCTATCTACAGGAGTTGACAAAAAACGAATGCCGTTAAAGCCGTAGTATGTAGGTATTATACAGCACCATTCTTTGTTGATACTACTGTCAGATTCCACATGAAATTGCAAGTTTATTTGTAGTTTAGTTTATGTTGTTTCCATTGGTGGAAATGAATTCATACGGAGAATTTGTGGAAAATTTAGGATAGTTTATATGAATCGTACTAAGTTTTCAATAATTAAACGAAAGGTAAGTTAGTTCGAATAGTGCCGAATCGTACACATGTAGTATGAATACTTTATGATATGACATCTTTTTCGGGGTGCTGCTCTCAAGTCATTTTATTGCTTGCTCTCTAGAAATTATTAAGACAAGCCGTCTGGATAAGTTTGGCATTGCAAATCTAATTTGTATATGCTCATTGATAAGACTCATTGAAGATTAGCTGTAGGAAAAACTACATGGTTATTTATTGTAACAATGTCCATTATTGCATACTAAATTACTAAATGACTCAACGATATATATGACCTGAACGAAAAGAGGGACACATTTCTAATCAAGAAAATCAATTATCAATCAAGTAGGTCGGGTGTCTGGAAGATTTTGAAAAAATCTAACTCCTACTCTACTTACTTGCTAATAGTAACAAAAGTGTGTACTAATCTGTGAATCAATTAGCACTGACGCGATCATACACATTCCCTTGCTTAGTATAAAAGGAATTTGCATTTGTATTTGTTTCAATAGCTCCTTCATAATTACTATAACAGCTTTTTGCTTTAAAAGTTGGTTGCATCGACAGGTTAACATGAAATAGTAGAGCGTACTATGTGCACAGCTATACAGTGGCTACAGTTGCTTAGGGTTCATATGATGCAATTTAACTTTTAGTTGTTGTGAGAGGACGATAGGTGCCGGGGTTCAATTCTCTGGAGGGACGGTGACATTTTTTCAGAGAGTTTAATCCCGGATCGACTTGCCATTCGCTGTTGGGAGCAAAGTGATTAACAGCGCGGCATCATAAAAGGCGATATGATGCTGTCACAAAGCCATTTAAACACAACTTACTCACACTAAACTACACCGCAAGAGTTGCAGTTATAGCCAGACAAGTAATACAGCTTACGGAGTCACTGCAACTAAGCACCCACCACACATTAAAAAAAAAGTAATAGTTGACTAAAGTACTAGTTGAGATGGCTTCGTGGTGTAGTAGAGAAAAGGGAAGAAATAGTAATAGAATTATGGATATAAGTCTAGAGAAGTAAAATGATATACCAGACACTGAAAAATAAGTACACAAGTGGCCTATCCAAAACGAAATAGATTAATAATTACTGAAACGGCAATTTTTTGAAAAAAATTCCGAAGCACAAATTTGTTTCGTGCGTTAATAAATAATTCATGCCCCCTAGTTTGGGGGAGGAGCGGAGACTACCCCTCGGCTTTATCATCATAGGGAAGTGGGGTCGAGTGATTCCTCGTTTGAAAGGCAATCAAATTCTCTGTACAACGACACTATATTGCTAGATTTCGTTCAAACCATGGACAGTAACGTGACCAAAAACGTTTATTTAACACCAGTTCTCATTTGCAGAAAGTTAGAGAAATAAATGAATGTTTTTGCAGTCTGCATTTATTTTACACTACACTGAACTTTAATTCTAAAAAACCAATGGGAAAGTTTCTCTTATTCCTTTTAAAATGCGTTTCTTTGAAAATCGTGAGCATTTCTTACTTTAAAAACTAAAACATTAGGGACATAAGCAAATAGCAAATAACCTAATCCCTTCTACCATAACAATGGTGTAGGGCGTTTATCTTCTTCTAGCTTTTTATAAACGTTTTCCATTCATTTCTATTCCTTGTCATGTTCTTCGCTTTTGTCCATTTTTGTCTTTCCTTCCCAGTATTTCTGCTATGACATCATTCCATGTTGTCCTTGGCCTTCCTCTTCTTTTATTTTTCATTATTGTTGCCTCCCATATCCTTCTTGTTTGTCTTGTATTTTCCATTCTATATAAATGTCCTCACCATCCTAACTGTCTTTGTTCAATGTATTCTAGTACTGGCTGCATTTTTAAATCTTTTCGTATTTCCGAATTTCTTATTCTGTCCAAACTTTAACTCTTCTTAAATACTTCATTTCTACTGCCTGTAATTTATTCTTTTGCCTTCTATCTAATATCCAGGATTTACAGCCATATGTTAATATCGGTCGGTAAGTTGCCTTATATACTTTTAGTTTAGTTTCTCGGAATTTTTTTTGTTAATGAAATTATTCCTCCTGTTGTGGTACAGCTTTGTTGTTTTTTCTATTCTTTGATTAATTTCAGCGTCCTGGGTACCTTTTCGATCAATTCTTACTCCCAAGTACTGAAATGTTCTCACTTGTTCTATTTCAGTTCCTTCTATTACGATTTTCGTATCTACTTGTTCATCTCCCACTACCATTACTTTAGTTTTGCTCTTATTCATCGTCATTCCACTGTCTTAACCGTATTAAGAATGTTAAACAATAAAAACAAACCCATAAAGAAAAGCTTTTATTTGTTTCTGTAGCTTTCTGCAAAAAAGAATTCAATGTTAAATAAACGTTTTTGGTTACGTTGGTGTCGTTGTAAAAAGAATTTGATTGCCTTTCAAATGATATATCACTCCACCCCGGCTCCCTATAATGATAAGGGAAGGGGTAGCCCCTCTGGTAGGGGGATGAGATTATGAGGTTAAATTTACACACATGTGTGCCCCTGTGTTTTCGATAGGCCATCCTGTATAGTAAAAATAATTGGGAATCAAAAGAAGCAAGTAGGCTGTTAGCGTTAACGTCTTACGGCTTTAGGGTTATGGAAAATACAAACTCAAATTACCAAAAATTGCTTCAGCATGCAATAGCATCCGATTTTATAGCCTGATATGCAACCTAGCAGGAATGGCAGAAATTATTGGCGTAGTTGGTACGATGCAAAGGTGAAAAGATTCTTATAAAGAACAAAACTACATGTAACTGCAAGAGCAAGTAAAATACCATTTTCTCAGGTTATTATATTCAAAAGTGTCTATAAATCAACTTTTACGACCATTATGGGCAGCAGATATTACAGGCCAAGACCTTTTAAGAGACACCATGACATTCAAACGCTTCTATATTCTGGTAAGTGTTCTCCTCTTCTACGATTAATGGACACCAAACGAAAAAATTTAAAGCCCAAAATAATTTGGAATACATACGAGAATCTGAGCTTTTTAATCTATTTCTTATTAATTGATGCAAATCAAGGTAGAGTGTGTACATGCTGCGTGTGCAATAGCGTGTCGGCAGTGACACTTTAGCCAATTCAAAAGGTGTCTGGGGAGATACATTTCGCAGGTTTGTTATTCTACGGCGTATTTAGCGATTGTTGAGACGCTACTCCATTACCACAGAGCGTGAGTTTCATACTGCGATAGTGTGACGTTCTTCTACTCCTTTTGATAACCAGCGTAAGTAATACGTGGAGATACCGAAAGCGTATTGAATGCCGTTATGGTATGTTTCTAGAGGACTACGAGCATATCAAGCGTCGCAACGCATTCCATTAGCACTGAATCACTATCGTACATGATTCGTTATTCATAACAATATGTTTATGCCAAGATATTAAACTGTGTACCACTACATTAAGAGAGATGCATGGTATACATGAATATTTACATTATCATTAAACATAATTTATGTGTACCTACATAGGGAACAACAATCGTTGACATTTGGGGTAAACATAAAATTGTGCTTAGACAATAAAAATAAATTAACGTAATTACAACAATAATGTATATTAAAAACTATAAAGTATCGTAAGAGTAAAAAATATTTAGATCTTTTACTTTCACTTCTATTATCAATTAAACCTACCACTACTATAATAAACTGCCAACTGCAGTAAAAATCATCAGTTTCCGGGCTATATGTGTCATAATTATTGTTTAAAACAAGTCACGTCGAAAACAATTAATTTTGAACGGATATTATCATTAGAAATATAATTAATACATTTATGATCCACTTACAAGTAACAGCTCCTATTGATAAATTGCACTAATATTTTTATGGTGTTAAATAACTTAGTACTCGACAGCAATAAACAAATCCACACACAAGGAAATATTAATGCAGGAATAAAAATCCACTTCTTATAACATCATATATTTAGTGGTTATATTAACAAACAAGTGTCTTAGACGAACGTATGTTTTCCTGCAAATAATAGTGCTCGGATTCTAAAATTAGAAACTAATGTTAAAATAAATACATTAATTAATTTTTTAAATTATGACTTCCTTAGCGATTAAGCTTCTTGTAACACCTAACTTCTATGTAGGCTGCAAAAAAAGCGTACAGGAACATGACTGTGTCTTTTAGTTGAAAAATGCTTTATTTTTCTTGAATACAGTTTGTCCAACGTTGCTCTCATAAATGGATTCCATATCGGAAGTGCGATTTTGGATGGTCTGAAAAATATCTCTTTACCGCACCTCTTCGTTTAACCCAAAACGTTTTCCATTTACAAATTTCGTTAAATTTGGGAGTAGGTGATAACCAAAGGGAGCCATATCTGGCGAATAGGGAGTATGTTCCAACAATTCGTACTTCAAATCCTTAAAGTTTTCCCTAGCCAAACACGTTTCTGGACCGGTGTACTGTCCTGATGTAACAAGATTTTTTCTTTTGTAATCCAGGCTTGATCTGAGTAATTTTTTCAACTAGCTCGTTACGAAGGTGTTTTTTTTTCTTTCTCTCCAGACCCGTCCGACCTACAGTCACCGGTAGGCACCGCAGCCATCAGGCTTATTGTGCCACATCTGTTTGTTCAAGTAACCCACTCTAGCACGGTAGTCCCCTCCTCTAACCTGTACAGGTTCCTAACCGAATGGGTAAGGTATATCTCTGTGTCTCCTTTCGTTATCCCAAATAGATTCTGCCTTCTGCGATCTAGTGCCTCGCAGTCGCGTAGTATGTGATCGGCTGTCTCCGGTTCTATCCCACAAAGTCTACACTTTGTGTCCCCGTCAAACACTCCGATTCTGTGTAGGTGTTCTTTCACCGCAGCATGTCCGGTCATTAATCCCGTTACGATGCAGAGCTGTTTCCTACTAAGATGTAGTAGTTCTCTAGCTCTTTTCCTGCATGGCTTCCCTATAAAGGTTTTGCCATGTACTATACTGGGTGAGGCTCTCCAGTATTCCTGCTGTTTCGTACGAACCCAGTCTCCTATATGTCTCCAGGCCGTTTGCCTTGTGACCCCGAAGAAAGGTTCTGGGCCGTACATTTCCATCTCTGACCCTCTCTTGGCGAGTTCGTCAGCCCTTGCGTTGCCCTCTATCCCCTGATGGCCCGGTATCCAAGTCAACCAAACCTTGTTCCGGTTCGACAGTTTCACCAGTTCGTCGAGGCATTCCGTCACCAGCCTGGACGACACCTTCCGGCTTAATAACGCCTTCAATGCCGCTTGGCTATCAGACATTATGTGATTTCGTCTGTTGGTCACCGCTTTCACATTCATTGTGTGTGCGCATTGGAGAATAGCATATACTTCCGCCTGAAACACAGAAGCATACTCCCCCAATGCGTAACCGTGGCCCTTATTCTGAGAGCATATCCCTGCACCGGTACCATTAGCCGTCTTAGATCCGTCCGTGTACCAGACTAAGTCTTGCTCTTTGATTTTCAGTTCATACCTGGCAGCCTCCTCCCGTCCGTCCGCTATAGACACCGTGAAGGGATTCCCATACCTATGCCTTACCGGCATGTGGTCGCTCCGCATTTCCAACACCCCCTTTCCCACATGCTCAGTTATCGACATATGATTTGTATTGACCCTTTTCGGAGTCGCTGTGTGTTGCAGCCTGTATGCCCCAATCCTTGCCTCCCCCTGTATGACCAGGTGCAACGGTGGTAAGTCCAGGAGTGCCTCCATGGCTGCAGTCGGTGTCGACCGCATTGCTCCCGTTATTCCTACGCAGGCAAGTCTTTGCACCTTGCTTAGCCTCTGAATAGCGTTCCTTTGTTGCGTCTTTGTCAACAATACCAAAACTGCATACGTCATTACTGGCTTAACCACCATGCTATATAGAGAAGGTGTTACTAGTATTCGCCAGTTATTGTTTTATCTTTTGCAATGTAATCAACTAAAAGAATCCCTTTTGCATCTCAGAAAGCACTAGCCATGATTTTTCCGACAGATAAAATTGACTTTGCTTTTTTTGGGGCAGAACCACCGGTTTCGATCCACAATTTTGACTGCTACTTCATCTTAGGCGGGAGATGGTGGACACACGTTTCATTGATGGTAATAAACCGATGCATGAAATCGGTTGGATTCTTTTTAAAACGATTCCAACATTTCTGAGAAATTCGTTGTCTTGTTTGTTTTTGATCGGCATTCAATAAATGCGACACCCATCTGGCATATAACTTTTTCATATTTAATTCTTGTCTACAGCATGCACTAACTCATACACCTTTAAGCGTTGATCGTCCACAATCATATTTCAACTTCATGCTGTAATTTTTTCCTGATCCAAACAATTTACTATTACTGTTGTTGAAGAATTGCGCGAAGAAGTGTATTGCAGCTATATTTGCTAAACCAAAAACGTCGGATTAATATTCCATCGATGGCAACTCTACAGCCGCTAAGTGCTACTACGGCATCGCTAATTTTGCCACCGCCGTCTGAGCAGTGACTCATGTGATCAAGTGCGTGCTTACATACAACACGGATATTTTGCAGTTCACAACTGTTCCAGCTGCAGTTGGTCAGCACATACTAATCCCTTACGGTCCAAAGGATTAGTGAGCGGTGCGACGACAAATTATCTGACCGGAAAAAATGAACGTGCGTGTAAGTACAATGAAATATCTCGAAACGATATAGGACGTTTCATTGAAAAAATAATACAAGTTTGGTCTCTACCTCTTATATTGAACATCGTATGTAAGCGCACATATTTTTGAGATGTGGCCTTTCATTGCGGCATGTGCCATTCATTTTTTAAATATTGTTGATGGGAAATAGTCGAAAAAACCTTCATAAGCCTGTAGCTGAACTAGAGGTACCTACTTGTTATGAAGCTAATATCTTATAATTCTAATTGTTTAACATTTTTTTTATTATACTGGTAAAACCCTCTAACCGATTATTACTGCATATTTGCATTTTTGCTTTTTTGTTTAACGGATACTTGCATCGTTATCGGTTCAACTTATATAGTACGAGCAAGCAACGAAATATTCAGAACATTCCCGTTTCTTGTCGTTCTTATTGTCATGGAAACTTTATAGTTGCATACGCGATGACGAGGGCATTGTATGTAATCGAACATATAGCGCATACTTCGTGTACTACAATAATCGTTCGCAGAATTTGCATGTTAACTTGCCTTTAAAACTGTTTAAACGGTGCACTGAATATGCAGTAAGGGCTTGTATTAGGAATTTAACAAGTGAATATCGGGAATGCGCACATTGTGCACCGCTCGCAAGTAAAGTTCTGTGTTGTATTATGCAAACAATTTGTTCTTAAGAGAAAGGAACTTGAACACACACTTGGACAACTTAACGGGGGCAAATACGTAGAATGACATACAAGTCGTATTTCGTTGCGCTTTAGGAGAGTATTGATCGAAGGCTTGTTTAAGCTTAAAAGCTTCTCATATAATCTTTTCGCCAAATAAACCATGACCGTTTTTGTCCGTTTTTTACAAACAGGTTTGATATTCATATATTCTGGAATTTTAATCGACAACGAATTATGAACTTCAATGTTCAGATGTAATATTACTAGGCTTCAATTCTTTAGAATCCTTAAAGGAACTAAATCCTACAATTAGTTTCATAGAAACATAGCTTTTCCGGGATTTTTGTTTGCATGTTAGTAGAATTTTTCATTGGCTTTCTCCAGAATTCTTAATAAAAAAGTGTGTATCTGCATACACCAAAATGTGAGATTATAAACACTAGCAGCTAAAAATTTATATAATTAAACCGATACAACATACTGGGATCGTAGGTTGGAAGCAAATTATCAACCAATAACTAGGTTATCAACTTCTTTAAAAATGTTGAAGAAAATAGTCTACAAGAGAATGCCAAACATGGTTCTTTTAAAGTACAAGTACAGAAATAATTTTGTGTGAATTGCCAAGAGAGATCTTTAGAACTCATAAATGTTTTCAACCTAGAGAATTATGCCGTAGCTTAGATGTGTCGCAATTTCTAGAAGTAGCAAAATGGAAAGGTCTTCGGTGAAAATTGTTATTGTGGGCATTCCTCGCGAGGATTTTTTATGGCCTTAAATATTATCATAGTTCACTACGAATTAATTAGAGAATATAGTGGCGGGTACCATATCCAGAATGACGAGAGATGGAATATAAATGGTCGTGCAATCTTCAAAGCAAATTGTGATGTTATGGACCAACGTTTCAGCAATCTCTTGACACTTATGTAACTCAAAGCTGGTCTGAAAATGCAGTTTTTCAAGAACTTAACTGTTCTTATGGTGGTTCGTTTCGTACAATTCGTAAATAGACGTTCCTGATTTCAAGGCTCGTTTTTTCTGATAAGCCTCTTATGTACGATATAAAAGTTGCACATATGTCAGGTTCTTCTGCATTATGAACTGTTTGACGCACAATATATATTTGTTTGCTCTGAATATGTTGGAGATGTTACGATATCCATTCTCTTTGTCCCTGTAATCTAAACACTGACTTAAGCTCTATCATATAGACATTTAGCCATCCCAACTTTGACCTTGTGTGGTGGTAGTCGAAGTGCAGGTATTAATTACTTTAGGCGTGTAGATTTTTTGTGTATCGGAGTTTAGTGTTGTACCGCTATTTTTGTCCAGGAAGCGAATTTTGTTGTCAACTTCCTCCTAAATTTGACCAATTTTTCAATGCAGTTTGAATATTGTAGGAATTTATTTAACGTGTCATCACCAGTTGGGCATATGAAAACCGTGTATTATATATCTTAACTATAGCTTTATTTTCCGAACTCTTTACGTTATTCCGAATCATGGAGAGCGAAGACCAATCCACTTGAAAATATGTGATGGATGTACAATTGGACAATAGTTTCACGATTGTAGCTATACTTAAGGTGCTTCTTTCACGCAATGTAGTATCTGCAGAGAATCTTTGCTGTAGGGGTTACATTGTTCAGAAGGAGTTTAGTTAGGGGATGGTATAGAGAGTGTTTCGGATTAGCAATTGGTCTCAGTGGGATATCCAGTGTCCATAAAAATGTCGGAGCTGGCTATAATCAGGTGTTAGTCCATATTTAATCATTTGGTTGGAGAAGTTGGATTAGGAGGTAATCTCTATACTTCCCTGCTCTTAAAAGTTATTGTATTTTTTAGCATTTCTTTTGTGTGTCTGGCAAGATTTGTTCTCTTTAACTTCCTTTAGGCTATGGTGAAATATTCTATTTGGTATTTCGTGATTGTGCTTGTTTAATTTCCATTTTTGTTTTCCATCAATATTCTATTTTTAGCGCTGCTGTTTCTATTGCTAGTACAATTCCCATTGCTGATAGGTGCCTGTTCATTTTATTTCTCCATTATGAAAACATTACAAAAACTAAATATTAATTACTCAATTAAATTAGCTAGGATAACGTTTCAGTTCTTCTACATATGGAGTCGAAAAATGTTGGCAATCCGTGCATTTTATTTGCAGTAATACTCGCAAACAATAAAAAATGTCCGCTTTTAATTTTGTGTATATACTGCTTTTACAGCTAGACTGACAATGTGCTATTCTCCCTGGTTATTATACATAAAAGTAGTGGCATAAAACAGTACTAAAATTGCCGGCATTACATTTTGCATTTAAATAGCCTGCAAATGAGATAGCTAGAGCAATTTAATATCATTTAGCATCTAGAAAAAAATTCCACAGTTGGGGTTTGTTGTATGGGTAAAATGTCAGAAGGATATTACAGCGCTAATAACGTATTAATTAAATCGAACAGATTCTCAACGCATTAATGGCAAATTAGCAGCACGTAAATTGCTCATCCTGGTTGTAATTAGTTCTGGTTTGCCTGTATAAGCTTGCCAGCGTCGATTATATGCAGTGATGACGTTACGTTCTGGGCTGAAATACAGACGAACGTTATGCATCTAACAACGCTTTTGTTGTGTTTATTTCGAGCGAATATCTAAAGTAGCGCACACCGTCGACATATTTACGTAACATTGTTTGGCTACGTGAGTGAGGTGGCTGTAGTGAATCGGGAGAGTTCTAGCGTATGCGATGTTCACGTAATACGAGCGGTGTGTCGAATAGAGTACCTAATTCAACAAATAAATAATGGAATCAGTTTACGAAGTTTGACAAGTTTGGTACTCCGTGAAATTGAACGTGCATTGACAAATTTTAGTTTCAATTATGTGTAGGTATAAGTATTGAAATTTATAATCTCCAATTTCGTATTATTTGTAATAATTTACTGAGATTAGATCTACCTACGATAATATTTAATGTTTGAAAATAGGTCTAACAAATTAAATAATTATTTAATAATACAAAATATATTCGTGTTGTTAGAATTATAATTTGGTGAATACTAAGCATTTAGTTGAATTGCCTTTTCTGACAAGTGAACAACACAAGATTTTGTAAGTAGAGGAATTGAATTTATAAATAAAATTTGTTAAATTGACTTGACTTAAAGGCAATCGACTAATTTTGTTCTAGGGTAAATTATTTAGTATTATACAGTAGATCCAGGTGTCCTTGTTCTGTATTGAAAAAATAACATAATAAAATTTGCTTTGATTGCAAATGTAATTGTCATTGCGAAGCTTTCAGAGAAAATCTAAGATATCTGACGAACTCTTCAATATAAAAATAAACAAGATATTTGGATTTTAAATGGACTGCCATTAACCTTAGCAAAAAGCTTAGTAGATGGTATGTTTAAGCTAATATAGTAAAGCATTAGAGTTTCCCTCTTGTCTATAGCTTATGTATGTATACACAGGTCTATCACTGTTGGTAAACGCCTTCATGCTATAAAATCGCAAGTTATTTCATTGAGTAATTCTCTCATTTCCAAGGTAGAAATATTGGAAAATCCACCAGAAAGTCTAAAAGGCTGTGTTGAGGTAGACGGTCAAAGACTCACGCGATACGGTTTAGTATTTCGCAGGGAACTAGAAATAGAAACATTAAAAATTTTCCCATCCTATTCATAACAGACAACTGTCATCCCTAATTCTAGTAATTCTTTTGAGGTAACTTTGGAAGTTAATTATCATGTCTCGTTAGAAAGTGTGTGATATAGTAATTTAACCTCCTGTGTTGGCACTGAATCTACTGTTCTAGTCCATTTAACTCTGGCATTTAGTTCAATAAGATTTGTCGTTTACATATGGCGTTTTTTTCTCCTCTGCCTTAGCTGTTTTAAGGGTTGCACTTTCTGAGATATAGAAGGCAAGTCTTTCCTCCGTCCAAAGTGATGACCTATATAGCCGACTGCGAGATGCTTCTGTAGACACGTGCTACCCGTAATAGGGTCCTCCGTTGGAGTCTCTCCAGGATGTTCCTTGTCTTATGGACCTTCTATGTGTCAATACAAGCAGGGGCTAGCCACTTATTACTCCCTAGCGTCACGCCCAGATATTTGTCTTTTGACTTGGCCACTATACGGGTTCCTGCTATTTCGAAGACGACGGGGCCTTTGAGTATCACCGCCTCTTCTTTATGTGGGACTATTTCCAGCTCATTTCTTTCCATCCGCGTTACGATTGCTTCTAGGGATTCGCTTGTTTTAAAGATCAGCTCTCTGGTATCCTCCGTTTCCATTACCAAAGCCAGATCGTCGGCACACGCAAGATTCGTCACGCCCTCCATGAGTACTACTTCTAAAATGCCATTCCATAACACAGGGCCAAAAACCGACCCTTGTACAACCCCCATACACACTTTCAATTTAAATTTCCTGTTGATCACTACATAATTCGTTGATGTTGATAGTTTTCCACTATATTCACTAGGAACTCGGAGATACCCTTGTCCCTCATTGCTGCGAAAATCTTGTTTCTGGACAGGCAAATAACTCAGTTGCTATAAAATACATTAATAACATTGTTGTCGTATTTATTTTTCGTGAAGATTCATTTTAAACAAAGAACACGGGGGAGGGAGAATCTATTAAAAATGAGAATTTATTTCTCAAGTTTAGTTAGTCGAGTGTTGTGCATCTAAAATTTCGAATCTTTTTTTGTAAGATTGGCTCACGTTTTGTTAGTAAATTTGCGAAAAATCAAAATTCTACTTTCAATTCTATTGTCGATGGCCGCAGTGGTTAGACTATTGTTGTGAGAGGACGATAGGTGCCGGGGTTCAATTATCTGGAGGGACGGTGACATTTTTTCAGAGAGTTTAATCCCGGATCGACTTGCCATTCGCTGTTGGGAGCAAAGTGATTAACAGCGCGGCATCATAAAAGGCGATATGATGCTGTCACAAAGCCATTTAAACACAACTTACATACACTAAAGTACACCGCAAGAGTTGCAGTGATAGCCAGACAAGTAATACAGCTTACGGAGTCACTGCAACTAAGCACCCACCACACATAAAAAAAAATATATTGGTTCGAAAACACTATGTTTCACCGGGCACATTGATTGATAAAAATTACAAAGGTAGTAAATTCCTCATGAATCAAAATAGTGGTTTATAGTGGCATAAACGAGAGCCCCCTTAAAACCTCGCAAGGATTTCGAAAATTGAAAAATGCAGCCGATGTTCCATTAAAGAAACACAAGATTTCAAAAATGTATAGGTGGTCCGACACATTTAAATAACCCTGTGTGCACTAATATATATGTACATTATTGATGTATTCTCGACGACTAGGAAAGGACGAATGGCATCTACTATTTAACTAGGAACTAGATACTTAGCAGCATGCTAGTTGGGATTCTATTTGGTACTATTTTTATCGTTTCTGCACCATTAATTTCATCATTCTGAAAGAGATCACTGAAACACTTCTCGAGTATTTCTTCTCTCTCTGCAATGCGCCAATTTCAATTAAAATTGTGTATCCGCTATTCGACATTTATAACATTCTCATGTACTTATTTTTAAATCTCCCGAATTTGTTTAATACTACAGACAATTCACCGTTTAGAGTCATTATTTCTGGATTTGCGTGCAAGTTATCACTATATCCTTATAATACTGTGAATGCAGATGAGATTTTGTATAAATGAACTAATCTTAATGCATAGCTTCGTGGGAAATTAAATGGAACTTGTTCTAAATCCGTCTTAACTTGTAGATTTTGTATCGAATATTGTATGATTTTATGTTGTACTTTAGGTGTCATTTAAAGTTATGTTGGTTGGACGTCTAATTTTCCTTACGATACTGTAATTGGTATAAAATATTTGATATCCTTCCGAGTTGCAACCATTACCTTATAATACGAGAATTGTACTAGATTCTTAATTTACTTACATTTCCTTATATCAGTATGCACGACACATAAAATCGTTTTATTATATTTTATCAGACGGTTATATTTTTCAGGGTTCAAGAGTACGTAATATACCTACTACAAAAATGAGGTTACGCTGGGTAATTTTCATATTCGACAAGCGCGAATAATGATGATTGATGTACTCCTTATGTTACATCTTCATATCACACGTTTAGTTATTAGATAGGGAACTTGATCGTATAACCTGTCTAATGATTTATTACTGGTTGCAGCAAGGACTACTTAATATTGTTACAAGGTCTTTGGAAACTAGTTTATCATTTGAGTGTACGCAATTAAGACTTCTGTTATTATTATTTTAAAAAAAATGTATTGTTCTTGTGTTACCGTATGCACGTGATGTCATTTATTTATACAATAAATTGTTACGTTAGAGAATTCTATTGTGATCGGCATACTCTTCGCTATAATTAATTAACTTTGGCTAGAGTGTTGTATTGCAAGCCCGTAGTTGGTTGATACATAATTAGACGGGTGTGTTTGTGGTGGACTGTATAATCACCACTAATTCATAAACTATTTTGCAAACAATTGAACAGCGCTCTTTCACCACTTTATTTGAGGTAGCAGACAACTATGTGGTATATATAACTCATGATATCTTTAAACGAATTAATTTATTTTTATTTAATTTTTATTTAATTCAATATTTGGGTAATAACAACGTTAAAAGGAACATTAGCCAAGGTCAAACTTAATTTAGAAAACAGTACAAAGCAAAATATAAGAATAACACTAGTGTTAGCAATGAAGTTAAGTCAAGGTGTGGTAATGCTAACAAATCATAAAGTAT
This sequence comes from Holotrichia oblita, assembly GCA_023690525.1. Lineage (NCBI taxonomy): Eukaryota > Metazoa > Arthropoda > Insecta > Coleoptera > Scarabaeidae > Holotrichia > Holotrichia oblita. The sequence continues at coordinate 19,877,224 of CM043020.1, read as the reverse complement.
ACTTTAAAAATACGAAAAAAATACAAAAAGAACTATTTATCGTACTACTTGCAGCTGTAGTTAGGACACATTTTATAAAATAGTGAGTTCACAGATAGAATAGAGAGTTAGTTGCAGACAAAATCATTATGAACAATCTTGTATATTGTCAAAATATCAACAATTAATCTTCTATATGTTAATGACAATAAATTATGCGCAAGAAAGCGTTCATGATATCTCTGAAACTTGTTTCCGAATTTATATGCCAAGAATAAAAAAAATTCTATACTGATTCAACTCTATCAATGTGGACAGTGTATATGAAGTATGTAAATATAATTTGTTGGAATTATAATATATGCCAAATTTATTCACTTTCAATTGCAGCTGTAAATTATCATTAATACTATCACTACTGTTAAAAATCTTCAAGTCATCAGCAGACAACAGAAATCTGCAAGAACTGAAAATCTCATCTGGGACTGGTATGAAATCTCTGGGGCATACTGGACGTCACATTTATCTAGGCCTTATCTAGGCAACCTATCTGAGCTAATTTAGAAATTTATAAAGTGTGTTTACTTTTACGCTGTCAAATTCGGCAGTTATAATTCTGTCGGTCTACAGTTTGAGACATCTGTATTACCACCTTTGTGAATTAACGCATTTCTTCCAAATTTGTGGAAAATTCCTATGCATGAGAGATAGATTAGATAACATATGGTTAGAAGATAAGCAAGATATTCCTAACACTTAATAACGTAAGAGGGAAAGTATTTGGACAACTACGCTTTCTCAATTTGTTTGATATTATTGAAACGCTATATAAAGTAGCTCTGATGATAATGTCACTTCGATTAATATCTTTAATACGGTATGGGGAATACCGAACCTGAGCATATATTTGGTAATTTAATATCAGTTCAAAATAAGTACTTGAAACTATATACCTATAAGATTTAGGATGGGTTTGTCAATGTGAGGATAAAAGTGTTAGTTAAGTAACTGGGAGATATTGCTAACTGGCAGATAAAATTTAGCAACTACATTCCTTTCTTTTGCAGATAACTTCTATTTAACACTCTATAAACGTTTCATTGTAATTATCTTACGAATAAAATTTTATCTGCAAGTTAATTTATTTATCCTCACATTTATAAACCCACCCTTAGGAAAATATTTTCGATAATAACTATGGTCATTTCTCTTAGACATTAACACACCGAACATTATACATTTCTTCACGCCTTATGCAACCTACCACTGAAACTGAGGAATCATCATTATGCCAGAATAATGCAGAATGTTAGAGAACTCTTTCACTGTCTTATCTCGGCTTCAATTCAAAACATTGAGGCTCTGGTCCGTCTTGAGCCAATATCATTTATACTTCAGTAGTTAAATTTCAATTTAAATTGAATATTAATTTTTTCCTAGAATTAGAGTTTGGCAAACCGGAACTCGTGGAAAGCATCAACGCTCCACAAAGATTAAGTAACACTATTTGAGAATCTCACCACTTAGATAATATTCAGTAATATATAAAAAATTCAAAATAGTATTTGTTTACAAGGAATTGGTCATATGTATGTATATGTACATGGTGTGATGATAATATCGAGTGAATGACAATACTTCTGGATAGAAAAGATGATTTACGGAGATTTGTCTTATTATTATTTAATAATAAGTGTGTTCTTAGGTGTGCCGTATTAAAGGAACTGACTTGTACTACAAGCACAGAGCTCTCTCCTAACTCTTGAATAAAAACTTATGTCTGCAAATGACTCAAGTCAAATTTATAATTACAATTATTGGTTGCTATTTTATTTATCCTCTTGTTTAGAGTGTGGAATAGATTAGATTATTATATACATTTTTTTGGGGCTATAGTTCTAATACTAGCCGGTTCTTTGTGCGCCTGTTGGATGTAGTGGAGTCTCTGTCCGACCACCGCCTCGCAGTTGCACATAATGTGTTCCATCCTTTCGCTGTGTTCCGAACAGAATCGACATTTATCACAGTCCACCTAGCTCACCTTCTTCAGATGGTACACCTAAGAGGGCCGTGGTCAGTGAGTAAAGCCGTAATGGTGTTAAGGTCTCTTCTGTTGAGCTCCAGCAGAGATTTAGTCCTGTTGGTTAAAAAAGTAATAAACTTTATTGTTTGTCTTAGTTCTGAGGTGTTAACCCAGTACGAGAGTGTCTTTTGAGGTGAACAGCTAAGGCGGCTTCCTACGCTGTATTTCGTGTAAAGACTAGTACTGAAATAAATTGTGCGTAAAGGTGTTCCCATGGCTTTGATACAACATTACCTGGCTCTAAATAGTACTGTGTTGCTAATTATGTCCCAACAGCGAATGATACTCAAACTGAAGTACCGGTCTAGCGAACCTACCACAAGCGTGACTGACAAGATTTGAACCCGCTGACCAATATCTCTTACTTCTCTACGACTTTCTAGCTTTAGAGCACTAACAGTGTGTACTGCTAAAGCTGTTAAAATGTGATATATATTGTGTGTTTTCTTTATTTAGGAATGTTATATATGTAAAGTATTGCTTCCTTATAATATAGTTTGCCTATAAAATGTTCTAACTGCTCACATTGCTAGCTGACTGTCTAAGAATAAGAGAATAATACAGTTGCAGACACAAATGTACAACTTCACACAAGATGTTCAAAATTTAGTGAAAAATCTGAAACATTTCAAACAAAAAGCACAATTACTTTAAATAGAGTATCCTGTATATTTTTTTGAGATTTAGAGTTAGATATAATTTTCGCGTCGATATGCCAATATCACTTAAAATTGTAAAAAGAATAACCACCAAAGATAGGCACAGGAAAATTTAAAACATATTGATGCCAAAATTATATCTGCATCTAAATGTGAAAAATTACCTGTTGTAATAAAAAATAACTACCCTCAGTTCTTTGAAATATGTGTATCACTGATGATCGGTAACTCACAAACAACAATAAATAGTGGTGTATTGATTAGTTTTTTGGGGGAGCAATTTTTCCTTAAAATATTTCTTTCGTACACATAAACGTTTATATTTATGTATTTTTTGTGCTTACACTTTGTTTGATAATACTTGAAAACTTAAGTAACATACTGCGGACAGAAACCAGATGGACGCACAAATAGGACACAACGTCGAATACACAACCGAAAATTCGGGTCATAATTTATTTAAGAGGCTAACGCCTACGACCGACTCGACATTTCGATTGTCATTCCTCTAGCACCCGGTAAATGTTTCAGTCGTCGAGGACTAAGAGATTCGTACGCCGTTGAAGGGCTCTTGGAGTTGCAATCGCTTGGTAATTAATCCACTGTATCTGTCCAGAGGGAAATGTAATTTTATACAGTTGTTCCTTGCATTTACTCTCTATTGGCTAGAGACTTGGGTTTCGCTAGCATGTTAATTTTCCATTTACTCTTCCCTACAATTTAAGCGTAGGATTGGTTTTACGAGAACGGATACAGATTTTATTTGGAACTGAGTAACAGTTAAATGTACTGAGTTTATTGTTACAAGTGACTGAAAACCGGTGAGCTAATTTTAATTGGTACGCCTCATTGGTTGGAGTTGTTTCTTTAACTAGAAACACATCTTACAAACGATATTTATCAGAGTCTGGGACTAATTCTTGTAGAAGAAATCTTCGGAATGGCAAAATACTTGACAAAAAATCAGAAGCGTCTAGTCTCTTAATTAATAATTAAGATAGAGAAGACAATTTGAGCTAAAGTTGTCCTGGTGATCAAAAAGCAATTCACAAACGATAGATTGCCATCTTTTCAGTCTGAGAGGTAGTCTAAGAATCATTTTAGATGGTTTTTATCAAACGAAATGAAATATATCCATGTTAGTACTACAAACTTGCGTACCATGTGAGTAGGTAAAAAATACATTTATGAAAAGTATAATAAAACTGACAAAAGCAACTGCTTATTTCATCGGAAGTAGGTTTATGTAGATATATACATTCGGGGAGGATGGGACATTGCTCTGAGACAAAACACTGTGACTGGTCGTTTAGTTTTACTATATCCTTTTACATCCACTACAAACTGGTCTTCAAACCAATCTTCCATTCATCTTGCTCGTCTTTTAGTTTGTATAGCATGCAGAGAGACTTATCGTATTAGCGCTTTTAGAGCTGCGAGATTTTTGGATTTAATAATCCTGATTTAATAATCTTGATGTTGTTTTTCGACTGGTTTTTTTAAGCAATAAAATTTTATGCGGGCTTTTTCGGTCCTAATAAAATAAATCTATATTTTCAATATTTCGTCACACTCTGTGACTTCTTTAGGAAATATATTTTTTAAAAACGAATTTGAATTCGAAGAATTGAAGTAATATTTTAATTACTTCAAACTAGACATATAATCCAAATTAAAAAAAATATATTTCCTGACGAAGTCACAGAGTGTGACGAAATATTGAAAATATAGATTTATTTTATTAGGACCGAAAAGACCCCCATAAAATTTTATTGATTTAATACCATCATCAAAAGACGTTTATGATTATCAGTAGCATTATCTACTCTTTCTTTAGTTTGCTGCAGTATCATTATCACTGGCACTGTGATGGTTGTACGTGATGTATGAATCACAGCATAAATGTAACCAACATCAGCTTAATTACCGCAACATTAATACACATTGAGAAAGAAATTCATAAAATTAGCTAAAATCACATTGCGAAACGCGAGTGTGTTAATTTAACAGTATACACGAGGGAGCGTTTTTATATTCGCGGAATGGGGGATAAGGGGTGGAAATAAAAAAACCAAATTTTTTTTTTCAATATATTCACCTGCAAGACAGATACATTTTTCACATCTTTCAATTAATTTATTTATACCCTCATAAAAAAATGATTTCTCTTTATCTGCAAAATACGCCGAAACTGCCTCCTTGACTTCATCATCGGCAGTAAATTTTTTACCCCGCAGCTCTTTTTTTCATTTTCGGAAACAGGTAATAATCACTCGGGGCCAGGTCTGGGCTGTAGGGTGGGTGATTCACAATTTCGAAACCCACCTTATGCAGGGCAGCTAATGCAACGCGGCTCTTGTGGACGGGCGCGTTGTCGTGCAAAAGCAGCACCTTTCCTCAATTTTCCCCGTCTTTTCTCTTTAATGGCTTCTTTTAGTCGCTCTAATATTGAAGCGTAATATTCTCCGGTTATAGAAACACCTTTATCTTTATAATCAATCAACAATATTCCTTACGAGTCCCAAAATACCGTTGCCATGAGTTGTTCAGCTGATTGTGACACTTTAAATTTCTTGGGAGGTGCTGTGCCCTTTTTATGCCACTGCATGGAGTCTTGTTTGGACTCAGGTTCATAATGATGATGCTTCTTCATACATAAAACGCAAAATACCCACGCAAGCTTTTAATCCACAACAATGATGCAGTGTTTTGTCCTATTTTATTTGGGATTCTATATTTTCCCGTACTGATTCGTTTTTGTGTGAAAAGTCCTGTTAAGTATTGATTTTCCAGCGGTCCTCTCATGAAGAAGCAGCATATCCTACTGGACGGTTTTCCATATTCAGTTTTAGATATAATATAACCTTGGTATCTTATGTTCCTAATAGACATTAAAACGCATTACTAGTATCTTCCTGCATCACAATGAAAATGCTGTTACAAGAAAACCAAAATTGTGTTGCAGTATTCTGCTCCTAATGGTAAATTCTTCTTCTACGTGTGTATAGTCAGAACCGGCTCTGTTATGCTGTCTCAAGACTGATTCTGCGAGTCAGATCTATCGTTATTTATTACATTGTTGTAGTCCTTACTATTGCATTCTCAATATCAGAGCGAATTTACGGGTGGGTAAATCAATTATTTTATATCGTTACATTTATTATTTTCTACGAATTAAATACAACCGTAGTATGTACTTAGAAATTAAATTCGTTTAAATTTAAGTAGCCTCTTAGGCGGATAGCATATATTTTAATTAATTAGTATTTTAAAACTCTAACCAGGGAACTCATTGAAATTCAAGTTGCAGTGTCGAAATAAAGCTTTCTGAGAATCTGTAGAATTCAACTTGAAAGAAATTTACGTGTCGATGCATTTTGCGTTAAATCCACCCTTTGGCTATATTTTCCGCTAGAATTTATTATGTGGAGAAGTATTTGTATCCTATAAGAAATTGTAATTAGCCGTGATTAAACTTGGAATAAGAAAGATCCGAACACAGGTAGTTGAAAAATGCATACTTTGTTGTGAAACATTTTCATATCGAGGCTATCGTGGTAAGACAACAATTTTGAAATAAAATCAACGCAATGCTGTCCGGGATGGTCTAATTCCGATGAGATTTTATTCCTTTTTTTCTTGCAAATCTCCTACGTAGTTATTTTTAACAGTAAACAAAACAATGAAATTCGACTTATTTGACCAAAAATGAATAGAAGTTGAAAGTAGAATGGAATTACTTTTAGTTTCAATCAATAAGAATTATGCTTAACTGAGCTTAGAAACTCAAAATTTGGTAGCAAAAAGTAATAAAACTTCAATTGCTTTTACTGATAAAATAGGATATTCTACTCTTAAACTAAATCACAGGTAATGAAACAGTGATTTTCAAAACAGCCTTCAGGGAACTGTTAGAGGACATATCAGAGAGATTTATTAATTCGAATAAGAAAATACGTGTACCATCCTAATATAAGAATTCATTAGGAATTAGTTTTTAAGACACGTCCATTAACAATCATCAATTACCGTAATAACAAAGGAGAGGATAATGGAAAAGTTTTCCCGGAGGTTACTTTCCTAACGATTATTATCTGCACATAATCGTACGAAATCACCTAGTTAATTGGAGAGTCGTGTTAATTAATTTCCAGCGCTTTTTATAATTGAGTAGCACACAGTACAGTTAATAAACGGTTGCTGTATTCTATTATAAGTAGAAAGTTTCAAATTTCAGCAGCTTTAGATTTATGATATTTCTTACCTTGATCGAATTTTATATCTTCTAACTTAAGAATCAGGATCCATTATACTGAAAGTTTTGCAGCACTCGTTAGAAACTGCAGGAATATAGTAGTTGCGATTCTAGCTTCCTAAAAGGTAGATAATGGGGAAACTTTGTAGATCGTTTTGAGCAGGTCTATATAAAAATAGATGCTACAAAGTAGTGTAACATAGAGTAGTTCACGCAGAAGTAAACAACTGTTTTCTTTCTTTCTTATCTATCGCTAGATATAAGAAATAAGAAAATACACTGGGTGAATGTTTAAATACAAAGCAAAAACTGTATCTGTTTTGACTAATTTTAATTGAATTGAAAAATGTAAATTTAAATTAATATTTGATTGGTTCGCTCTGAGCTGAGACAGCCCTTAGATGCCGTGGATAGATAGAACTAAATTCTCTGTTTCGGATATCGTGATTTCCGACTACGCCTTTGTTAGAGCATGTTTAAGAGAATTTTTTCTCTTTTTAGTTGTATGATCAATTTTTCGTATTAATAATTCCAAAATGTGTGCTCTATTGGGTTTACGTTCCGTTATTGGGGAGGACTACAAAGTCTACGTGGAGCATAATTCCTATAGTCGTCTCTTATATCCCCTACATACCCAAGCTATCCACAGAAACCTTCAAATATTCTTCCAGTATACTTTTATAGAGCTACCTGTCTATTATACCATTGATAAAAGCTAAACGTCCTATCCCAGCTGTTCCCCAAGCCATATCACTACTTCCACCATGCTTAACGGTAGGTATTAAATCTTTTGTTTGACCATCGTTGCCAAAAATAAAAATTTTGATTTATCTGTAAATAATCTATGTCCTTGTACTACTTTGCAAAATTTAGACGAAGTTGGCGAGTTCTATCGGAAATAAGAGGTTTCGTAAGAACTCTGCTTCGATAGTCCACATCTTGTAAAACTCTTTGTCTGTTTTCGGATAAACATTTTGGCTTGACTTTCCAGCGATACTACCGACCAACTTTCTTTAGGATAAAGCGCAAAATATGCTTAGGTTGTCCAGTTCTACGCTTATTTTTCACTGTTTTGTCACTTTTATATTTTCTTATAATATTTTGAACACTTGCATATGACAAATTCAAAAGATGGCGTGGTGGAAGATATTTGGATAGGGATCAAAAATAAACATAAGAGTTTCTATAAACATGGATCCTTTTCTCAAGTATTACAGAAATACAGGGGTAAGCAATATTATTTAGAACAATTTTATTAAATTCTGTATATACTATATAGATTTTATATAGTTTTAAAAAATACCACCATTTTCTTCTAAACATAAATCAGCTCCCTGATAAATAGTTCTGGTCGCTCTATTAATACTTGCCGGCCTATTTCTAACAACTACGGTCTCCAATATTCTAAAGATTTAAACCACCAATGAAGACAATAATCGAGAGGATTAAGGTCTGACACTCTAGCAGCTCAATTATGAGAATCACCTCGATCAATCCACTAATTTAGAAATGTTCTGTGCCAAAAAAGTCTGACATATGGACCGCAGTGTGCAGCATGTAAACAGTTCATGTGCTTGTGTAATTTGAAATGTATATGCAATTCGCCTTGTGCTGATGCTTGGATCATTTTCGACGGCGTTAAGGATAGCCTCTTCTTGTTCAACACCAATTCCAGATTCTCGTTCAGTTACAATTCTCGCACTAGGAAACGCGCCGGATTCTACCACAGTGGTAGAAACTTGAGGATAACCCTTTTATCTGGCACCATCTGATTCAGAAGACGACGCTGGTACTTGGTGATTGCAAGATCCGAGCTTCTGTTGCAAAAACCATAAACGAAGAAATTGGAAAGCCTGATAAATTAGCTGAAATTGTTACCAGATAATGCTTCATAGAGATAGATCTAATCTGTGCAATCGGTAACGCGAAAGACTACTAAATAGAAAAAGAAAAATGATGTCATTTTTATGGTTTCAAAGATATTAAAAGGTACTGCGCCATATCTGAAAAGCTGACGCTGTCAGATGCAAAGAGATAATCATCCTGGACATGGAATAGAAATAGTTCTTGGGATAAGGATATTAAATTAAAGGTTATTTAAGTATGTGAAAATGCTCTCAGGGTATACGAAGGGAAAACTGGAAACTGCTTGATTAATGCGCCAGAATATATTAAACGTAATAAATTAAGATTAAAAGCACCTAGACATTATTGATCTTCAAAATAATGTCTTAGCACAGCCTACAGTTACCTAAATGAATGAGTTTGTGTATTTTCTTAAAAAGTACTTGATGTAGATCATTTATAACTGAACGATGTCTGAGTTTCTTATTATACTTTGACAAATTTAATAAATTTTGAATTAGCAAGACTATAGACCATTTCCTTTTAAATATATTCCGGTTCGTTTTCGGATTCACTTAATTTCATTTCGAAATTAAAATTTAAATTTATTCGCACGAAAAAGTTAAATAAGGTTTAATTACTTTCCTACGAAGTAAACTCAGGCATTTGCCACGCTACCTGGAGATTTTTCTTGTTTGTCTTGCATCGTAACACAAAAATGTAATTAGTTCTTCTTACTTCATTTGGATTATCAAACCAGTGGGAAAATTGTAGGCTGCTCACGGTGATAGAATCGCTCAGACTGTAGGAATCGGATGTTGAGAGTAGCTGAAATGGCTAGGCTAGTCGTTAGCGTTCACTATCTTAGTTGCTTAGATACTCAAACACAGTTCGTTGTATTGCGGGAACTGAAGCTATACGCTGCGTTCTACAGCTTGAATTTTATATAATAGAGAAGCTTAGCGACGAAAGCGAATTACGTAAGATGGATTTTAACTGTCTGGCGGAAGATGCTCTTGTTTAAGATTTGAAACGCTCCTTAGGGCTTTAGTTTACAAGTTATATCACTGCTTCGTTTTTGCGTTAAGTAGCCTGTACATACTTTGCAAAGTAAAAACATCTGGAATACAGTCTACAACAATTTTGCAATTTAACGGCATAAGTAATTAGTCTACATAAGTAAATGTGCAAATTAAATAAACTTACAAAGAAAGAGGGGATAGAGAAGATATACAGTCTAATGTGTCACGCTGAGGGAGGTAGATGGAAAGGATCAGGATAAATTTTATTAGCATTCCTTGGCATATGAGAATATCACTCTAGTGAATACGTTAGTTTTTGCTGTAGATACAGAGGATGTTGGACGAGCGTGTGTTATAATTGGGGATGATAATGTTCATATCAGGGAGTGGATTCGGAGCACCGATTTTGTTGTGTATCAATTTTAATATTAGCACTGGTGATATCTCTGCGATTAAACAAGGAGGTAAAATTACTTTGTGTTAGTGTGTAATGTGGTGAAGGATGCACTATTTAGAGTAATAGATTTTGGTAACAAGAATACCGAATGATAGATGCATCTTCAAGCTTCCGATGCAGCAAGCCGATAAACAGCATTTTCGATGTAGTTAAATTCAAGAATATGCGAGGTGGTAGAAATCTTTGTATAAATTTTCAAATCATCGGAATATGCGAGAAGGCGACTACTAAGGATATGATCATAGTGACGCGACGAAGCGAGCGACTAGCGACGAGACTAGAGTAGCGACGAAAACAAAAGTCTACAGTACAAGCTTAGCGTTCATACTGCTAGAGTGGCGATTCCAACATCTTCTTTAAGTCGCTACTCTAGTCTCGTCATTAGTCGCTCGCTTCGTCGCTTCACTATGAACGTACCCTACGTAAGACTGGTTAATATATCGTTAATTTGAATGTTGAACATAAGTGGTCCAAGATTCGATCTTCAAGGAACTCGCGAAGAAGCCGTGAACGTTCTAGAACAAAAGCTGTTGTAGGAAACATAACTAGTACGATTATCTAAAGAGGGAGTCAAAATTTGTAACTTATTCCCTTTTTCTCATACTGGATTAACATTGCATATTTTCCAAGTACATATCTTGGAAAGTCAATGTATAGAGAGCACGATTAAATATTCTGCACAATGGATTACTGAGCATCGGTGCACTATCCTTAGTGAAAAAAGTTAGGAAGTTTATCATATCCTGATGTAAAATCAATCTTTAGATGTGTAACGGCTGATGAAGCTTCCATTATCTAATGATGTTCAATCATATCAAGAACATGCGACCTCTCACGCAACCAGGAATCCTGGATTTATTAGATTGCTATGCAATAAATTTCCAAACCGTTCTTGGATTCCTAGAAATTCCATTTTCCTTTGTAATTACGGTTTGACTAATTGGCATATATGACAAATTCACCCTTATAGGTAAGTGATCTCGACGATTTCTATTTACACTGATAAAATTCTTTTAACTTTCAATCAACTTGATTGCGCTTATACTGAACCAAACAAACAATTGATGAAATTAGGTCGTATATTTTGGCACGAGTTTGTCAACTATGAACTGGAATATTGCATACAAAGACGACAACGTTAACATTGGAACACTTCTCGTGGTAAGACCAAATGTGAATTCAAATGATGTCGTCCATGCAAAGCTCAGCGCAGGATGGTAAATATCCTCAGGAACCAGAGAATCTACTTAGGTTCGACCACAATATTACAATTAATGTTGGGGAAGACTCTTACATATTGTAATAAATTTATTTAGTTTTGCACAAGAGATTAGAGAGAGTCAGAAACATGTTCCTGTTTGATGTATTTCCTCATTAAAACGAGAGTTGTAGCTTACCAACCTTCATAAAAATTCCTACTATTGCAGACTGAAAGGGTTACATCATATTTCAGCGCAAACTTTATCAAATTTTCAGTACAACGAAAGACATTTTCGAAATAACATTCAATTCCAGTCTTATATGGTTTCATACATAATCGTATACTTTAAGTATACGTATAATATTCTTAGTTACAACATTGTCATATCTTTGATTGAATATGTTTACTCTTGAAGTGTATAATAATTTGTCAAATTGAACTCCTTTCTTTGTTTGTAATAAAACCAATATAAGAAATGTTGCAAAGCAATTGACTAAATCAATAAGCATTCAATAAGGGTCATTGCTTTACCGTTGAAAACGATCTTCGCAGTAGTAGTAAGCTAAACGTACGGAAGCAACTGTTCTTTAACGCGAAAGAACAACTTTTACCTACTTGAGAGCGGTTCTCAAGGTTTACCCACTTCAAACTTTAGATCTTATTAAACGTGCTTATGCACTATTTGTGTTTGAATCTATACAGGTATATATGGCTTGAATATTTTCTATTACGCTATTGTTGATACAATTACTTTTTAACCAAACACTCCATTTTAGCTTTATAATGATTTGTGGATTTAATAAAACGTAAATGTTTGTTAGTACATATGTATGTATGTGCTGGATCTATTTTTTTACGTGTTTACTCTGAAACTAATTGTATTAAGAGATTGCAGTAATATTTAGTGAAATGAAGACAATATTGAATATAAAATTCTGTTATTAGACCACCCCTGCGTGAATGTGCTTTTATCTCTTATCTTCATCCTCTCCTTTTTTGATAAAGTTTCGGTTGGTAGTAGTCTTACAACCACAATTATACGTTATTATTAGTTTTGTTTGACTTATTAGACTGTCTAGACTTACACACACCTCCCCCCCCTCCCCCCCTCCACTCCACTCCCACAATACATCGTAAAAGTTATTTGAGATATTCGTTAAACAGCGATTTCGAAAAGAAGTAATATAGAACGTAGACATGGATCTACAACTACTCTTTTTTTAGTTTATAACCAGCATAATAAAAATTAGTGGAAAGCAGAAGTATTTCAGTTATCTAGTCTTATAGATGAGAGCAATAATACTGTCTCCAGCCTGCCTCCACGAGAATCAGCTAGATTACATCCCTACTTCGTGAAAAGTCGAAGCACATACATATGTAGTACAGCTATCAACTAGCGCTCCTTATAATGGTTTGAAAGATTAATGTGCGAGATATACATATGTATCTCTGACACACTCTGTAACATCCAATTAAGTAATTATAAGCAGTGGGCAGTAGAATAAACTAGTTCGGGTTCATCAACCAACCGAAAATTGTTGCTTACGATACATGAAAATTTAAGTTCAAAATCCTGAAAATTGAACTAGTGGTTTCGATTTCTTACAAACATGACGAAAAGCCATTATATTGTATAACAGTTTAGACAAAGCTATATTTTCTATCATAAAGATTGATCTATATTTAACTACCTCGCGTTCTATACTTTCCATTAATCCTATTATTACTAACTAGTCGACAATTAGCTTTTGTTTTTCCTAATTATTTTATAAACGATCCACGTTACAGGGTCAAAGCTATTAAATAATAGCAGAATAACCCGCACAATCTTCAACTGCTTCCAACATTTAGAAAAGCAAAGGTTGCAAAGACTTATTATTATTCTTCTTAATATCTGGAATAACTAGAAAAATCTAACTATTTTTAACATTATCTTGCAAAACTCTTTACAAGTTTTAGATATAATAAAAGATTTCTAAAATATAAAGGTTTATGCAAGAACATAAAAATAAGTGTGTGATACAAAATTTACTTTTATCGGGCTCTTCAAAAGGATACAGCTGGAAAAGTATAACAGTTAGAATAGTACTCTTCCGGATTCCTTCACTTCAATTTCACGCCCTATAAAAAGGTATTGCATTTTTTTATGATATCTCGCTCTATTGAACCTGCGTTCGCGAGAGAAAGATATGACGAGAATTAGCCTGATGTACTTTTTGAGTTGTAGCAGTTAAAAAGACGCGAGAAAAATAAATTTTGCCTCCATTTCAAATTTAATATCGAGACTAAGGACAGAAACTAGAACTATTATTTTATGACACTTCACAGCAGTTTATTCTTACTTTAGAAGTTAGAATCTACATTATAAGTACAGTATGTATAACGATTCTCGGAAGAAGAAGCAGAATCGTTTCGATAGAAAGTAGATGTAATTTTTTTAGGCTCCGTGATACAGTTGTAGACAGAATCTGCAAGTAACTCTTGCAAACATCTATTTGTGTAACAGTTTAAATCCCTGGCTTATATACCTTAGCAAGTACCTTTCTACCATATGATGTTATCAACGAAAGCGTTTTGCGGTGTAGGGATGAACACCTACAAAAAAGATAGAGAGGGGAGGTTGACAGCATCTCTTTGGAAGAATCTCTGTGGTTCGAGACATTCCAAGATATTCATTGGAAACTGTAATAAGCATAGCGTAAAGACCTTGCTAGAACTAGGTAGGTACAGACTACGCATACTCACAGGTTTTTTGGCAGGGCATTGTTACCTTGGGGAACCACGGTGGATGAAAATTCGGAACACCTGACATCCAACTTCACCACTATCGCAAAAGCCCAGGTCAATCATCTCGGAAAAGACGTCACAGACGAAGGAGAAATATCTTCTCTGAAACAATTATAGCTAGTGCAGTTTATTGAAGATCTTAGACTGTATGGGGACCCTTGAGAGCGAGCAAACCCCAGCAGCTTACGACAGGTTCTGATACTTATGTTATCATGTTCGAAATCAAGTAAGGATGCTTCAAATTTTGTATATTTGGGAATCAAGTAATCTGAAAATGAAACTACTACGTTTTTAGGAGTAAATAATATAAGACCTTTATGAATTTGTGATAATTTCAAATACCAATTTGCTCTGACATTTAATATGTGTCAAATTACTAATAATATTATTTGTGACGTATCAACAAAATTAATTAAAACAAAGAATTCAGAATTTTATACAAATCGAGTCCAAACAAACAGAACAGTCTAGAGTTAACAGGTTCTGATCCCATCTTATGTTAATGTATATCATCATGAAATCGTTAATTTAGAGTGCTTAGATAAAGCAGTTTCAGCGGTGACGTTATGCTTAATTGATGGTTATAAATTCGTTTCTTTAAATATTGTTTGGTTTGTCCGATATAACATTTATTACAATCTTTGAATCGACAGATTAATCTATTGTTGAAAAAGTGTAAACTATTGTGTCGCTTAAATTGTTTATATATGGTATAGTGTGGTATATGTTATTATTTGATTTTATACCTGTGTTATATATTTTATTTATTCTTTTTGTGATTAACTTATTGTCAATAACTATTTTTTTCTAGTATTGTTTTTACTTTGAATTTGAAATTTGCCTGATCTACTAAACTGTATATTAAAAATTTACCGGAGTGTTTGAAAAATAGTTTAAATGCCTAACTACTTGTCTTTAATGTGCCAATTTGTGTGTTATCATGTAGTATCTTTACATTTAAAAAGTTTATAGAATTTTGATTTTCTCTTTCAAAAGTAAATTTTAACCTATCATGATATGTTTAATTTGGATAACATATACAATTCTACATTTATAAAATTGCACATGACATTTATTTGTCAAGTGAAATCTAAGTTATTTAATTTGAAACAGCAGATAATTTTGCTGTTCGAATATTTGATATATTGATGTCATTGTACTTATGTAGAATTTAAGCAAAGTTTTGCAGCCAACATGAATTCATTTTTTGGTAATATAATTTTGAATTAAATTCCATTTTTTGTTTATAATGTTTAATGCCAAATCTGTAGGAACATTTGTGAATTGATACAACGTCTAAACTGATAATTTCATGATTTAGATCGTCAAAAAAAAGTTTTTAGTAATAACTTTGGAGAAAAAAGTATAATAATGGATTACGCAGCCAAAATCATTCATTATTAAACGAACAAAACACTGTAACAAAATTCAAAGTGAAAATAACCAATTGTTGGTTAAATAGCAATTATATAGACGAATCTAGCTAAACATTTAAAAATATATAATTCGATAACTCCGCGAATTTAATTCATAAAACTGATATTCCTTTAAGGCCGATTGTAAATTGTATACAATCACCAACATACAATTTATCAAAATTTTTATCCAAAATTCTCAGTAATGTTGTAGGAAATACAAGTATCATGTAAAAATTCGTGGGAATTTGTTAATTTCATTAACAAAAAATCCGTACAGAAATTTCAGTTTAGACGTTGTATCTTTATTCACAAAGTTCCTACAGATTTGGCATTAAACATTATAAACAAAAAATGGAATTTAATTCAAAATTATACAAATTTACCAAAAAATGAATTCATGTTGGCTGCAAAACTTTGCTTAAATTCTACATATTTTCAGTACAATGACACAATATTACAGCAATGGGTTCTCCAATAGCAAATTTAGTAATGGAGGACTTAGAGCAGGTCTCAAAAATTTTATAAGGTAGATGATTGTATATGCTTGCATGATATTGAACATGTTCATCAATTACCTTTTGAAAGAGAAAATCAAAATTCTATAAACTTTTTAAATGTAAAGATACTACATTAACACACAAATAAAAACAAACTGGCACATTAAAGACACTAGTAAATTAAACTATTTTTCAAACACTTCGATTTTGTTAAAAAGCGTAATTAAAGTTTAGTCAGGCTAAAATTAGCTCACCCTGATTTTAGAAAAGAAAATTTAAGCAAAAAAATAGTTATCCTAAATATTAATCACCCAGGTAAAATAATAACATATACCACACTATACCATATATAAACAATTTAAGTAAAACACGAATTTCAGACAACAAACTATAGCTATAGCAATGTCGTTTATTTATTTTATAACCATCAATACACTGTTACAATAATCTTCACCGCTGAAACTGCTTTATCTTAGCACTCTATGACGACATAATTTTGATTTTCAAAATACTAAAATTTTAAAAAAGGAAAATAATTATAAAAAAAGATTAATTTACAAATGATATACATTAAGAAAGATGAAAACGCGGTAAATTTTAGAACGATATTGATAATTTAAGCAGGTTCTCTTGATACTTTGAACATTGTTATCATAGTTCGAAAATTAAGTTGTATTAAATATAATTAAAATTGCAATTTCAAAATTTTGTTGATAGGCATTTTATATTTATATTATTAGAATTTGACAATTAAATGTAATTTCTGAAGAAGTTATTTAACGAAAACATATTATTATATGTTATGAATTGGTATTTAATTATTTATTGTTTTATTGACCTCTATGTTAAAAGATAAACTGAGCGAATTTGTGATGATAAATTTGCTCTTGTAGTATCTGCATTTTGTTACAAATTTCCAACTATTTGCCAGTGTACCACGTCTAGGTATACACCAGAAATCGCATCCCTCGGTATTTGCATTTATTGTGATCTATTGTTAATTGAGGGCAACATACTTGTTGGTTCTATCTCTTAAAATTGTCGAAATAACTTGACAGTCTTTGTTTTTATCGGTGTAAATGCGCTACAAATGTCTATGCAGAAATTTGATCATTTGATCGAAGCTCGATATTTAAAAATAACGGCCAAATAATTTAAGGAAAAGCATTTTCAGTGTTCTTCAGATATTTTATGTTAGATATATGCCACATCCTTAAAATCGAGGGAATGCAGACTCTGTCTACATAGCGTTCTAGTAATTTAACTCATTATTTTTTCCCTAACGTTTTGCTGAATATAAGTTTCATTAGGTTAAAGTTGTCACTAAATTAATTGCTGACAGCACAATATCCCCGGATAATGTAAATATAACCATACTTCACATGGGAATGTAATTATAACTGAATATGCAATTGCACTTGCCTTTTCGTTTTGAGTTTGTAGATATCAGCATAGTTACATCAATTACAACCTACTACACTCCCACAAAACTGTTACATGTGTGTTAAGTTATTAAGATGGCGTGAATCAAAATTACCGCTATATTATTCTTTAAGAGCCGTAATTTTCTAATGAGTACAATTCTTATTTCATATTAAATAACATCAAATATTAATTCGTTAGCGTGCTCATCCAAATTCGATGCAGATTTATGCAGTGTTATTATCTGCTTCGGGCTGTTTGATGGCTCATTGTATGGAGATATGTAATACTAAACAAAATTTTGAATATAATGGTTATCCTAGCCTAACTATCGCACGGTTATACATATGTATATCCGTTATTGATAAATATATATATATATTTTTTTTTGTTTAAATTTTGGATTTATGTGATATTTGAAACAACTTTTAATCAATAGGTATTTTATTTGTTTCTTTGAATTAGTATTTGGGATTTTTTCATAATAATGCTATAAATGCTGTAAAAGATAAACAAACTTGAAGACCTGGTCATGTACAGGGTGGATTACTAAGTATCTCGGAAGGTATCTGTCCTGGATTCTGTGGAGAAAATATTGATAGTAAAAGTGATCAAAAGAAACTGTTGGCAATTATTTTTAGGTTCCAGATTTTACCGCTAGGGAGTGTGACTGTTACATCCAAATCTAAAATTAATATTATCGTAGGAAATCGCAGAATGAGCTATAACTATGATATTGTCAGTTGAAAGCCCGTTCAATACATGCCAAGTCGGGTGGTCTCCGTAACCAAGGAAAGAGGCTTCTCGCTTCTATCCATCGATCTGGATACATTTCACCTAAGTGTCACCGAACATTGAAAAATGTGGTGGGCAGTTGAAGGAAAATATTTTGCCTGATTTGAAAGGTCACATTTTCTCATAGAGCAGGTACCTCATTAGGAAGGAGCTCCAAAAACAGATGATCAGTTAGTTGTTGGTAAAATAAGTAGAGTCTAACGATGCTCCATCTATGCTGCAACAAACATTAATACTCCAGCGTCCCTAATATTGAACTTTCCGCATCCAGTGGGTATTCTTGGCAGACCATTAATAAAAGTTTTGCAAATTTCCTTTACCGTCGCTGTAAAAATGGCCTCGCCTGTTGAAAGAATTTGCTATAAAAATTGAGGGCTTTTGTTGAAACCAATGGCCAATATAATGGCGATGTGGATGTCGCATTACATATCCTCTATTAGCTAGTGCTACATTCCGCTACTATCTAGCCAGCCTCACCATTCGTAAAGAGCATTTCAAATGTTTAAAGTTAACATCAACCCAAGAGAAAATACTTTGACTTTGTTTTCTAATATTGTTATTATAGACATGTGATGTTTTCTAAAGCCAACTTAACTTTCAATTTATTATTGCCTGGCTGCGTTCTTGTCTTTAATACTCGCTTTTTACATTTTTTGCGCCAAGTTGAAAGCGTATAGAGCTATCGAGATGCGGTTTCAGGAAAATGTGGATAGGTCATTCAAAGCTACTCAAGAACTCATTAATGTAATCAGTTTGAAAGGAATGGGTACATCATATAAACGCTGTTTAAGGTCCTGACCGCAGCGTCCAGTTAAACGGGAAGTAACAATATGTTTGTCACGTTAACAAAAAATTAGAAATTAGTATTAGTAATAAGCCTATATCGAAAGCAATTTATCTATTTTTATAAATTATAAGTAGATCTATTCGTGTGAGACAATCAAACTAGGGCAATGTATTATTAATGCTATTTGAAATAAAGTATATATGTATCTTCGGTTTTTTATATAGACCATTGAGTTTATTAATAGTCTACTTCGTAATTTATGCAAGGTTAAGGACGCATTTGCTTTTCGAATCATTGAATTTATATTTAGCTTGAACGGAAACTGCTAACTTACACAAATAAAATAATGAAGTAGCGTATTGTAATTTAATTTTCTTTCTTAATTACTTTAATTTAAATTCATTCAATCTATACTGTACATAATTTAGTGAGTGTATTTCTAAACATAACTTATTGTTTCGAAAACTGTTATTTATACTATTTTTGCACAACTTCAGTTGTATAATCGATAGTGCACAATTAGGATGCTGGTAGTGTTGCAGCAGATTGTATCTAGTGGGGTTCATATGATTTGGGTTCTTGGGGAGTGCAATGGAAACTGCGATCAAGTTAGAGATCGAAGGTTGAGAGAAACAGGAAGTATCCGTCCATGCTGATAGACGCCGACTAAGCTATGTTAGGGACGCAAATTTAGAAGAGGAGGTACTGGAAATGATAACAGTTGATCCAGGTACTAGCGCGCGTGTTCTTTCTAGAATTATTGGTGCCTCCAAAACCACCGTTCATAAAATTTTGAAGGAAGATTTACTTTATAACTTTCATAAATTAAGAGTGCATCATTTACTGGAGGAGGATTGCGACTGGATATTAGAACAACACAGAGGAAATGCAAGATTTGTAAATAATATTATGTGGACAGGCGAAGCAATCTTTCCAGGAAATGGCGTCTCCTACTCTCACAACAAACATATTTGGGCACGTGAAAATCTTTATGGCCTGCATCAAATAAATTATCAAGCTTTGTTTTCAGTGAATGTTTGGGCAGTGATCGTAGATAATAAACTTCTTGGTCCTTTTGTATTACCTGACCGATTTAATGTTGAGAACTGTTTAAATTTTCTAAATAACGACCTACCACCTTTATTAGATGTTGGTTCTTTGCTAGTTCGGTCGGGATATGTGGATGAAACGATATACTGCTGTAGTTAGACAATGGTTCAATGGAAGTTATCCAAGAAAACAGTTAGGCCACGCAAGCAGGGTAGGATGGCCTCCACGAAGTCTCCACTTAATGCCACTCGATTTTTTTCTCTAGGGTTATTTGAAAGACCGAGTATTTGTCAGCTGTTGAAAATGTAGAATATTTAATCCAGTGTATATGTACATGAGCCGGCCGTAACCATAAATGAAGACATGTTGCGACGTGTTCAATCAGCAATTGTTTCAATGCCAATGAAGTGCCTGTAAGTAAATTGGTCGCAGAAATTTTGAACAGTTATTGTAAATTTATAAAATAAAGTAGCATTCTGCAAGCGAATACAAATTTTGATTTTTTTGCATTACTGTCATTTAGTTTGTCGATTGCATAGCTGAGTATATTACTTGAGGAGTACATGTCGAAGTACCCGTTAACTTTTTCATAAATGCAAAGATGTTATCAATGTTGCCAAGTATAATATTCTTAAACTGCCCCGTGTGAGGAAACTAGGCATTGTAGGAAGTGTCTGTTAGTGTTTTTGAGAATTGCATTTCTTAAAGATGAGTGCTATCTGAAACTGTATAGGCATTTAAGAGGCAGCCTATATAATAATTCCATATAACTACTATTAAGGTTGTTCTTCGTTATAGCGAATAGAAATGGACTCTACATACATGCTTAGTTAGTTATTACGAATAAAAAATAAGTACTTACTTGGACAGTTCTTGTTAGCCAGAAAAAAAAACTATGCAAAAGGAAGTATATCAACTTAGTCTTTCTTATTATAATAATAACCGGCTTTATTGTAGGTAATTTGCTTAACAGAAGTTCTAAAAATTCAATGATAAGCAAAAGAAATTCCTTTAGTAGGATCTCATCGCATAACTGCAAGAATTGCGCTACTAGTAAAAGCAATAAAAGAGACTGAGTGCTACAAACGAACGATAGTTTTTGCCTACCAGGCCTCATCAGCGTACCGTTGAACAGTGGACCATATTTTCATCACTTTTGCCTCGCACAATTTGGATAGCATACTAGCAGATAATTAAATAAAACACAAAAATCCATTTAAAATAATTTATTTCATTTAATTACGCAAAAAAGTCAAATCGACATTGATGGTTATATGCTCGTTACTTTTCACCCTTTAAACAGAGTACTACAATCGCCAGTGGCTTAAATATTACCCGCACTTTGTGGAGGCGTACATTTTATCTTAACTAAAGCAACAACTAGTCGACATTTATGGATCACAGTGTATTTATAATACCTCTTTATGACATTGATTACGATTTTTTTTTGCAAGCGTAAAGAGTAGTTCTGTAGGGTTTCTTTTTACAACAAGGGATATGAGCAATCTTTCTTAAATGTATAATGCATGCATAACGAACATCTTTACACTTACCAAGAGATATAAACAAGTTCGAATGAATGCACGGTAAGAAGTTGTGTAACAATAGATATACAAGATGTATAGTCATGATGAATATGTTTCTTTTCTTTTTTTAGTTAACAAGTTAGCTCTTATTTTACCATAGAATATTTTTAATTACTGTTATCGAATTAGTATCGCAGTAACGGGCTCAAGAACTACGATGCTATTTCGATAAGTATACATAGGATCTTTGGAATGGTATTCCTTGTGGTCTTATTTAGAATATCCTAATAATAAATATATCCTAAATACTGCACTTCCATATCAGTCTTCTATTATGTATACAATAAAAAAACGGGAAATTAAACTTAGTTGTCGACGGATCTTTCACACAATAACAACACTTTACCTAAATTTTAAGACTAACGCACAATTTCATCACACACGTTCTTATTTTGTCTTTGTTGTCAATTTATGCTTTTAATCCAAGCAATTTCTTGAACGCTCTTCGAAAATCTAGATTGAAAATAGTGTATATGATAGGATTTAATGCTGAATTTATATACCCTAACCATGTTATAAAGTTGATCACATAGATCGATGGGCAACAAGTGTCGCAAAATGGTATAATAACATACATGAGGAAGAAGGGTAGCCAGCACACTACGAAGACACCCATGATGATGCCTAGAGTTCTAGCGGCTCGTCTTTCTTTAGAAAGGGAGATCCTTTGTTTCTCTTCAATGAATTGGTAGACTGTTCCAGGTTTCTTATTTATTGTGATAGATGTGGATTTATTGTTAGATTGAGAAGATGGTAGCATGGGAATAGCATTGGTATCTTTGGAATCTGAAGTTGAAGGAATGGAGTTTTTCCTGTGGGATCCAGAAGTGTCTGCGTTGTCTGTAAAGGAATCTTCATGAACAAGCACAGGCTTCAGATAAACCTCTCTATCATTCTCCTTTTCACCCTTCTTCCTCTTCTTGCTTTTCTTGTACTTTTTATCTTTGGGCTTACCGTTGGCTGGGATATCTGAAGGAGTTTCGTTGTGATTAGTTTCACTACTTACAGATTCTCTATCCTGCGCCGTCTTATTATTCGGAACATTTGTTCTATTTACAAAAGCGTTCAGTTTAGATGCTTGGGCTCTTTCCCTAAGCCTCCTCTTGGTAGCTATAAATATCTCTACGTACACTATTGTCATAATAAATAACGGTATAAAAAATGAACCGAGTGATGAATACACGACATAACCTTGTCTTTCAGTCAATTTGCATTTCTGCTCCTTATGGAACTCCTCTGGTGCAGGCCAGTCATTCCAACCGATCAGAGGCGGTGAACTGATTATAAGCGAAACAATCCAAACACCCCCTATCATTAAAAGTACTCGTTTCAATGTCCTTTTTTGGGCGTAATTTATGGGATCTGTGATTGCCCAAAAACGATCTAATGCGATGGCGCACAAATTCAAGATGGAGGCTGTGCAACACATAACGTCGGATGTAAGCCACATCTTACAAACGTGAATACCGAAGGGCCATCTACCGAGTATCGAATAAGCAACATTTAATGGCATTACTAAAACAGCTACTGTAAGATCTGCAACGGCTAGTGATACGATGAAGAAGTTCTGAACGATTCGTAACGGTTTGTGCGTGAATACGCTGAGTATGACTAGAATATTGCCGACGACCGTGAGTATTATGATAAGACCAAGAGTGAAGATGGTTAGTAGAGCTTCCCATTGCGGTACCGCTGATTCAAATCCCAAACTGATGTTGTAGAAACGGATTTCCGGTTCCGGACAACTACTGTTCGCGTCCACCATGTTTACCGCTTGTTGATTTACATAGTAGTAGGTTATCTGAAACAAATGAAATAAATAATGATTAGTAGGTATCTGACGATTCGGATTTGGAAATAGTAACAATTAAATTTCACTAATTTACAAAAAGCTCCAACTAACACAATTTTGGTCGTTTCCATATTTCAAGTTTAAAGTATTAAATGTAACCAGAAAGAGAAAGACATAGAACGCTGAGCGTGAATATTATTTATCCGCAGATTCAGGTCACTTATTTGTTCCGATAAAAAACGCATTCTGACAGATAAAGTGCTAAAGTGGTTTCACAGATTAATCGCCGAGATGCGTATAGCAAACTACAAAGTTTGAAATGATAAACTTGAGCTGTCCTGAAAACTTCTTTTACTTGTTTGTTTAGGATAGGCATTCGGATAAAACTTCGAAAGAGTTCCAATAATTAAGTAAGCCGTTGGAGCAACGATGGAGATAACGTGCACATTTATTCAATGCTAGAATGATGTTACATTAAGTTATGGAATTGCTACCTAGATTACGTAAGAGATATGCACGAGAAACGTGTTCATAGAGAAATATAACAGTATAAAGTAGTATTTGGGGACGCGTAGAGTACACTTTGGACTTTATGAATCACCACAGAAAAAATCCATGACAGCCAGATGCGATGACCTTGCGGATCATGAAATGTCACTAAACTTGAAAATTAGGCAATTCAGGCGCATACACTGTAAAACAACAAAGAACTGTGTAGCTGTATGCGTTCTGGCGCCGTACTGTTGAATCCCTGCTATATCTTGATCCATTATGGTCTTCAAAGCTGCAGACTCCACTCCAAACTGTTACCGTTTGGTCATGATCTAGCTGTTCATGCATTTTCTTGGGTTTTGTTCCGTCCAGTAACGAAAGTTCTCCTTATTACGTACCCACTCAGATGGAAGTGAGCTTCGTCGGACATAGTTTATCAAGAATTCCTGCATTGTTGTTCAATATTTCAAGAAGTCGACGTAATAGTTTCAGTAATTTTGAATATATACTTGATTATTCTTGAAAATTTTCAAAAAAAAGAAGAATCATTAGACAAGCAAACAATGAGTCATACCTGTTGAACTGAATCATAAACGACATTCAAGGAGCTGGTTCTAAACTGTGAGCTATTAGATACTGGTGTACTGAAATTTGAAAATGGATCATTTGTCCAACACACAGATGAATCTATGACAGACAAAAAAATGGCCGTTGGAGATCACAGCCCGAACACAAACCTCTCAAAAGTTTTAGAGTTATTCCGGGCCGAATTACACAATATGGATCTCTTCGTCCCAGAATGCGTCAATAAAGACATGAAAAGAGCTTTTTCATGCAGCTCCCTAAACTGGTTTGGGAATGTCAAAACAGAGTTCTGCACTTAGCCACAAATAACAGTGAACCGTATGGATTACAAGGTACTATGCATGCAATACTAAAGGACATACTAGGGCAAATGAATCTGGTAAACAGCGAGCTAATATGCATTTGAAACGCAACATTCATTACGATCCCAAAAGTCAACATAGCATAAGAGAGGTGCTTTATATCTGAAATCATAGTGGACTGTATAGTACAGAATTGTAGTGGACAAATTGCATCCAATTGTGTTGACAATTTTTAGAATTTTACGTTAAAAATCCAGTGCTACGACCTCCTTCCCTAACTTTTCAGGAAAAAAAACTTCAAGAAAAAGATATTCAATTTCTAATCTTTTCCTCTTTCTATTTATTGTTTCTATGCCTACTCTAACTCTGGCTTGCCGAAGCTACTGCAGCTTCGTCACAATTATTTTGGTATAATCATAGATAACTAAAGCATCCTCATAATAACTGTTGCAAAACGGAGTCGAACACCACTCACGAAATACGTACTATTATAACTTGCTCGCAGATAGTGTTCGAATCAAGTTCGAGGTGTGTATAACCATGCCCATCAAGAAAAATATTTAAGAACAAAGGAATTAAAAGTACATGCTAGTGCAGTTTTTACATAAGTAAATATACATATTTAATTAAAGTATTAGAGAATCAAGGCAGGCAGATCATTTAGGTAGAAAGCAACTGCATTAGTCTCCAAATCATTTCTGAGTTCTGATAGCATGAAGCCACATGAAGATACACTACCGCACGACGTCAGCTAAATCCGGAGGAAGTTGGTCTAGTAAGTGACGGATATCTACATTCACAATGTCCAACCTTCTCTGCTCTAAGATATTTTGCGAGGTTCATTTCTCATGTACATATGTAATAGTAGAAGTATTTTTACTAGTTTTCCATTTTTTGTTATCAGTACGTATTTAAAATGTCATCTTTCTTTCATATGTTGATATCATCGCAACTGGCATATGTAACTATATGTATACTATTTAATTCCGCAATATTATTGTAAATTGAAATGCTGTTTAAATATTATAAAAGGCACGTAAAAGATGTACATACATACATATGTATGTATAAAAGGACCAGCTTTATGAGAGTTTCCTTGATGGCGAAGTCGTCTACTTCCCCCAAAAGGCATACTTAACATAATTTCTTTTAACTGTGTCAAACATTGTCAGTATACAAATAGTCGAACAAAATAGAATTTTCGAGTATGTTTATGACCAGCATAGTCATACAACTAAATTTTTGCACAGAAGATTATTGTCTCAACAGAAAAGGATAAACGTAATAATTCCGGCACCTCCACCAATAGTTTATACTTTATATTCAATGAATATACGTCATTCGGAGTATTTTGGGATTAATGAAAGACACACATTCGTATTTGTAGAGTGCTGAAAACATTAAAGGAGTATTACTAAAATATTAATGTTATTCACTATAATTTTATAAACCCACGTCTCTTTTGGAAGCATTTATGTATCGTGGGTGTACGGCATGAAGCCACATTTATTGACAGCACGTTCATAGAGAATTTACTCGGTTCTTGTATCTGTTAATGAGAGATTTATATGTTTCTTGTCGTCGTATTGTTAGTGCTGCTAATATTTACTCAAGGGGCGTCAGCTAGCTATTTGAGTATTAGAGAATAGAAGTGAAATGACGTAATATCTTCGTTCTTTTGGTGAGCTATACAAGAATTTTTTGAACGTCGCTAGACTTTTGGAATGTATACAAAACTGGATGTACGTAAGTAAGGCAGCAGGCACAATTACTGCCACCACATAAATTAATTCCAAACTTGTCAAGGCAGGAACAATATAGCGAATCCAAGAAGAGTAACATTTTTATTTTGATCAGCGCAGACATCACAAAAGAATGCGCATATGCTTCGCTTCTCGAATCAATATTTTAAAGCGGGTTTTTAAAGATTTGGATCTCCTTGATCTCCTTTTTGTCCTAATCTGAATACATGCTTAAGTAGAACAAATTCTATGTGGAGTCTACAAGATCACTCTCTGCTCCGACATAACTTAAATCGTTTTCGCCCTGAGGTCTTCATGTATAAAATTATGAAAGCATACCAATTATTGTATTCGTAAGGTCTTTTTATGACGGGATTACATTAGGTCGTTGACCTGAAAGTGAATCAACGTTAAACTACTCTAGCGCATTGAGACACTCATAACCACTGATAATGGTTTGTATTCATGGACAGTTGGCTAACCACATGCAGTTGCAACCATACAAGATTGGCAGAGTCAGGTAAACACTATTGTCTTTGTTACAATTCTATGCTGCATTTGGCACGAATTACTGCATTTATTCTAGCAAATATTGTAGCCACGAGCTTTTTGTGAATAGCTGGAGAGACCGCTATCCATTCTCATTTTATGGCTTCTTTTAGATTCTGTTTTATTGTGTACCGTTTTTTGCGTACTTGGTCCTTCAGAATATATCATAGATCAAGTGAGTCAGGTGGCCAACTCAAGTAGTTAATTTTATTGTTCCCAAACCACTTACGCACTAGATATTAAATAAATAATTTAACGATTGATGGTTCTAAAACTTTTCTAACTTGCTAATATGTCTTGATCCATTCCTACGCCTGTGGCTAATATGTACCTCTCGAATTCCATTCGCTGAGATATAGCCCCAAATCATCACAGATCCTCCACCAAATCTAACAGTAGGGATAATGCATTGGGGTACCCTTCTTCTGTCCTACAGAAGTAGTAAGTTTCAGAATAGCTGCACATCTGCAGCATGTAAACCAGAAATTGAAAATTTTACATAACCTTTCTGTTTTTGGTTGTGTTCACTGTAAAGATCAAGATTGTAACCACCGACGTCTATATTTGATTCGTTGATCATTTAATTCTTGCCCGGTCTTCCACGCTCTAGTTTCATAGCCCATATAAAACACCGTATCAGCTGTCTCTTTCAGTAAAGGTATTTGATTGAAGGTATTTTGGAAACACTTATTTTTAACATTACTCAGTTATCAACGCAGAAATTTTACTGCTTTGCTAATTTTTATGGCCGTAACGGTATTTTATAGAATAGAATGGATCTTCTTCACACATGGATTCTGTTGAGATGCAGCAGCCTGAGATTCTCATCATCTCGACAAGTTAGTTTGATCTGACAAATTATTGCAGTGTCTGTCAATTTATATTTCCAAGATATTTATAGTACTTGTTACTATAATCACCTTATTGTGTCATTTATGAACATATAAGTTGTAGCTACCTGAAATTGTTGCAAACTTCGTAGATACTTAGATCTATAGATCTGTAGATACTGTATCTAAAGACTCTAATTTAATAAATAAACCACTTAAATGTTTTAATCATGTAAATTGTTATAAGCGATGGTGTAAACGACATGTAATTTCCATTCGTAACAAAGCAGCAACTGGGAATAACAATAAGCAAAACTAATTTACTTAATTTCTAATGACTCCCTTAAACACGCTTGGCTTTTTGTTAATTTAAAGTTTAACACTCGTTCTTACTGTAAATTCTAAACTATGTAAATACGTGGATGATATTAGTTTAACTGGAACAGCCAACCATAATTCATTTGCGGTTTTGTTATGTTTATCTAGGAGATAACTCTTTCGATTATATATCTATTAAGATAAACATGTGCAAAGTCCTCGGTGGATTTAGTTAACCAATTAGTCTCTTCGGCGCTGGCATTTACTTTCCGTATGCTGGAATTTACAGCGGAGTTGATCCTTTTAAGTGGACGATGTGGTGGAAGTTTTAAAGTATTAAATATTCTATCATAATCCCTTGTCATTTGAGTAAGTAAATTAATTAGCATTGTTTGAGGTACGAAACATCCCTTGTGTAAATACCCGGTTTGTTAATTATCAATTAGACCTGTTTCGCGTAAAAAGTAGCTAATTACATTTTATATTCATGCTGCAGTACAATATTTAGTCGAAAAGTTGTAGAAATTGCCTTATGGCGCAATGAATCAATTTTACTTGCAAATTTGAACTGATGAAGCATCGTAAGTAGGCGTGGCAAAATTAGCCATTCGTTTCTTTGTACCGTAAGGAAATTGTCAAGAAAAAGTACTGGTATTTTAAACGGTTGCGGTTACGTGAATTAAATGAAGCTTAATCTCATAAAACCAGTATTTTATCATATGTAATAAATACTGTGCGAACAATGTGAATTCATTTTTACTGTAGTGTAAAATTACCATTTCACTAATTACTGATAACTGGCCTTTCTGACACGTTTAAGTCTATACCAATGGTTTGTTCACGAAAGTGGAAACGCTCGAAGTTTGTTTCAAAGTTCAATAGTGCATTTTCGCAATAGTGATGCATTTTTAGTTACTCGTTAGCTTTCAAAACTAAATTTAACGTTCTTAAATAATTGCGGATTAGATGTTGCTATAGTCAAAATAAATGAGATAAATCCGTAGTAAATTATGTAATCGAATGTTCCTTTCATGTTTAATTTAGATTTCATCAATCCATTCTAAATGGATGATGAACACATCACCACGTAAAATATAAAATTTATTGCATGCAAAGTAAAATATGAAAGGTGTGCGTAATAAGTGCAACATTAGCTTATTATTAGTACGCGCACATACATACATACTTTACACCTAGTGTAATATTAAATACCATAGATTTTGTTTAATAAATGTGTCGTTTACAATATCATTTAATTACATGTGCTCAACGCTATTAATGTATGGTACAGATTTTGGCGTTATAGCGATTAAGTTAAAAATGTTTTGATAATATTTCAAATGAAACACCGGTAGCTTTGGAAAATTAATGAATATATGCTATCTGCCTGCGCAACCACGGCAGCCCTCGTTAATTTTACATTTATAATAGCATTATATCTACATGCATAATGTGTATACGTAGGCGGTCATTCCTGCTTATCTTTATCCACGCTCCACAATTTGTTATTATCTTTTGAGTTATTTTCACCAATTTTGCAAAAATTACAGTTTATAAATCCGATGCGATTTTTCTTATTCCTTAGACGACGAAGTATACAAGATAGCTTGACATTGGCTTTTGTTTGATATTCGCAGAATCAACATAGTCTGAATAAGCCAATACGATAAAAGGCTTAATGATAACAAGGGAGAGTACAATAAAACAAAATCTCAAGAGAAACCTGAAGAGAAACCATTTAAGTACTATCCTGGCCAGGTTGATTAGTCACCGCTTTTTCATCATCTGCAGAAGTTGAGCAAAGACAGCGATAAATACATATTCTTCTCGAAACAAAGCCGCAGAACATCTGTTTCACGGACGTACTACCACCACGATTAGGCGTATATAAAACCAATTAAGGCGGCATGATTAAGTGTTAAGCATAAGCTGACCAATTTCCTCACTTGTTCTATTAGCCAAAATCGTAGCTCGCCGTTTAGACAACTAAACTGCCCCACAGGATTGGAGGTGCCGTTTTACAGAATTGTTTAATTTTGAAACAACACTTGTCAGGTGATCTCTTCCTTGTCCATATATTCGACCAATTAATTTAGTTATTTTTATAGAAGGTATTTTAGTATTAGATTTTGAATTGCAATATCCAGTATTCTGATAAGGTTGTAACAAAGCCCAGCAAACACATTTCACACAAAAAATTACACACTTAGAGTTGCAGTGATAGTTTGATAAGGACTACAGCATGGGAGCTTCTTTGGCTGCATCCACTGTAGATAAAAAATGTGTTTTTAGTTGGCGACTCTCTTCACTGTAAATCAGTATGAACGGAAGTTTAATCAAGTTCTCTTTATTCGGAACGTTTTGAAAGTTTGTTGGTTTTAAACAATAATAATGATAGTAATAATGAAACATCTTGTATCGTATGTTGGATTAATGTTGAAGTAGAAGTAACTCTTTGCAAGTTTATTAACAAAATCGGGGCCAAACTGGAAAAATGTTTTCGAATTGTTACATAGGAGGTATCCAAGCAGTCGAAACAAATTTTAAAAAGTCAAATACAAAAGCAAATTTTTAATAAAAACCTGTTTTGTTTATTTAAAATCAATCTTCGTTAGCAAAATGAACAAAACTGTTATTAGGCCTCTCTTTTTGGACATTGAGAAGTTCTTAAGTCGCTTCTAAATGATCGTGTTGGTGACCGCATTGCTAATAACGTGCGGAGCATTTATTATTTTATTAATATAAACTTGTCAAAATATTAACCAAAAACATAGAAATTCAAACCAGGAAAAAAATAATAGAATTAATAATTAAATAACTAACAGGTCGATAGCCGCAGTGGTTAAGCTGCAGGAGCCGGGTTTCATTTCTCTGAAAGGACGGTGACATTTTTTTAGAGAGTTGAAATCCAGATTGACTTACCATTCCCTGTTTGGAGCAAAGTGATCAACAGCACAGCATTATAAAAGGCAATATCATGCTGTCACAAAGCGATTTGAACACAATTTACATACACAAAACTACAGCGCGAGAGTTGCGATAATAGCCAGACAAGCAATACAGCTTACGGAGTCGCTGCAATTAAGCACCCAGCATAGATTAAAAAAATTGTGTTATAAAGCTATAAACATTTCAATGTTGAAGTAATCCATACTTTGGATGATTATAAGAAAACAAGTTACGAACTTCACAATTTTTATAAACGACGGTCTTAATCTTTTCTTAATTTTTTATCCCCGAGACGCATTTGAAACAGCAAACCGGTAGTCGTTTAGAAAAACAATATCTTTTTGATTCTATTGTTCAAACTTTGAATCGATTGTTAGGCTTTACGTAATCTTGGCCCACATTTTGTTATAAAACAAAAAATCAAGTATCTACTTCAACGTGGGTTCAAAACAATTATGTCTCTCCGAACATATCCATTTGGTAAAAATTACAAAGGAGAGTAAATACCTCAAGAATGGTGCAAGACAAAATTGTGTACATATAATGGGACCTTAAAATGTTGCAATGGTTAAAAAATGTAAAAATACATTTCATGGTACATAGTATTTAATTGTGGTATAAAACAATGACCATGACTTTATATTAAAAAGTTCGTCCATACTAAGTAGGTACATAAAAATTTATCAAGATTCAGGTAAGAGATTGTAAAGTTTGTTGCTAACGTTGTTGTTTAACGGGTTGATAGTCGCAGTGGTTAGCCGGATTTCAATTATCTGGAGGGAGGGTGACATTTTTTCAAAGTTGAAATCCGGATCGACTTATCATTCGCTGTAGGGAGCAAAGTGATTAAAAGCGCGGTCCAAAGCCATTAGAACACAATTAGAGACACACAAAAACTACACCGCGAAAGTTGAAGTGATAGCCAGTCAAGCGTTACAGTTTATGGAGTCACTGCAACTAAGCACACCTTGCTAGATCTGACCTTACCATAACTGGCGGACTACAAAGCAAGTGCAATTGTCGCTAGGCCACTAGCCTGGCCAAAAAGCTTTCGTTTGACAATTTTTTTGAAAATCTCTACGATTTCTAAAACGTCTAGGAGTTCTAGTACTCCCGAATAATCCTCTATTGTAGGAGATGGTTCTTCAAAGGACAAGTAGACGATTTTTTTAAATAATATGGCCCTGTAATCTACATGTTCTATCTATATACGAGTATTTGTTTTTGTAGACAGTTAAATTTAGCCTACCTATATCAAATTAGGTAAACTGCTGATTCCGTGTTTGACTGTATCTCTGTATTTTAGAGGTGGTAATAATAACATAATTGCACCTGAGTATTGAGCATTTTCTTCTTCGATTTATCAGATGTAAGTTTTTCTATCCGCCTAATTAATATTCCATAGTTCGCGCCGTATCTAGGAGATACATCACAAACAATAAATTCTATGCATAATTAGGGGGTGGTTCATTTCATATAAAATTCCCTTTGTATGCCTTAGTAATTAATAACAGTGAACGTTGTAATATTATTTTTACGTTGAATATGTTTTATATGACCCATTTTTTTTCACGTTTTATTTACAAGACACAAAGCACTAATTTTCAATGCACATTTTGCTTTCACCGTTGAAAGATTTTATTTATTTAACATTTCGTATACCTTTTATACTCTTTGTTATACCGCTCCTTTTATTTAGTGAGTATAAATTTAGTGTATTGGAGAAGAATTTTCACGTGAAACATAGTGACCCTCCATTTATTTACCAATGAAGAACCTAGCAGGGAAAGCTCCAGGTAGGGCAGGCGTTTTATGTAATTTCCTCACCTTCACAAAAGAAATAAAATAAGTTGTAAATACTTCTCTTCGTTAGATACAATACAATACAATTTTACTAGTCCAAATTTTCAGTGAATACCTATTACCTACTCCTCGATAATACGAACTATAAGATGTAGAAAAATTGGACTAAATAATGAAAATTTGTATTGAAAGCTTCTCCATGTCTATTTTAAGTTTATTTAAATATACGAATCATTATTCAAACTTCTTAACTTCAACTTAATTTAAGTAAGCCCTGAATAAGGATCCTTTCATCAACGCAGAATTGCCGCGGTAACAGCGATAGAGTTTATAAACGCATAGTTTTATTACAATTGGCAGTTACGAGAACAATGAATAATTATAGTCAACGAATAAGTATGTGCGATCATAATATTTAAAATCTCTTTAAGCAATGATTAAGAAAATTCAGATTATTATGTCTGATTAATGTACTTGGATGACAAATACTTGAGACGCCCTATATTTTGTTGATCTATTTTTATTTTGAAGAAGCTATCCAATTAGTTCAATTTCTATTTGATTTTCAATATTCTACTGTAATGAGGGCTTTATTTAATATTTTATAAATAGTTTAAGTCAAGCAACTTTTCAATAGACGATTGCATTGCATGTATACCTACCTGCAGGTAGTTCTTCTTGCCTATAAATATATAACGTTTAGATCTAAACGATCAATAAGAATGTATATAAAGCAAATTTCCGGAAACTACATAGAAAGCTCTATTGCAGTAACTCGCGTAAATAAATATTTATCTCTGTAATGCACTTAGATTTCGTCGACTATCAGTAAATTGATCGAGTCTTGAAGTAAAGCTAACAAAATGTATATTGCGCGTTAATGTCACCTGTATACGATTTGATAAATGTATGTACTTATTTTAATTGAACAATTATTGTAGCTGAACAAATTAGCTTACTTACTAAAAATAGATACTTGCATTAGATGAATATTGTCCCATTAATCACGCATAGATATGGATTATGAGTTATGCATTTAGTTGATTTAGGTTTGATAAATATAGCTACATACATTTGGAACTAATCATGATTTAGTGCTGGTGCAATTAAGGCTACATACAGGATTTAAGTAAATTATTAATAGCGCTATCAAAACAAAAATGCATTGAAATGATTTGATATCCTATTTAACAAAGTAGTCGAGAGAGGTGATAGGTTATTCTATTGTGAAATAGTCGAAGAAGAAGAGCCAACATTTATCAAAGATTGATCGCGAGAATATGTAGATATAATGTAGACCTAAATAATGTGTTGTGATTAGAGTCGCCAAAGAGGGGCAAGTTTCAGTGCAGTGCGGAGAACAAGGTGGAGGGGCCGAGCAGCCGTACTAATTTTGTAACGCTTACGTATTCGTATTTATGTTCGTGACCTTCATGAGTGAGGATAGGTGATAAAGACGCATGAATGTTTACACATAAAATAATGACAAAAAATATATTATACAACATGCTGAAACACTTACTGTATTAAGAAGCATCAGTACTAGAGTTGCTTCTATATATGAAGGTTATAGAAAAATAATGTCTTGAATATTTCAGGCGTTTATATTCTCATTAATATCATAAGTAACACAGTCGTGCATGTATATAACATATTACAATGTTAGAAATTATAAATTAGAAATTATAAATTTCTTTTATAGACTCAAAGACCGTTTATCAAACTTAGATTTGACTGGAAGCTGGGTAAACAACGACATTTCGAATTCCTCTAAGGTTTGAGTGATAGAAAGCTATAATTTCTAAACCGTATATCCACTTTAGCATGAATGAAATCACAGTTCATGAATAACTAATTATTAGTTTAGAATTTTCAGCATTTGTAGAGACTCGGAACGGGTCTGTAAATTTACACAATTGATTTACGTATATATGTTGACGCATACATATTTGAATCAACCAAATACCATCGTATGTAGTCAGCATATATGCATGTTGAGAAGTTTTTTGCAATTACGTTTAAGTCTTCATCTTGCTATACGGATACGGTGGTGTATTTCTTCGTTAGTTAACTTGAAAATAACTTTTAAAGATTTTACTAATTTCAAATCCTTCAAATGATCTTGTAATTCATATAATAATGCCAGCAAAGAACACATTTATTTTTACAACATTAATGTCGTAAGTGTCAAGCGAAAGAATAACTTGTACACACGTTGAGAAAACGTAATATAGAACTCAATAAAATAATCTCACATAACATCTAACACGTGTTGTTTAGAAATAATTGATTTCTGTACCGTATGTTATAACACTTTCACCCGCCATATGTATCTTACATACGTATACCTAGATGAACGTTATGCGATACTAAAACATTTTCATCCTCATTTCGAAAAGGGAACAAAGAACAATAGGCACATTAGGATCA
The DNA here is from genome assembly GCA_023690525.1 of Holotrichia oblita. NCBI lineage: Eukaryota > Metazoa > Arthropoda > Insecta > Coleoptera > Scarabaeidae > Holotrichia > Holotrichia oblita. The sequence continues at coordinate 19,841,589 of CM043020.1, read as the reverse complement.
TCCGTACCCATCAACTCCTCTAATAAATGAAATGTTTTGTTCTATGCGCACATATTTCGTAATACATATATCTCCGCGAAGTTGATATATGAGAGCACTAATGCATTTAGCACGTATTCTAGACAACAACAATTCTTAGCATTAATTAAAGACAACGAAATACACAATTTCATAACAACTTTGTTTTGTAAATACAGGTGATGGGTTTTGTCCGTTTTGTTATGTGTGTGTATGTATTTGTTCAGTTCAGGTAGGGTAAATATTTACAATTAAGGTGAATCAGCTCTTACTGTTACCAGAGACAATCATTTTAACTACTACTAACAAAATAGTTCTTGATATAAGGTTCGCTTCACACAACTACACGGGAACACTACACTTTATTTAAAAAATCAACGTAACTATTAAAAAACATCAGAAAAATAAACAAATTCTGAAACTTGAAACATTTTTAGACGATACAATTACTTTTCTCGGCCTTTTTGGTCCGTTTCAGTTTTATTTTCACCATCACTTTTAGAGAGCTCATTAGGCAAACTTGAGTTTAAGGCAAGCAAAAAATAGTTATCATGATATCGCGTCAAGGTTCTCTTATTTCGGCATAAATATAGTAATTTTTTTCGCTTTTTTCCATGATTGTATTTGTTTTAGAAGATTGGATTTCAATGCTAGTTTCTTCTCCGGGAGCAGCTATAGTTTCCCAATTAAGAAATTCTGCCCTCTTACTTCTCCTAACCATTTACGTCCTATTTCAATCTTGCCAACTTTATCCAAGGTTCTTGAGAAGGTTGTCCATAGGCAGGTTTGGGCATTCTTAGAATCTAGAATCCAATGACGTTCTATCAGTTAGACAATTGGGTTTTCGGTCAGGATACGGATGCGACTCAACTACGGCGTACGTGATCGATGATGTATGTATTTAGGGTGATCTACAATGACAAGATGATATTGGTACTACTAGACTATGACAAGGCGTTTCATACCATAAATTATAGCCTCCTGCTATCCATTTTATTGGCCTCAGTGAGAAAGCAGTTGACTTTTTCCAGTCGTACATTTTGAATCGGAGCCAGGAGGTACATATCGGGGGTAATATTTCCTCTTGTAGATTTGTACTTTAGGGTCGGCGTTTACCCTATAGCGTCGACCCTTAAAACTCTGCGGCTGCACTACCCAATCCCTGATTTCATAGTGTCAGGGCAACGGGCCTGGCGGGAGTAGACTTCGTATATAGGGGAGGATTCTTGGGCGTAGGTATGGGCATACGCTCCGGTGTCCGGCCGCTAACCGTCGGAATATACGCTGAGTAAGTGAGGCACCCTACGGCACTTACCTTGAGAAGTCTGCAGCTGCACTACCCCATCCTTGGTGGCCACACTCAGGAAAACGGGCGTGGCGAGAGAATTTGGCGAAGATAGTAGGGGAGGATAAAAGTCGGTTCGCCGAGGAATAGTCCGCCCGCTGGTTGTCTGATTGCGGAACCCTTTGGTTTCATCCTAAAACAACTCGGTGATTCTGGGACCCTACGGTTTCACTGTAGCTGCTGCGGATACTTAATCGCCGGAGGGGCGAAAGAGTTGGCGCTGTTGGCATTTTGGGGTAGAGCTTCGGCCCGGCCGTCCCCGAGTTCAGGCTTAATTCACGGGCGGGCTGGTTGTACCTCACGGCCAGATTCTGTTTCCCACGCTTGGCCGATAGTCGCCATCCGTAAGGAGGCCTAGGCCCCGTGGGGTTAGATGTGAGGTAGGAGTTGCTAAAGCGTCTCCAGCGGTGACCAGTCGAACGTTGACAAGGGAACTTGTCTAACATGGGTAGCACGGGGGAGAGGAGCCCACCGGCTCGCCGGTCCTCTCCGCGAGGTGTTGATCTCGTGCGGGCGGTGAGGTAGTGGGTGATAGTTTCAAGGCTCATAACTTGTTATGTGCAGTGTGGTATAGAAATTTGCAGGATGTAGGCTACCGCCTAGGTGCCTGCGGCTCATCACCAGCCAATTTCTCAATCGGTGTAGATCTATACTTTCAGGCGTGCTACATGGTAACGTAATGGGTCCTTTATTGTATTGCATTTACACATCCAACTTAGATGACTCAATCACTGCTCCTACCACATGTATGCAGACGACACACAGTTGTACTACTCATTTGGTTTCGACATTGTGGACATCGCCATGAAAAATATAAATCTAGATTTACAGACTACAGTTGAGGAGTTGTCACGACATTCTCTCTTCAGAAATAACAGGAAGTCTTCAGTGATGGTGTTTGGTCGGGCTCTTGTCAGATCTACAGTACTCCCTAATATCAAAATATTTGTTAACGGTGATGTTCTGCCTATTTCCGACAGTGCGCGATCTCTAAAGCTCACCCTTGATACACAGTTTCGATTCAAACAGCACATCTCGAACCTTGTCAGCTCTGCCTTCGTCAAACTATAAAAATTATTCAAATAGTTATGCTCGTTTCTCTGTGTTTTCTTTTCTGACATATTTTGAAACGCTCTAATTTCACGCACTACTAGGAACATGTATGTTACATTTCTTTTTGAAAAACTTTTTAAAGCGGGAAGGACTCAGATCTATGATAACTGATAAATACGCTTAGTAAAGAATAGAAATATTTTTAATATCTGATAGTAGGTACAGTTTTGGGCTTGGTGATCACCAATACTGTGAGATTATTTCTGGAAAACTTTTTATAAAGCTTCTAAATTCGTTTAGTTGTACAGGTGTTGCTTTGTGCGTTGGTTAACGTTGTCCTCTTCTAGCACTATTTTCTTTTCTTTTTGTTGTACACAATCAGTTTGGGAATTATGGATTATTCTTCCGGAATTTTGAGCTAAGGTTCTCTTTCTTTTTAGGGCAAGTATGTTTACACAACCATTTATAAAACTTTTCGTCTCTACATTGATTTCTGATTTCCAAAGCAATTGGAAAGCTATCTTTCTTTAATCCAGGAAAATTCATTCCGCATTCATTAACACATTGTTTATTGCGGCATGAGTATGATAGTAGGATTTAATTTTTGTTTTTATTTTGTTCGAGTTAGATATGCAGTCCCTTATCTTGTTTGTATTAGTATCCGTATAGTTAGAAGATACGAGTAAGCAGAATTGCACAAGATCGTCTTACTATGGAGTACTTCGGAATTGCTATCGCTCTAGAAATAGTATCACAGCTGTGATGACTAGCCTCCGTTCTTGTTACTTCATACACAGTTTGGAAAGAACGCAATCCATCACCAGATAGTTGTCAGGCTTTGTGTATTATTGATACTAAGTTGAGTTGCGGTTAGCTGTTCTGTCTCTATTTCTATATAACTGTCTTTCATTAATAACTTACCAGATTCTAAACAGTCGTTGCCGTCGTGAGTCTTATGTATATGTAGTTGAGAAAGCAAATCATATTAGCAACGAATTCCCTAATTTCGGTGTCTAGAATTATACTTTCAATCACTCTCCCTTCGGCTCATTTTGTAGAAATAATAAACAATTGTCTTACCAAATTCAGAAGTTTTTGACTACGAGACATCCCAAAAAATAAAAGAGTTTACCGACACATGCAAAAGAAAATTCAAAGGAAGATTTCAGCCTTATTATTCAAGCAATATTTAAATATGTAGTATATGTTAACGCTTTAATTAATAGTATAATAAATTTGCTTGAATGATAATAAAGAATGCATTTCAAAATTCTACAGGTTACTATTGCGACAATGAGATTTACGCCTTTTACAAATTAAACATGTATACAAGTGTTCAGTTCAAGTTAATAGTTAATTGGTATGTTTGCTGATCTTCTGAAGTAAGAAAATATAGCACTAGAACATCTAAAAATAATATATTATTCCAGCTATAACTCTAAAAATAATAAAACGTTAAATCAAAAAGCAGGAAATTCAGCGCGAGAAAATTTAATTTAACTATACTTTTGGTATTATAGGTGCGAATCTCTGTTACTCTTACAGAAAAGGGCTATGCTTGGGGCGTGACAGACACATAGCCGGACAACTAGAACAGTTATACGAAGAAGATAAATGGCCAGCGAATCATTACTTTAGTACGAGCAATTATATGTGCGAAAGAAGCGCTTTTAAAGGTATTAGCGTAATTCTCTGAGGAGCGATCCATACTCTGCTAAATACATACCTCGTATTATATACGAAAGTTACACACTGAATGTGAGCGATGTGTTTGACTATTTGTTTGACGAATCATTGCATTAAATGAGAACATCGATATAACAAGACATTTCTGATGTAATAGAACTTAATTATGTTTGGTATGAAAAATGGATTATTAAGAAAATCAAAACAAACTCTTGTTAGAAAAAGTTTCAAAGGTTCGTAATACAAATGAATGTATTTATTAGAAAGACAACGGCAAACGTATTAGTGAAAGTAATGAAGATATAGTTCCCTTACATTAAGATTTATATAAGTTTGCTCAAGTCTGAGGATGAGAAAGTTAGAGAAAGAAGTGGTTGTTACAGAAGACTGCTGCTGTAGATTCAACAACACTATAATACGAATACAGTGAAGTCGGCGTGATCTCGTTTGTTCTTCCTTTCATATATATGTATATTTTATTGAATGGAAGCAAACCAATATCACTAACGAAATTACTTGTATTGATGTTAAAATAAGTTTTCTTATATTTAATTTTTATTTCGAACGCTGCAAAATTTTAAGCAGAATGAGAAAGTTTGCTGTAAATTTTGCTGTGTGTAAACCAATTGTTTTCAGAAAATTTTCTAATAACTGCTTGACGTCATTCTTCAAAGTTGTTGACTTTGCAATATCTCAGCAATGTATTTTATTTGTTGGTATTTATCAATCTTCTTCAGAGTGGATATATCGTACCAACTTAAACTAAGAAAACTATAATACACCTTCTTTGGCTTGTTATTTCTCTTAACCCTTTCATAATTTATCGCCTCTAGTAATTTTATTTGATTACTGACCCTCTGTTTTCTTAGAGTGACACCCAGATTCAGATGGCTAGCTTTGTTAGAGGTGGCCGTAACTTCTAGTGGTTAGATATGCCAAGTTTAGTAGGATTTTTAGTTCCCGATTAATAATAAATTTTGAATAGAATTCACCAAAATCGGTACCTGCATGAACACAATAGTCAGAAAATTTTAAATGATGTGACATTGGTACAATGACTACCCGTAATACTAGACAACATTTAAGCGGTTGGAAGTCGCAAGAAAAGCTAATATGTCTTACGTTGTTTATGAAATTTCCTGTATAATTTTAGTAGTAGTGGAAGGAAAGGGTTTGATTCAGAATTTTATTTTTGCCTATGCCACTGTTGGATTCTTTAAGTTGCTAAGGCTGAACAGAGTGTAAGGTAAGCAAGTTTGTAGCTAAAGATTCTACTCCAAATCGAAGCAACATATTCAGGGCTTAGCACCAAGTCCACGACATAAAAATATGTGATAAATATCATCTAGTAGTGAGAACATGGTAATTAGAAAGGTAACAAACACTAAAGTTTATTCAGAAAAGTTCTAAAACATCTTCGCTGAAAATTGAACCTACAACTTCCGGTCTCCGGGAAGTAAACAAATCAGTGACCCCATAAAATATCAGCGAATGTATATTCTTAAAAGTTTGTAACTGCAACGAAACAGATGCCAGGAGAATAGAGTGTATAGGATCAATTGCTTCCGGAGGTAAACATTTTTCCAATTGTACGTATTGACGTAAAGCAAAGCTTTATATATTGCCCCAAATATGTCTATTGTCCTTTTAAATGGACGCCTGTCGCTTTGGTCTTTGTAATAAGTTTACTTTGTGCTCTACTGTTTTACAAGATGGCTCTCCATTGAGGATTGAATGTTTATTTTAAACTGCAACTGCAGTTCCGGTGTGACCATGGGTACATCGGGACAAAGACGTACTAGATGTCAACAATACACCGCCTTCTCAACCTCCAGTTAGAGACTGTCAAGTTAAAGTATATTTGGCGCAACTTAAGTCGCGTTTGACTAAAAAACTTGGAGAAAAAAATTACAAACAGGAAAATAAAGATACAAACTGCTTTTAATACGATCAGCTAGACCATCTAATTTTACTGGAGGAAAACCAAACCGGAAGTAGTTTACAGTATAAAAGGTGTCAAGTTGCAAGAGTATTGGAAACTCAATTTTTTAATACCTACATATACAAACTGTCTGGTGGCCATAGATGGGGTAACACAGATGGGTCCATGTTTGAATTTTCTCAGCAACACTTGTGGTAAGATATCACTAGCTTGGTACAACGCTTGAGTTACCTTTTGCTATTGGGCCATATTTTACAGGGCAACATTGTTCACAGCCAAGTAATGCTGTCATAATGCTATTTACACATAGGATTTATATGGCAAGAGTAGCAGTGAGTAGTTTCGATTAGCAACCCTGTTTGGCAAGCCGTTGCTGCTGCACACACTACAAAAAAAAGTATTGACATGAAGTAGAAAGGCTTTCCTTGATACCATTGTGCGTCCACTTTTATGTATGATAAATAACGTTGAATGAAGTATTGCACAATGTACATAGCTTTAAATTTTGCATCTTAACTGTTTTTGTGCAACGGCTGAAAGCTCTTTTCAGAATACATCGTTACCTGCAATTAAAAACGATATTATACAATAAAATTATGAAAGTTTGCATCTAAAGCAAATGGTAATGGGAGAAAAAATCAAAATTGTCGAAATGCCAAAAGCAGTTTTATACTATTAACATATTGCCATAAGATCGTTTACCTTTTCTCCATCCAGTATAGGTTCTTTATTTCTTCTTCTTTATTTTAATAGTATTTGAATTCTGTTAATCATAATCTTCATATACTACATATACCTATGCAATTCTAAAAATTTTCCGTACACAAATACACTTATTCCGAAATATATTAGTACGTCATTTCTTAACATCACATTATCTACCATCATATTAATAATAATAATCTACATGAGAGAATATTGCGCGAGAATGTAGTTACGTAGAACGTTACTGGGTTACTAGCATCCGCTCTAGCGTGCAACGCGAACTACTTAAAACTTTTGAGTTAGCTTGATTAAATTTAAGATCTTAATCAGATTCTAAGACTAGTAGATTCTCGAGGCTCCAATCAAGATAATCTGATAAACTTGGAGTTACTTTGCGATGATCTTTTTGAATCGCCACTAAGACCTAACCTGCAGGAATAAAACGAATGCTGAATAGAAAAAGCACTTCTAACGCTTTCATTCATAATTACGCGACAAACGGAAATGCATCTATTTTTAGACGTTTATTAAACCTTTTGGTAATTATGTTAATTTAATACGCGATTCATGGTAAAAGTATTCGCAGTCGGCCCAGGGCTTAAAAGTCAACAATATTGCTTAATGCAATTCATTAGTGTAAACATTTGAATAGGAACATTGTTTTAAATATTCGTTTATTTTTAAGGCGCTAGAGATAAACAATATATGTTTGGTGTATTACGTCTGCTTTGCCTACATTATTTTTTCAATGGAAATACGTATAACCGACGCACGGTTTGTTTGGATTTCTGTGAAATTCTATGTAGGTTACGGTATTATTAAAGTTAGAAAGCATTGTATCGCTTTAGATTTTCCAACCAGTACAAAAAGTGAACCTCATACAGGTATAATATAAAATAGAAAGAAGTGATATATGCATGACATATTTGTTTGTTATATAAATTACAATCTAAGTCGCAAAAATTGTTTGCTTAGAAAACAAAAAGGAAACTACAAAAATTACAATAAATAATCGCTCTATCGGTTATTACTATGGAGCGGTATTGGAATATCAAGTTTTGGTATTTATATTGCGATTTTGCTATAACTGGGTACCGTTTTAGTCAGTTAGAAATTTGCACAAGTTCTGATAGCTTGTTTCAGACGTCTACAAATTGTTCTGGTTTTTCTATGAAACTGTGATGAGCAGATATGACATCTACAGTATTTCTTAACTAGTAAACTAATGACTATATGTTGTATGGACCTGGTTGCACTCGAAAGGTAAGGATCGCAAACTGGTCGAGAGTTAATTTTCTTAGTTTGGGTTTTTTTTTTTTTTAATATGTGGTGGGTGCTTAGTTGCAGTGACTCCGTAAACTGTATCGCTTGTCTGGCTATCACTGCAACTCTCGCGGTGTAGTTTTTGTGTGTGTATGTTGTGTTCAGTGCCTTTGTGACAGCATCATATCGCCTTTTATGATGCCGCGCTGTTAATCACTTTGCTCCCAACAGCGAATGGCAAGTCGATCCGGGATTAAACTCTCTGAAAAAATGTCACCGTCCCTCCAGAGAATTGAACCCCGGCACCTATCGTCCTCTCACAACAATAGTCAGCCGCCTAACCACTGCGGCCATCGACCCGTTCGTCTAGACAATCGACTTCAAAGTAAATCTGTCATTACTTCTCTATTACTGGGCAGTCAACAAAGAAGTGTCCACTTCTAGAAGTTCTACCCAAGATAGACGGAGACCATCCGGAGAAGGTGATTACTCAGTACGCAATGATCAGTTATGGTTTTCGTGCTGATCTTAGATTAGTGCTACTCATAAAGACTGCATTGCAGAGTCCTTTTTGGTTGGAAAAATCTCGCTAATATCACAGTGTCTAACGCTGATGGCTTCGTTCCAGATCTAGCAACGGTTTTAGTGATACCATGGGACTCCCACACGTCGTTTCAGTACTTATGAGTGACTGGTCGCCGGCATCTTCTGCTTAAATATCAGCTCAATATAATGCTGTGATGTTCCGTGAGTTACCCGACCAACCCATAATACCGCAATTACTACACATAGTCGTACCATCTGTTCCGTGAAGTTAAAGATGTTTAGATGGTTAGGTTTGATTTGGCCAAGGAATTTTTTGCGCCGGCTGCATTTTATCCTATAGAATGTTTATATGACTTTTCAAGATTCAGAAATTTAGTTGCCCAACATCTTTCTACATTTGATTCTGTTGGACTTTAGTAGAAAACTGCATCGTCAGTTGTAATTTTTCCCTTTGGTTGTAAAATCAACTATATGACCAAATAATGAAAAGGTCCAATATTTGATGTCTAATGAAGTATCACTATTAGGTTTTATTATTGAAAACTATGCCCTAACTAACTTGTCCAGATTACCAATATTTCGTTAATTAGCTTCCTAGGAAATAATACTATCTAGATATATTGTTGACATAAGAATAACTGCTCAAGTTTTCGTCTAACAATTTTTTGTGTTATATTTTGAACCCAAAGCTGAAATCTGAACTTTCTTGCGTCTTGTCCTTGGTAACTGAGAACGCCTGCCAGAATACACCAACCGATTCTAGGGTCCCATTATATTTTATTAAAATTTTTCACTTTTTGTGTATACAGAACTTTATCTGTTTCATTGGTATGTAGAACTATAATTCTTTTCATCGTTGGTGTCATAAATAAGGTTTTGTTTATGTTTTTATAAGTGTCGTAGGATTGGCTCCAGTGGCTTAAACACCACAATTACTGGCAATTACTACCAATGTTGTCAGTAGGAGTTTCTTCTTCTGGGTCTTGTGGGATACATTTTGCAATCAAATGTACTCTCCTGTAAGTACATTATTTTCTGTTAATAAGCAAAGTGGCCATTATGTTCTAAATCGTCATCGAAAGTAATATCCATATTGTTTCAATGTCTCAAGTTTTTATAGTCACTTTTATCTTAACTCTATTCATAGATTCTTCTACTCTCGGAAAACCCGAGCTGTTTGCAGTAACCAAATGCATTTTGTTGGCATATATTTTGTTAAGAATACTATACGCATTGCTACTTTAACTGAATACTAAATCAAAATTTGTTATTAGCAAACAAATTATTTTGTTAAAGGATTTACGTGACCCAACAAAATAATTCGGTAAAATACTTTCTTATCGTAATGGTAACAAATAAGACAATGGTTTCAACAAAATCTATTTGTCTAAATTTGTGAATAGTTGCTTAATTCAAAGAAATATTTAGTTAAAACACTTAAATATAGCCAACAAAATTATTTGTCACCAAAAACTATATATGTATTTGTTTGCCCATATTGAACCATAACATTTGGTGAATGCAAGTAAAATACGTTTGTGTCAAACAATCCAGTCTTTCCGTGCTAGAATATCATTAACCGCTAAAAGATTCTATAAATACGTTGTTTTCATGAACACCTCATCAGTCGCTGTAGTCTTTTACGTTACCACCTCCCTATTAGTAACTTGTCTGCATGAAAACGATGAATTATCAACTCATTGGTCTATCGATCTTTTAAATCGTTAGAATACAGTAGTGTACAGAATGCATTCTAAACGAATACATTTTGTGGGAATTTCCCTGATTAGAACGCCTTCCACGGACGCCTGCTCCTGAATCACTTAAATAAATTTATTCCAAAATTCCAAAAGGTAGAGAATCACAAAGTTACTTCGTTGTGTTCACAGTGCTGCAGAAGAATTTGTGAAGATAGGTGTTAATTGGTCACTCCAGTACAAACTTCTTATAATTTCAAAGTTATACAGGAGAAGCTTCGAAATTTATGAATTCTATGTTGACTGTTTTCTTTAATAACACTTACGACAGTAGTAGAGCTAGAAATGATTTAGTTGGCTATGTCGGTAATCTTTCACTCGAAGCAAAATTCATGAAAACGATAATGCAGTCTATATATGTATGTACTTACATATAGGGTAGCCACACTGGAATGCTTTCACTAGCGGTAATTTTTTTTAGATAAATGAATGTCTTGACAACGAAGTTCAGCTATATTTCGCTCACTATAGCCCTGCAAATATGGTAATTCTGCTTCACGTTTTCGTCGTAATAAGGATGTAATGATTTAGTCTTAAGTAGTAAACTATATATCCTATGCCCGTAACAGTATTATGAGCAATTGTCACTGTAAATAAATTTAAAGTACTCAACACAAATGTTGTAACGATTTCACTTAGGTTTTGAAAAAATAACACGACGACAAAAAACGCTGTTTTTTTCAGTTTAGGAGTTACAACTGTAATTTATGAGAGATACACCTGAATTGTAGACAAATTTTAGACAACTTATACAATATTTTCAATGAATGTATGTATATAACCTTTTAATATTTTTGTTCTTTAATTTCTTTTTAGTTACAGAGTATGACATAAATTTTATATTTATAATCTTAGACGTAGTATTAGTAGAATCGCTTTTCTTTTGCTCTTAGATTTTAATCGACAACGGTCACATAAAATGCAGCACCTGGCAATTCCAGTTAGTCTTTAAATATTTCCTTAACAAGTTTCAGGGCGTTATCATTATCTTGTTTCAGCACTCCAAACAGTCTAATTCAATTTGTGCTCGTATATTGTTTCAGTTAACCATATTTATTATGCACTCTAAGATAACCCTCAAATACACGTCCTATTTTATTTTCAACAGTAGCAATACCTTGGTGTGTTTTTGATCTTTTTACTTATTTCTTCAGAAACAGTCTGTGTTATCTTTGCCTTTGAAGTTGATTGTATTGTCTTATTGTTTCGGCTTATTTCAATTCTTGTAAGTTCTATTTTGTATAACACATTTACTTTTGTATTGTTGTAATGTATTTAATAATAACGAGCTGTATATACAACCGGAAACGTAAGAAGAGGAAGAGGTAAATCGCACACGTCTGTTCACAATAGGTGGAAACAAGCACGTGAAAATAATAAAATCATAAATATCCTGATAAAATCTAATTTTTAGAAATTTGAGAATTTTAAAAATGTCATTTTAATATATTAACACAGAAATTTAAGTGTAGGAAACAAGACGTAGTTACCGTATATAATTTGGTTTTCCTAAATTGGTTAATTCACACATCATCAATGACGGAAACGTAATGTCCGTTGATGATATTAGTTGAAGAAAAATAGAATGTCAGAGATACATATTTCCAAAAGAAACGTACATACATATACAAACATATGCACATGTCGCTCTCGCTAGCTACTCGTTACTAAGATCAAAAGTATTAATTTTTCAACTTTCACACACCATCGTCTACAAGAGAAGTTCTGGTTTTGTTGCCAATACTTTAAATACTCGTCCAACTCTGTTCTAAAAATTCATAAGGCAAGGAAGTTAAACTAAGTGTTTGGATTAATTTGTGCTGCTGTTGAATGTGCTTAAAGAAATTAAGGCTGTAATTTACTTAACAATGACTATTGTACGTATTACTATAACAGTCAAAGGCAAAGACAGTTCGTTGCAGATTAATGGCAAATTCCACATTGCTACATTTTCTGTGTTTTCTCTATAATCTCCCTATAGTCTTTATCAGATAAGTAAATATGGCTAAGTTGTGACACCACCGATACGATTTTTTACTTTCGCTGCATCACAGGAACTGCAGATATCACACCTGGAATAATCGAAAACGAATTCATTAAGGAAAACGTTTCTATATGGATGGACACTTTTTTTAAATGTTTATTTTATTTAGCGATTCTGAAGTTTGCGGTTTTTCCGGCTACAGTGAGACCCTTAACAGTTTGAATATGACCATTCAAAGCTTGTTGCCCCTTATGGAGTCCACTTTGTCACGATAAAATTTTCCGATATCCTTTAAATATTTGTTTAGTGTTATGATCCACTTGTTTGTAATTCAATATAACTTTGTGAATACTGCTTGAAAAACTTCAGCTTTCAATCCAGCATTTCACAGGTAGATAGATGCACTTAATTTCCATTGGTGTTATCTCTCTTTTCGCACAGCTCTACAGATATCTCTGTCTAGTAAGTCGAATAAGGTATCGCCCAAAAGGTTTATTCGACAAGATGTATATTTTCCCCTAAACTAATGTCGTGACCAGCCTTTAGTTGTTTAGCCACATCAGAGGTAGAACTATTCACATTTTTGTTAAAATTTTAACCAAGTGACCAATTCACAACTATGTATGTATATTCTCAAATTCTTCTGCAGCACTGTGGATACAAAGAAATAACCTTGTGATTTCCTAACTTGTGGAATTTTGGAATAAATTTATTTAAGTGATTCAGAAGCAGGCGTCCGTGGAAGGCTTTTAATCAGAGAAATTCCCACAAAATGTATTTGTTTAGAATACATTCTATACACTGCTGTATTCTAATTATATTTAAAAGATCAATAGATCAATGAGTTGATAATTGATAGTTTTCATGCAGACAAGTTACTAATTTCTATAAATTTAAGAGTATATTATTTGCAATGACACCCACTCCTATGAGATATTTTTAAAATTTGAACTATTAATAAATGGGTTTCGATTAAGCATGATTCAAAAAAATAGAAGGGTGAACTTATTTGTTTGTTGAACATCAATATGTATGAACTTAGTTATCTTTCATACAACTAAAGCAGGCTTTAAAAAAATTTAATTATTGTATATTGTTTGTTAATAATAATATTACAGTTAGTTTGTAGCGTAGATTGCCGCTTACTTACACAGATGCAAATTTCCTGAACTAGAAAAGAAGAACCGACGAAAAGATTGACTTTCGATTAAAACTTTTTAAAATGTCAACTGTTCGCGGATTCCTTTCACCATAAAATAATTGAAGGCTCATATATTTCCAATTTGTCTTCGATACGGAAACAGATAATATAAATAAATGCGACGACAGGCGATTTACTCCAAGCGAAATTGTTGTTTGACACAGGATTTTATGAGGCGTATTCTTCTATTCGCCACACAAAAATATACACGAAAGTTGAACTTCGTCGTCTACACTGTATAAGTTGTGCTTCGCCAATGTAGGTGTAATTTACGTATATCATAAAATAAATTAGAACTTTTCCACGAAACTTTAAGCGTACTTATTTAATACTAACTTTTTCGGTTCTCTTCCGAAATATATGGAGAACGTTTTTAACAATGTAAATGGTGTACAAGAGTTAATTCACTACAGGTTTATTGCATCGTGTACCACATCCCTACAAATTAATGCTGTAGTAATACAAAACACATGTCCCGGTCAAATGGTAAAAGTATTAGTGTGTCTAGAACGATTTATTTTGTATTATATACCAAGTTAGAAGTAAATAAACAATGCAATAAAGTGCAGTAAATTCGGATCATTGCGTATACAATTGGTCAATAAAATCTCTAACATAAACAAAATAGGGAAACAGTAGTGTAGTACGTGTCTGTTAATGTGTAAACGATATAGCTTAGGCCATTCCCATTGAATTATTGCGTGCCATACCTATCCCAGTTGGTGGCCGATGCAGTACATACCAATAAAGGAGAATACGTACATACGCCTCACTGACGTCAATACACTATGCCGGACCATTTAATGTGATGATTGTTTTCAGTTGGGTCGTAATGTTTACTAAAATTATGCTTACCGAAAAATATAGCAAGTTACTAATTACTAGCTGCGTTTATTTCTAATTCGATTAACATCGCAAAATATAATTTGCGACATAATGTTTATTAGGTTTTGGAGCCCACTTCCTATAGGAAATTTAGATAAAGTTTCGTTTATCAAAAATGTACATATTTTCTAAATCTAAATATAAAATGCTGAAATGCTGAGAAATCAATTTCTGTCCACTGTCTGATATGTCACTGAATATATTCGCTCGACTTGGTCCAATGACATATTTCAACACATAGTAAACTCTTGGCATGTACGATTTTTCTTACAATGACATTCAAGTTTTTATTGGCCAATGGAAAGAATAAAATTTCTGTATTATTTCTATGTAAATATACATTATCTTTGAGAGAAATTAAAACATTTCGTTCGATTTTAATTTATACGTTTGAAGTACAAAATGATGTCAGTAAACTGTCAATGAAAGATATCTACAATCTACTCTATAGATGCTGTGCAATATCTGGCACCAACAAAGGAAGCTTCTTGGGTGTCAAATTCCAATCATAATCTATTTCAGTAAATAGGTAGAATATGTTGAGACATTAAAATAAACGTTTTTTATTTGTGTTGAATTTAACTCTAAAATGGTGAAACGCTTCGCGAATTAACAGATTTTTTTGGGCGTGATGTATGCAGAGATAATTTACAGGGGGACAATTGATTGCGACTGAAGACTTGCACTTTTATGTTGTAAATAGAAATGTCAAATTTAAGATTAGAACTAGCCCAGAAAATCGTTTTATATAAATCCCTTGTACGAGGCCTGACAATTAAGTAATGAGACTGATTTTCTTCCGCGATTGTGGTAACAGTGCAGCTTTGAAATATTTTACTTATTATTTTGGCATCCCTGCCCTATCAATTGATGTGTTTACTAGCCCGGTACGAGCATTAGTTCATCAGCTGTGTCGTGTTTTGAAGATGTGTGTTAGTGGTGCTCGGTATACGAAAATGGAATAGTGTAATTTAGAGCAACGGGTAGCGATCAAATTTTGCGCAAAGCTGAGCGATTCGGCTGCGGAAACGTACGGTAAAATACGTAGAGTGTATGGTGGCGATTCTCCGAGTCGTGCACAAGTGTTTCGTTAGCACAAAGAATACAACGATGGTCGTGAGAGTGTCGAAGACGAGGTGCGAAGTGGGAGACCGGTTGAAGTGCGGACTGACGCGAATGCTACGAACTAAATATCAACCACGAAACTGTTAGACAGATTTTAACTGAAGATTTTGGGATGAAGAAGCTCTGCGCGAATATGGATTCGGAAGAGACAAACGCTCTGTCAGATATCAGTCGCTGAAGATTGTTTGCAACAGGTGGAAAACGATCCTACGCTGCTTGACCAGACCATTACGGGTGATCAGAGCTAGTTCTTCCAATATGACCCTGAAACGGAGCACCAAATCCAACAGTGGCTGTCTCAAATGACCCGAGATCGAAAAAGGACTCGATAGCCTCGAAAAAGGGTCAACAGAGTACGTCCCGATATCGCACGAACTTGGATTCTCCAGCACGATAACGCGCTCTGTCACATTGCGTTCAGGGTGACCTAGTTTTTGACCTCCAAACGGATCGCGGTGTTATCACAGCCGCCGTACTTGCCTGATTTATCACCCTGCGACTTTTTCTTGTTCGCTAAAATCAAGCAGGTGGTAAAAGGAACGCATTTTGAGTCGATTGAAGAGATCCAAGAGGCCGTGACGAGGCCACTATCGGACATTGCAATCAAAGCTTTCCAGAACTGCTATGATGCATGGAAAAATCGCTGGAATCGCTGCTTTTAAATATACGGTTTGTATACACTCAGTCCATTATTTAATTGTCAGACCTCGTATGTAGGAAATGCATAGACATCTAATGATTGAATCTTACTTGATGTTTTCTGTGGAATTGTCAGTTTTTAGAATTTGTTTTCAAAAGTCAATTTTTCTTCAAAAACTCTTAAAAGACTCTTTGCTGTCAAATTAAGTAAATACAACGTAATGGCTAAACGAGTCAGTAGTTAATTACAAATATTATTGAGAGAACAGTAGAGGTAGTTGTCTATATGAATTTAGCACCAGTTTCAACTTTCTTAGAAGTTTGAAATGCTAATGAGTGTTTATCCACCGTTGTCCACCAACCGTTTTCATCTACATAACCTCATAACCTCTTTGGAAACATAACTCTGAATTACTAGTTTAACTTTATTAATAAAATGCAAAGTATCTGATCCATTCGAATGACCGATAAACTTTGATTTTGTTCAAAACAATTCAATGTTAAAATTTACTGTCCATGCCTTTGAAGCTTCGAAAGATTTCGTCTTTAGCTTCCAATTCCCAATTATATATGTATGTCTAAATCGTATATAACGGTCGTCAGGCCAGTAATTTGCTGCATTTATTTAGTACGTAGTCTAGACTTACTTCCCATCGCGTTTATTGAATTTATTTCTAAATCACTTTTGTACCAATTGTATGGCAGGTTGTTTTCTTTTTTTCTTTCCCTTTCAATAGTTAACACCGTTGAGAATTGAGAATTTGAATATTCGCTAGCGATCAATTTGATGGAGTGCGGAAACACCAAACAAAATTATATCTATATTGAAGGTAGTGTGTATTTTACTTCTTGTAATGAATTCTTTTAGTCTGTCGGAGTTCTACTTCTTATCGTTTTTGGTGGGATTTTCTGCTTTCAGTAAATGTAACAATAATCCCATTCATAATTTAATACCATTGATGAGAGCTTGTTTTTCAATTCGTTGGATATATTTTCATTCTCAAACCATAATTTCGTTATTAATCAATTGTTTTCCTTTGTAAATAGCATATAAAAAACAATTTTGTAGTAAATAATGAAAATATGTACAATCGAACAAACGTTAGTTGTACAAGAAAATGTAAGCATTCCAAAAATTAATTTTGGGAGGATTTTGAGTCTTCCATTCTTCCTGTAGGAAGGAGTAATAATAATATACATATTTAATGCCAATACAAAAGTGTTTACATACGTCACAATAACAAAACAGAGAACAACAGGAGCAATAATTATAGAAAATTATCTCATGTCGCTAAAATTATTATCACTGTATTCCTTAACGGAATAAAATAGCTTTGAAATTAAGTATTTCTTCAATACGACTTTTAATAACGTTCGTGTTAAAGCTTTGATCCTATCCAGAAGTACATTGAAACACATTATAGCAACATAATGTATACTGTCTCTAGATCAACTTAGTCTAAGGTAATCTAACCTAATCATATCATTTGAACGAGTTAAGTAATTATGGTAATAGGACTTCATGTTGTAGCAATTTATATTTTGTTTTACAAATAGGACGCATTCCAATATAAAGACGCATGGCGTAGTTGAGATATTTAATATCTTAAAATGATATCTACAATCCTCTATACACTGAAAGCCGGCTAATATTCTAATACATTTCCGAGTTTTAAACACCTTATACATGTGACTGGAGTGTCCCCAAACAAGTATTGCCTAACTCATAACTGAATGTAAATCGTCAAATGATTCGTAAACAATTTGGAGAGAGACTATGTCTCAAGGTACTAATCAAATATATTTTGGTATTCAGGCGTTCACACCAATCGTCACAGTGGGCTTCCCACGTCAATCCGCTGTCTCTTAACACGCTAAGAAGCTTAACAGATGTAATCAAGGTATCATTATTATTATTATTTCGGCGTAATGTCAGAATTAGTATACATGAATTCGAAAGTAATTCGGACGCGTTTACTTGATGTATACTTAAAGGTAGATTCCGTGTGGAACCGGTAGAGATCTATTTAAGCCATAGCAAATATGACAGTAAATAAATAAATTAAATTTCAACGTCGTTAGACAAAAAAACCAGTAATTCCCAAAACAGCTGCTTCAAGCGAATGTGAATATAACTCATTTATAAACTAAAACCCGTCAAAACAGTAAAAAACTTATTATTGCGGAGTTGGTAGAACTGCAAGTACACATTCTAACTTACATTTTCGTTTACTTAAGCAATGGCCGAGAACTGAACTCTGTGGTACGCCATGTCTAACTTGCTGTACCTATTTGAGAAAGAGAATATTATACTTGACGAATTGTTGTCTGTCGGATAAAACGGATTTCAACAACTTAATACTCAAGCCGGATAATTTATAATAGTTTTATTTATTTATAATAGTTTTTTATTTATTTTTTATTTATAATAGTTTTTTAAGTAAAGTATCATGACTCACACAGTCGAAAGCTTTGGTAAGATCGTATAGTGTAATTTGAGTATGTATATTTCTTGTCTTCGAAGTTTCTTAAAACACTACTACTCAGGTTTAGAAGTGCATGGGCTGTAGACTTATTCCGGAAACCAAATTGAGAGAAACTATAGAGAGAATGTGTATCATAATAATTAGTTATTTGATCGCTTAAAATTTTTTCAAATGTTTTTGAGAAAATAGGCGTGACATAGGCGTGACATAGGCGTGACATAGGCGTTTATACATTCATTAATAAGATTAGTAAGAGGATAAATTATAATGTTTTTCATAGTACTTAAAATTATTTAATTAATGCCATAAAGATCCTTACTCGGAGATTTCTTCAGCTCATGAATAATATTTCTAACATCAGAGTAAGAGTAAGGATGCCCTCCTAATCGCGGCATATGTTAGCTGTATGCTTCGGGTCATTACCGTGCTGAAATGTGAAGTTTTCACTGATCAATCGCAACCCTGATGACGACTCATTATTTTGTAAATTATTTCTATACTCCTCGCTTCTCCGAATACTGTCAATTTTTACTGCTTCTTCGACAAAAGCGCTTGCAAAAGACCCCCAAATAATCACTGACCCTCCTCCGTATTTCATGGTCTGTATAATGCACTGGTGCGACGCTCGGTCTCCTGCCGATCTTCAAATAAATAGCCATCTGTATGAGCCAGTCTTCGATGGTCCAATTCTTGTGTGTTTATGGCCACTGATACCGCTTTTGTTTATTTTGTTTTCATAATCAGTTTTCTTACCGCTACTCGTCTGTGGAGTACAGCTTTTTCTAAGCGCTGCTTCACTGGCCGGTACCGTGCGAACCAGGTTCGTTTCAGTTGCGGTTTTTACTGCGGTTTTTCGTAGACTTCGGTTGCTAATCGTTACGATTCGACGATCTTCTGCTGGCGTCGTTTTTTTTTCAGTCGCCCACTTCTCTTTTTGCAAAAAAAAACTACAACCACTTACAGATTTATAGACGTTGTAGTCCACTGTTTGCCTACTAACGTTCAATTGAGGGCTGCTTTTGCCACTTCAATGGAAACTAATAATTAAAGCACGCATCTCTATCGACATATATTATTTTATTTTTCGACATATTAATACAAATAACTAACAAATATCAAAACTAAGCAAGTAACAATTTGGTTTTATGTTTTCTCAACAACAGCATATGGTATAAAGACAAACGCATTTTTTCTTATGAGGGCTCGTCATGGAAAAAGGTTCCGGTTTAAATCTGACTCGTGTGCGTTATAAATTTGTTCCAAATTCCTGCGTATGTCTGTATATTCGCTCTATTCAGACACATATTTGTTTGTATTACACATATTTAGAATAAGTTTAAAATCGGAATACACCAAGCTGCGCGAGCAGTATGGCCACCGACAAGAGTATCGACCGAATTCTGTATCTATCATTCTCACATTTATCGTTACCTTTCTTTTTAGTACGTATATTGGTTTCTGCGCTGGTGTATTCCTATGTTAAACTTGCTCTACACTACTAGGATGCGATCAAAACCTCAAGTTCTCATAACAGAAACTCGAACCGTGGAAGCCTTCAATATCATTTAACTGTATATATACAGTTTAAGACCAAATAGGCCGATACGCACAGAGCTGTTTTTATGAACGAATATGCTTGTCGTCAAGTGGGTAGGGAAAATATACTATTCTCGGAAACAGGTAAGAAACATACCTCATCAGCAAACTAATCCCTTCGGTATACTCACCACATTTCATTCTCATCCTTTCTATAACGCGAACGTTTACTTTAGAGAAAAGGGCAAAAGGTCCAGTTAGTAATTACAAAAGATCTAGGCGATCTAGAAAGTTATTGTTACGCTAATTTTTTGCTTAAGTTTATTTTATTAGATTACGTTAAGCTAATATCCCTCCGTTTCTCTCCATGCAAAAGTACGAGTTCCCGTCATTTAATTAACCGGCTATAATAGCTTGATTTTAGACTTTCTTCGCCCTGAAAATTCAATGTGACCTCGGTGTTTTCGTTGGCGGGTTCTATGTAATGTTTTTTATGCTCCTTTCGTATTTATATTAACCTTGTACTCTCTTATGATTTGTTCATAATTCTGTATATTTTTGGGATTATGCTAGCTTGTCCGTCTAATATTCTCGCAGAAATATCAACATAAATTTCCCCTGGGTCTTATTTTGGTATTTATAATGACCATATATCAATTCTTCTTCGTTTACCCTGGCTGTAAAAATGTGGTCTCTCGTTAACATTCTGCTATTCTCAATTAGTACTTCAATGTTTGAGCAGTCTCAAATTTCTGGAGTCTTTTGATATATTTAGAATGATAATACACAGACTGGTTGTGTGATTTTACTATACAATGCGCAGCAATCAATTTGTTAATATCTTTTGGGAACAAGTGTTAATAGTTTTTGCAACATTTAGCGAATACGTTTACCTAACCTATAACTTCACATGTGGTGCTGAATTTTCGAATATTTTTTTAAATAAATCTTATTAACTTGTCTTGACGTTGATTAGAATCGTTATTTGTCATATCTTTTAAACTTAGATTGGATTTCTACAGTACTACTACTTTCCAAAGCCACCGAAACCACGAAGTAGCATTATAATTACTACATTTCCCTTGTAATTTTATTTTAGGCTACCCTTATAGCTCTGAACACTATTTGACAAAGAACATAATTGACTTATATGTAATATATAATCTTTAAGTAACAGAAGAAAGTACGCTATCAATTTCCATTTGACATTTTACCATTCTAAGATAGTAGTGCATCCATTTACTATTATAAAATTGCCGAAACAATGTGCATAAGAATGTACTGCTTTAGAAAAAAAATATCTTTGATAGTAGAGCAGTAGTTGAAAAGCACTTGCATATGTCAGGATTAGAACTTAGCTTAATGAAACAAAATGGCTTTCAAGCAGTGAGTCTAAATTCGAGTTACGTACAGGTAAATATCAAAAGGCAGTAGAATACAGAGGGAAACATTGAAGATCGTTATTTCAAAACTGCCCAAATCCATAAAAGTGAAAATTGACATTTGCTCACTATTTTATAGCACGAAACTATATACCAAGCAAGACATGCTTTGATATTTTTCAAAATTCGTTCAAGACCTACTCAAATTATATACATTTGCTTGGCTTGTATTCCAAAACTCTTTTTAGTCTACACACATTGATATTCCAAAACTGACGTCCGTGCTCATGCGCTTAAGCAGAAATATTATTGTCAGCTGATCAACAACCTACAAACGTGCATAACATTTACTCACTTCGTGTGATCTGTGTAATCCCGTGTTACACTAATTGTGAATTGTGTTTAATAAAAAATAGTAAATAGTTAAGGAAATATATCAGATAACTATACCATAAAAGTGACACCTTCTGGAAGAGGTTCGCGAAAAAGGGAGAATAAAAGTGGCTGGAAAAAGAAAATAACTTCTAAACGTAATAGTGCAGCTGGTAAACAACCCACAATTTCATGCGTCCATCAAAATACAAAGTTATATCAAACAAATGAACTGAGTCAGGAAGATATACAACATTAGTTCCTTGCATGTTATTTAATATTTATTTAGGCTTACGCATGATTTATTTTAAAGTTTTTCAATAAGCTATACTTGCATGAATCGACAGCAGATCAAAACAATTTTGTTGTAAAATTTATAACGACCGCCAAAACGTCACCGCCCATGATCTGATAATCCTATTACACGACAATGCAATGATTATTTTATTCGTAAAATCAATGGTGCCTCTGTACGAGTATGTGCAAGTTCGTTTCAGTCAGTTACTCAACTTTCCAATTAAGAATAAAAGGTATTGCTGCCTATTTTTGAAGGAAGCCACGTCTAGACCTGAACGAAGAGGTGGTTCTAGAGCAAACGTTGCTGACAATGAAATTATGAATTCCATAATTGGCCACATTAAAAGTCTAAAATGTAGAAGTAGTCATTATGGGAGGAATAAGAGCATACGTGGTTACTTACCCTCTGAGTTGTCGGTGAGAAAACTTTATAAAATGTGGTGTAATATCAGTCATACCATGAATGCAGGAATCTCGTCAGTTAGTAAGTATTACAAAATATTTACTGGAAAATTTAACCTTGGATTTGGGAATCCCCAGACTGACGTTTGCTCATTTTGCGAATATACAAAAACGGAGCTCGCCAAAACGGCAGATGCGGCCGTTATAAGCACTGTTTCAACGGAACTTAAACTACATAACTTATGCACAAGAAAGTTCTATCAGCTTCTTAAGGAGACAGAATCGAATGATGTATTAAAAGTCTGTTTCGATATGCAGCAAAATCAACCATTACCAAAGTTAAGTATCTCAGATGTTTACTACCTTCGCCAAATATGGCTCTATAACCTTACGTCTGTAATTCGAGAGGTTAATCAACATAAACAAAATACCTTCGCATACACCTGGACTGAAAATGAGAGCGGCAAGGGATCGAACGAAGTATGTTCCGCACTAAAACATTTCCTTGATGCATTAGAATCGAGGTACGTGGGTGTTGACGCTTCCGAGAGACCACGAACATTAAAACTGTTCTCTGACTCTTGTCCAGGTCAAAATAAGAATAGTGCAATGATTTTTATGTTGCTATGTTATACTCAGAGAAGTATCTTTGACGAAATACAACACATATTTCCCATAAGGGGGCATAAGCTTTGTGCCGGGTCTTTGGTAGTTCCGAAAAGATAATGCGAAAGCAACAGAAAATTCTCAATCCACAAGGGTATTATGATATCTTTTCCCAAAATTCTATGGTTTTACAGAATGACAAGGAATGGAATTTAAAAGATTTCAAAACGTTGTCAAGAAGGATGGTAAGAAGTAAATTACCTTTTAAAATAACGGATCAACGGATCTTTATTTATCGTAAAGGCTCAAAGCTAGTATCTGTGACAACCACATACACGGGAACTCCTTGTTCACATAGTATTTTGAAATTTAATAATACTGATATCTCTAATGCATTAACTACAGTAAATCCATCCCCAGGTATCAACAAAGTGGTTTAAAAAAAGCTAACGTTACGCACCTATTGAAGCATCTCCAGTTAACAGAGGGGGAGGGTGCATTTTACAAAAACGCGCGAAGTTTGGTCGATCAAAACGTTGTGGAGGATACCATAGAAGAAAACGTCAACGATAGTGAACCATTTCTTTAAGTGTTTTTCACCAAGTCCATGGACTTATTTTAATTAATTTTGGTATAACGTTTGTTAAATAACTATGTATTATGTGACAATAAATTACTGAATTCTAAATTTGCTTATTGATACTTAAATTGCGAATAACACAAATTATTAATTTTATAATTTTTCTTTGATCATTGCCGAAAGTAAAGTTCTACAGAAAATCTCAATTATCCACAAATTACTATTACTGGACTTAGGCAGTTTTAAAATAACGCTCTTATATTAATGCATCATCCCGTGACGAAATACTGATGGCAAGCATATGTACATCCAGACTTGCTCAGAGTTAATCATTGAAGAAAGTCGTCTTAAAACGACCAACTCATACTCCAAATTTGGATAGAGTCTACGATGTCTAGGACTTTCTGAATCAGAGAAAGCTGAACTATTTCCATTACCTATTGAAGAACTGAACGTTTTATAGAAAGGATGGAAAATGATTGCGCTTGAAGTTTTGCATAAATTAATGCGTACCTAACTGTGCTCAAGTAATGGAAGAAGTTGTGAAATTCGTGGAAGTTCTACCAGACAGTAGATTTTTTGCATTTTGAACGTAAATTTGATTTAGTATTACTTATAGGTGGTTTCTGAAACACTTTCAACTGCCGATCCATCTAGTCTAATAAATTATAGGTGGAACTTAGTGTTGCATATAGTCTCCATTATACAGTATATAAGAGTGCAATAAAGCGACTTACACACTATGTTTACAGCTCATCCGATATATCTTGATCGAAACTTCCACAGTTGTTTATTTGGAACGACTTCCATGATTTTTTGTAACAGTTCTTGAGGTTGGGATTGTAGATAAATCGACCAACCACCTTTCCTTAGAATTAAATACAGGGATTCAACTTTATCGACCTCACATCAGTATAGTGTGCACAAAAATAATATGATATTATTATAGCATTGGAAAAAAATACTAACTTTAATACATTAAACCTGTAGCGTTGCTACGGTTTGCTCAAACAACGCTGGCTTTTATTTAAGAAGTAAAATCCATTTACAGGGCAATTTAGTTTCTAAAATCACTAACAATAAGAAGTACAAATTGTTTTTGTAGCACGTCTTTTTCAATAAAAGATAAAGATAAGACTGCGCTAATAACGCTGAATTTTATGACGCAAGTAGGTATTACTAGGATAATTAAAATTTCACGAGATAGTAGTGTAGCGAAAAGCATTGTCCATACAGCGGTTGTGTCATCTCGGAGAGATTTAGGAAAAACGAAAAGTAGGTAAAATCAAAGGAATACGATGACGTAGATCTCTTGTCGAGGTCAGAGAATAGCGCTGCGAAATTGTCGTATTTCCGGTACTTTATTGTCCTCAAGATTAGACGTTGTTGCATTCACGTAAGTCCTGGGTAAATCCACTGATGTTATTATACGCCGCGCAACAAAGGATAAAGAACCAAGCCGCTGGTTCAAGGGGTAATAATTGTGAACGAGTGCAATAGAATATCTGCTTTGGGCTCTTCACATGTATGATAGTTGCATTTGTATCCGGTAAATAGTTCCTATCGTAGATCCAGTTCAAATCGTAAGTACCAGAAAGACCATCCAGATATCACTTATTATTATTTCTTATATCAAGAAATTGCGTATACAGAGCACAGCATTGAAAGATATTTCTGCTGTAATATGAACAATCTCCCCACGTACGATATAGATCCTTTATGTTTAACGTTTAAACATGTAATTCAGTACTAAACTTATCTACACATTTTCTCAATTATATCTTCAAAAATAAGTAAGAGATTTTCTGTTATTATTATTACAATCCGCTACTACCCTGTACTGCATACTATATACCACAAAGCGGAGAGATTAGTCAGTCGAAGTTAGTGAGACGAATCGAACAGTTGGCATTGTAAGATGTCTCGAAAATGCGTAAATAATCCAAATCACTTTTTGTTTGTGGTAATGTTAGTTTTGCCTCTTAGAAGCGGTGTATTACTACATTAATAAGACAGGCACATCAGCTTTATTTCGTTTGCAAAATAGAAGATTAAGACAAACATTGAGTGCTACATATCTACTGTAATACATTCGCTTCTAGTCTGAGATCACTAGAGCCTACACATCATGTTAATGATTGCTTTTTTTGCAAGATACCTCGTGTTGAGCACGGTACAGAAATATACAAGTAGGAAAAATCGCTTATCAGCTATCCAAATATGCCATCTGTCACAAGACCTATGCCCCATTGTGATGAAATTCCTATTCCACAACCCCAGAATCATTCACTTATGAATTAGATAATAGTGATACAGCGATTTGACAAGAAGAAGATATGCCGTCAACATCGAGGGAGCCTGATTTCACACCAAGCATGTCTTACCGCCAATCCCATCTTCCCAAAAATAAGGCAGAGGTATTGGGATTAAAATTGCAATAGCGAAATCTATTAGAAGACGATACTTTGAGATATGTATGTTTTTGCAAAAGCCATAAAGGCCTAATACCATTTTTTAACATGCAAAAACTTGGTTTCCTGTAATAACATTAGCGGATTATTGGCGGCTTTAAATATAAGCTACAAGCTAGAGGACTGGAGATGGTACATACACAGTTCAACATTGAATTTAAATAGAGCACTATTCCGTATTGAAAATATTCTACGGTCTATTCTTGGTGGATATGCCGTTTGCATCAAACAATCATTCGACAATATGAAGTGCGTTTTGGCAAGCATAAAATAAAATGAGCACCATTGGTAGATCTGTGGCGACTTGAAGGTTGTTGTCCTTTTACCTGGGTTGCAGATGGGCTATATCAAGTTTTGCTGTTTTTTTTTGTGTGTAAATGGGATAGTCAGGCAAATGGACTTCATTACAAGTGACGAGATTAGCTTGCTGGAAAATAATTAGAGCCAGGTCCAAAGAATGTGCATTCTATGCCATTGATAGACTCCAAAAAGTTTGTTGCCACCACTGCACATCGAAGTGGTTCTAATAGGAAACTTTTAAAGACATTTTTACAGTATAACTAATAGATGTCTAAGAAAAAAAAATGCTTGGAATGACTTTCGGTTCTTGGTCACTAATTTGAATAAAGGAAATACAGAAGCTGGTAGTTACGTTACTCCTATTAAAGTATGCTGTCATTTTATCAAAAAATGGGTTGCAGTACTTATGTCTTTAAAGATCAACTTCCTACACACACATCTGGCCTATTTCCCTGGAAACTGCGGAGCTATAAATGATGAGCGCGGCAAACACTTTCATGAGGATGTATCAACAATAGAAGAAAGGTATTTCTTTTTTGGGAGGGGAAACATCTTTCAAAGACAACCAGCGGCCCGGTTCGCTGGATAGTGTTGGATTTCCACCAACTAAAAAACCCCTCTATACCTTTGCGATCTTCTCTCCTCGGAACTGCGTGGGCATTATTTCAAGGAGAGGTGGTTACGTTGTTCGAGCACTCCTTATTCTTAGTGGTCTACTTCCTTGAACTTCTTTCTTCCTTTTCTTTGGTGACTAAGATGTTTTTAGCCATTTTATTAATTTCCTGCCAGTGCTCTTCATCCTCTAGCATCCTCTCAATGAGGTTCTCCTTGGTAAGTACTCCTACTTTTTGTATAACCCGTTTCCTGTCTTCATTCCATCTCATGCATACAAAGAACGTGTGTTCCACAGTATCGCTTTGCAGAAGAAAGGTACAAGAGAGACTAGAATGCTTCCATGCTTGCCGACTATGATTGGGCTCTTGTTGGAGATGCTTCAGAAACAGCTTCAATTAAACAGATTCAATTAAATTGATCCGTTACTAATACATTTTGTGCCAATAATGAGAACGCCTTCTTTTTGATGTATTCATACTTCATCATATTTTTCGAACGAACTACAGGCTGTAAAAAATATATAGTTTCCAGTCTAACAATTCAAAATCTATTGACAGATATCGGGATGTGTTTTGATTAAAATTCACGCACTCACATTTAATCCAATATGTAGGATTGTAACGACAAGCATGCGATTAAAATCGAACTACGGTTGAATGAGTCAGTGATTTTAAAGAATTTTTCTGGCATGCTCGTCTTTAACAATATAGTGGCGATGATTTCCATTCACACCGCTAGTATTTCAATAGTAATAGTGGGAGCAATTCCTTTAAATTTCAGTATATGAAACATTCTTGAATTTTAAAATGACAGAGGGTATTGTTGCGTGAAAAGAATTTGCAATAAATTTCCAGACAGAAAACTGATATGGATGTAACTCGTATGTTATGATCAAGCGCATCTCGACGTAAATGACTTCAAACAGAATGAAATATTTTAACATATGAACTCTAGCATATCCGTATTTGTTTATTTTGTAAGCATTTGTGCTGATGTTTTTAGTATAGTTTTTACGTTTTGAAAGTGCCTTCCTTAAATATTCTACATGGGCATCCTACAAAATCAGGCGTTATCTTTCACTTTAAAGAGCCTTTAGCCATCTTCAATAGTTTATTCATTGCTAAATGTATATTATTGATGTATACATATCACTCATAAAAGCCCTCTAGAACTTTTCGTTGTTATTCGTTAAAGCTTTATGCATGGATTATCCATAGATAAAGTTGTAACGAAACGAAAACAGGATTAAGCAGTGATTGTCCCCATCGTACAGAGGCACACAGAATTTCAATGAGAAAATGTTAGTCTCCGGCACAATCCTTGCGCAGAGAAGCCTTTCGAGACGGCAACTAATAAAAACAGATACTGTATAATATTGTTTTTGTGCTCGTAATTAACTCAGAGTATTTAAACATTGCAAATTTTAGATTCGGTACAAGTTTATTGAACAACAGAAAATCTAATAGATGGCCAAATATAATAAAAGATGTGTAACAAGGTCTAATCTAGAATGTCTCATTATCAACATAATATATAGAATTTAGATTATATGTTTGTATTACTGTAACGTTTAAAGGAAATGGAGCGTCTACATTTTGTTTGTAGTTAGAAATAATCGCTGTTGTAATGTCAGTTCCTTCTTCCTCAATAAATTGTTTCTGGTCTTCAATGTGTTGTGTGACAACAGTGCATACTCAATACTACTATGTATGTACAATAGAATAACAAATTACATATTCCAGCGTATTAATCACTACAAATCTATAGGTATACTTACTAAACATAAATTCACTATAGTCGACACATTCGATACAGGATCAGATATAAGTATTAACACGAGTTTATTTCTAGACGATAGACATCCATTAACTCAGCTATAATTCATATTCTTTCTTCGGTACTAGATATGTGACGACAAGTTAATGTTGTATATACTGATTTTTCAATGGTTCTCACTAATATCCATTATAATTTATTGCTCGGAAAACCTAATGATTTGGCTAGGTGCCAACTGCTTTTACAATGTATCTGTTCTTATCCAAATTATAGAAGCTATTGTGGTTTCTAAACGTCTTTTATATGATGTATCTTTAGGTAGTAACTACATTATTAAAAAATTAATTTATTCCAATTTACAAAACAGATTTTTCTAAAAGCTCCGCTTAGAGTTAACATGCAAATTTGTAGTCCTATTCTGGCATATTAAATGTGTTTTAAGAAAAAATCTTTACATACTACGAGGATGACCTAAAATGTTTTCCGAATCGACACTTTTTCAAACGGTGCTCCAGTCTCTTCAAGCCGTCGGAAAAGTAGGGTGTTTCGAGGTCTGCAAAATAATCATCTGTAGCGGCGATGGCCTCCTGACTTGAGGCAGCGATTTTTTTCCTGTTTGGGAATAGGAAAAAGTTGCTAGGGGTCCTATGAATATGAAGGATGATAAACTAATTCGTAGCGCAACTCATTCAATTTGAACACGATGATGCGGGATGAATGAGCCGGTGCTTATGTAGTTGTGGATCCATGTCTCATCCACAGTTACGAAACGCATGTAGAAATCTAAGATGCCTCTAGCAAAATATTTCGAAATTTCGTAGCCGTTCGCAGCCATCCACTTTATCACTGCACGAAATTCTATTTTATGCATTTTTACAAAATCCCCTGACTTGCTACACAAAACATACTCTTAAACAACAACCATTCACAGTTCATGTCTGAAATTTTGACAGCTGCAATAATGGTTAACAATCTTTCAGTCAGAAATAAAGTAGCTCTACAGTACTGATTGACGTTTTGCAATTGTAATTACCTCATTAAGATCCCGCGTAGGACAAAATAATGAAATATTAAAAAACACAGCAATTGGGGAAAATTTATAGACTTCATTATTTATGAGTACACTCAATGCTGAGCTTATTGGCTAAGCACATCCTATAGTCGTTACATACACGATAAATATTTGTCTCTGAAAGGCAATACGCCAGCGCAAATTAAAGATGAGGAGGACGTTGTATACGGGGGCTCTCATTTAGCACAGTGCAATTTTGGGTAGCAGAATCTAGACGTGGCCATACAACCTTGGGGGACGATGAACGTTTATCCTAAAACTGTAACGGCTGACATTTTGAAATAGACCAGATAGGACCTACGAATTAAAGTGAGAGAGACATCAGAGATTATGAACATATCCAAAGAACGTGTTTGTCACATATTGAATAAAGATTTAGCATGAGAAAGCTGCCCGCATGTTGGATGCCGCGCTTGCTCACGTTAGACCAAAAACGTGTTTGAATTAACAGTTCTAATCCTCAGTTGGCGCAATTTTGGCGCACTAAATCGTAGTTTAAGCGCCGATTGATAACTGTAGATGACATTCGGATACACCACTATACGCCCGAAACAAAAATACAGTCAAAACAGTGAACTACAAAGGAAGAATCTGCTCCAAAAAAGCAAAAACTGTTTTTTTGGTCTGGAAAGTGATGGCGACAGTTTTTTTTTTGGCATAGTCATGGAATAATCTGAATCGATTATCTTCAAACTGGAAAAACCATTACAGGAGTATACTACGCATGATT
The DNA here is from genome assembly GCA_023690525.1 of Holotrichia oblita. NCBI lineage: Eukaryota > Metazoa > Arthropoda > Insecta > Coleoptera > Scarabaeidae > Holotrichia > Holotrichia oblita. The sequence goes on along the minus strand of CM043020.1, from coordinate 19,810,815 downwards.
ATTTGACAAGCTAAAGGGAAACATTGCTGAGAAAAGGCCACATGTGCAGAAAGTAAAATGTTTCGCCAAGACAATGCGCCGTCTCACACCTTAGCGGTTGCCTTGGCGAAAATCCATGAATTATGGTTTGAACTGCTTAACCACCCTTCTTACTCACCAGACTAGCTCCAAGCAACAACTGTTTGTTCCCTGATCTAAAACCTGCACTCAGAGGACAGAGATTTTCGTCAGATGAGGAGGCCATCATCTTCGTAATTATTTTGCAGAGAAAGACGTCGAGTACTATGTGGACGGATTGCAGAGATAGGATCATCACTACGAGAAGTGTGTACACTTACCAGGAAACTCTGTAGACGAATAGTAATAAATTTTAGAAAAAATATCTGGTGTCTTTGTTAGGTCGGAAACTTGTCAAATCACACACGTATAATACTTCGTACAGCAACAGTATTCTGAGACAACACGATGTTGACCAAGCCGTAATTCAAGGTGTTGACACTGCAGCCGCAAATCATGCAAGTATCTGAGGACAAGAATTGATTTGGTGCCAAGAGGTGAAACCATGAATGGGGTGGTAATACTGCAGATAAGTGCAGTGCCTGGGTTTAAATTGCAAAAGATATCGAATATACATATATTACAGGGGACAGATGATGCAAAACCGGAACGGGACAATCTCCCGCATATATTTTCACCAGTGCCTTCTCAAGATAATAGTGTACAATGTAACATCAAACAGTAGCAACAAGTGAAATGTACTATTTGCGTTAGTTAAAGAACAATCTGTTCAAGAATATCTCAAAATGTGGTTACTTATCCTCAACAAAAGAAGTTTCAAAGAACAAACATAATCATAGGAAATGTATAACATTCTTGACCAGCTAAACAGACATAGAAGAAATAAGTGCAATCTGCATGCACTATAAATAATTGTAACTGCAAGAGGCTGCTGTCACAACCGTTACTGAATTTTTTTCGTAATACATTCTACAAAAGTTCAATATTTTACAAACTCTCACTACAGCCAAACAATATTAACACATTGCAGCTGGAACAATGTACTATCCAATGTACCATAAATATTACTAGAAAATAAAGATTAAAATAATTGGTCCAATAGGTTATTTATTACAAGCGTAATAAATCAACCAATTCGAAAATAGGATGTATTGATATTTTTTTCCGATACTGTCTCATATATCCGGGTTTTATATATGTACATACGCATATGCTTTCCATTTCCAGAGTTATGCAAATCTGACTATCCTGGGTATCGTTCAACCTGTTTAGCGTTGGTGGTAATATAAAGGTTGCGGAAAATCCGTTTTCAGTATTGGCAAAGATTTTCAATTTCTGCGATACGGAGATGGATGATACCGGTGATTTCGCTGGTTCACGCGTCCGATAATAAATTATATGATCGAATTCCAGCTGTGTATTGCTTAGAAATGTTTGCTCATGAATTTTAAGTGCATATATAGGATCGCAGTTAAATGAATTTTGTATATTGTAAATAAAATTTTACAAATGGAGGGACTAAGGTGACTAAAAGCTTATTTCAATTTTATTTAATAATTTAGAGATTGCACAACCCATTAAATTACTTGAAGATATTCTGATTGTGTCAGTATTGAGTCTGTACTGTAGTGTGCTTTTGTCAAATAAAAAGTAAACTTAACACCATGTAGAAGAGCCTTATTTCAGATATCACTGATTAAAATAATTGCCGCATCAACAGAATCTGTTATTATCAATATAGTTTCACTATCATAACGATTTTTCAATGTTAGATCATGATAATAATACATCCATGCAATGCCTGATTCTGTTAAAAGTTATATTGCTTGTAGTGGCGAATTCACAATAAAATACTTATTTATTTCTTTCCAGCGTTATCCAAACATTTTACCACCCGCATTTTGAGATTCCTTGATGAAGCACTTAATTGTAAGTGGAAAGTAGGACATTTATAAAAGAGTTAGACAGAAAAGTGAACTTAGTGCCAGATTCAAATATAATTCAATTGTCTTTAAATTCATAGAAACAAGTAAGTGATTTATTGACCCCTATTAGAGAAGACGCGTTTGGTGCAATAATTTGCTATTAGAGATATGTACGTTGTCAAAATAACCACAGCTTTCCACGAAGAAGGTTGATTAAGCCATATCGCTAGCAGGATTCAAACCTTTGCAACTATTTAAAAAATGTTCACGAGAAGAGCGGTTTCAGTTCTGAAATTGCAAGTTTTTCTTTTATCCAGCAAGCACAATTAATTTTGCTGGAGTTAAAATATCTCGAAATGGCGCTTGCCCGTTAACCACCACCATACACACTAAACTTGTAGCTGTCTGTTGTTCGAGCAAGAGACTGATTCCCTCGGATAACATCTTTGTGGACCATACCAGCTTCCTGTGGAGCCCAAAGCATAAAATATCTGGGAACGACCCTAGACTAACACACACAAGATTTTTGTTGGGGAGGCTTTCAGGAACCTATACTGACCTACGCATCCGTGGATTGGTCAAGCTCTGTGATATCACATAAAAAACGGCTAGATGTCCTTATCACGGGAAGGCTATGACATGTGCGTAATATCCGACTACAGCAGGACTTGAAAATGTTAACGCCCATTCAATACGCGGCGGAGTTGTCTAAAGATAACCTTAAGAGGACTTCTAATTTCGAAAATCTTTCGAACTTGGATCGTTCGCCTCCCAAGATGCTTCACTCCACACCACGATTAGCGCATGCGCGAGACGCAACAGCGAGATCGTGATGCAACGACCATTCCCTACTAATATAAAGCCCCCCATGAACGCAGCCTAACAAACTCGAGCAATTTTTCGGACGATATTATATGAACGAGCCCGACCGACGAAGCCCATCAGAAAGGGCAGGACAATGGGATTTATGGGCCAAAATCCACTAATAGTAAAAGAAAGAAGGACCATAGCAAATAAAATATTGGCTAGCAAATTGTTTTTTCTCTTATTAGGTTTTGCTACTTTCTCTCTTTATAGTCCAAACCAAACTATTGACTTAAAATGATATTCGTGAAATGACAAAGCGATAAGCCTTCATGAGAATTCAAAATGTCGCTATTAGATTGGTTACAGTGCGAAGTGTGCATGTTGGAGTTTCTTCTTTCGATCGGTAACTTAAAAAAATGTGTTGTTCTTCAAGAAATGGCCTAATATGTTTGGATAAAATCATCAGAGAAACGAGAGCACAAAAATTTGCAGCAGTTCCAAAAATCAATGGGACAAGCTTTTATTCCTTTCCAGACTTCTCCTATGCTTTCCGTTTTGAACATTCAGTTGTGACTCTCAATATTCTTCTGTGGATACTTCTTTATCAACTTGTTTCACTAAACTTCTATAATGTTTGCTACCAGTTTTTTTTAATTCATTAATTATGTTTTTTATTTTATCAAATTTTTAACAGCATTCCATTTCCCCTCCAATTTTAGTCCTTATTTTGTCTTTAAAAATCTATAATTCAAAATATATTTAATGTTACATCTGTATAGGAGACATTTTTGTTATAATTCTTGTGCATGAATTGGTTTTAAATCCCCTTTAATTGAAAAGAACTGCAATAGTCAGACATGCTACAGTTCTGAGAATTATAGGTGGTAGAAACTGGAGTGGATTTATTTGATTACAATCAGTTGCGATAGCATTCGCTTCAATGAGTTGGAAAAAAGCCGAAAGCAATATCGTTTTGTGTAATGACAATTGCAGTTATAAAATCCAGTGATATATCTTTTCCGGAAAAAAATATATCAATTATATAATCTGTCCCGCTGTAAAGGACAAAATTCATTTGCTCATGGCAAAAGATATTATCAGAAATTCGTTTGATGTATACTAACATGGTTCAAACAGAATTTTCTTTGTGTCTGGTGAACATTTGTATTACTCTGTTAGAAATTACAACATATTTCAGTTATATAGTATCAAGTTGTCGTCTTTATATGTATAAATGTTTGTATCTGTAGCCATGTGTTCCTGCAAAATTTTCGGTAATACATGGTTGTCACAGTACATAGACTTACCTATGTAAGTGCATACAGAGTTAACAGCATATATCTGTTTGATCTCTCTTAGCTGATAAAAAATGAATGCCTTCTTATTTCCATTACTGTAATTGAAAGAAAGCAAAAAACCTGTCACGACCTTTTTCAATGCTCTAATCGTTTGCGAAATATATAAAAGCCTAATACTAAAGAAAGCATGCCAAAAGGAAAATAGGGATATAATGTATGAACTTCTGTAAAAGATATATAGAGAATGATACAATATACAAAACAAAGCTATAATTCTTTCCCTACAGTAACACACCGATTCCTCTTGCCATTTATTTTATATAAATTGGTACATTAAGTTTGCATGTAAATCATTCCTTTCCAAAGCAATCGCTACTAATTTGATTTAGAAGCAGTTTTTTCCAAGACATATTACTTGTAGAGATTAAGACGCACAAATATCTCGTAAATATCTCGTACATCTTCTAATATACATTACTTATTTTAGTTTCGAAATGGTTACCACCAATACATTTATTTGACTTATACTGCTGCGTAGTTTGTGTATATGTAATTGTGTGGTCTTGTGGCAGCATTATTTCGCAGTGTGTAATGCCGCGCTGTTAATCATTTTGCTTCCAACAACGAATGGCTTATCGATAGGAAATTAATTCTCCGAGAAAATGTCAACATCTTCTCGGAGAATTGAACCCCAGCTCCTAACATTGCACTACAACGATAGGCAGTCATCTAGCCACTACGGCTATCGACCTCCTTAGATTAGTGGACAGTATTATGTCAAAGGCAGCAATAATCGCTGAGCTACTATGCCTGTATTACTTTGCGGTATTTTTAATATTTTCTCTGGTTCGACGATAAAAACACAAGAGTTCAAAATATTCAAAAGATCCACATATACAGGGTCTAGCAGAAAAAAAAAATGCACAGATATCCAAGGAGAGTAAATTAAAAGTGGTATTAACAATAGAAAAAAATATTATGCAAAATGTTTAGCGAATTGTTGAATTTATTTATCAATAATTATGCCATCCTTTGCTGGCGATATATTTGCTATTTTCGTTCGGGTTGCTTCTGAGAAAAAATGGCGAGAGAAAATGAGACAAAATCTGGCCGGGGAGCATCCGATTTGAAACTTGCATGGATACAGGTGTTGAAGTCATATCTCAATCAATTTTGAATAAACAAAAGTTCTGTTATATGTGGACATAACAAGCGGATGTCATTGTAGCAGCACCTTTATGCCCTTCAACAAAGTAAGGTTCCCATACTGGAAATGCAGACACCATCCCCAAAATGACCGCTCGTTGAATATGCAGAGAGGTTGCATAATGTTCATTTGGTGTTTATCTTGCCAAATAGTGGTAATTTTTCTTACTGACAAACCCAGATAATTGAAAGTGCGCTCAATCACTGGTCAGTAAAACTACACTTCTTGACACATTTCGAAGGATTGATTGGAACACATGGATACACCTTCCTGTATCGTATGAAACAAAGGCTCTTCAATCTTTCAACACAATGTTGGGATGGTTCTTGGTTCATCAAGATCTTTTTTGTGTTGAACCAACCTGTTATGTGAGGGGCAGTTACTAAACAAGTAATGGCATTACGATATAACACTGAATCCCAGTGAGTGAAGACTGAAATGTAATCTAGAGGTTCGTTATTTCGATATGACACATCCAGTTCTTTTAGGTAGAAAAAGTTTCAACAACGAACGCGCGCTCCTCATCTGACCACGACATCATGACATGCTGAAAGCTTTTGCAATAGGTGTATAGACTAGCTCTGGTATACTTATTCATTCTGCTAATACAAGAAAACAGTTGGTCAGTACGTCTCTTAAATTTCATCGTAGCAATGAAGATCGTAAAAGCATTTTTTCTTTGACCTTATTAATGTCCAATCTATATTTTAAAAATTTTTCTTCGGCAAATTATTCTTACTGATTTTCCGATGTTTCTCGGAAGGACACTCCTCATAATTCCTGTCTATTGTTGCTCTACAATCGTCTGTACAAAATGATCAGATACAGCAGAGACAACGATTACAGTTTCATCGTTGAAGCAGTTCGTTGAGATGTTATCGATAGTTGTGGCAAAACTTGATGATATATTTGATTTTTGATTGATATTCTGGTAGAGGCCTCTATACTTATTTTAATATTGAAAAATGTGGTAACTATTCCTATTGTACATTTTCTCATAGCCGCTGAGTTTATTACGTTGGAAAGAGACTTTAAAAAGCGGGATCAATAATGCGCGATAGCAGCCTGTGTATATTAATAATCACTAATTTCATATTAACGATTTTAATAGCAAAGTGGTTTCTGTGTCTGTCTGTGTTCTATTAATGAGTTTGTTTGTAGGTTCTTGTAGCTGTCCTTGCTGCCAATTATGGTATGAAGAGTTTGTCATTAATGTTTAAGTTTTAATTTTCGGCATGTTTGAGTTGTTGTTTATATCAATGCTTTGTATTTATATTTTTGATTCTAACATTTGCATATGTGCACATTCAATTTTAAATTTTTTGAGAAGCAAGTCCCGAACAACAATATCAGAACAATGTGAAGCATTGCTGATGATACATATTAGTGACTGCAGTAGAGTGCCCAACACATTAAGCTCCAAAATCTCGGATCACAAATTGTCTACGCAAAGCTCAAAATTTATAACTATAAATAGATAAGCACCGTAGCTTTCTTGATTAGAGTAGGCAAAAGATATACTTAATAGAAATTTATTGTACTTTATAACTGGTCGAAAATCAGAGAATGAGCTTATTCTAATAATTGAGCTTGCAGGATTTCTGGCAACATTAATCTAATCTGCCAGTTACTTATGCACAACTGCAAAGTCATGTCTATGCTTATATTGACGGAGGTGGAGCACCTAAAAAAACGAGCTGTATAGCTTGCGCACAAGATATCTGACGATGAATGGATAAGTCACGTGAAAAACCAAATACGAAGCTTTCCAAAGAAGTTCAGATATCAGTCAGAACATGCCATACCGTTTTAAAATAGGACTTCAACTTTTTTATATCAAATTTAAGCAGTTTCTGAAGTTATGTAAGTAGATTTTGGTGCGAGAACAGAATCCTGTCAATGATTTTTGCATAATATACCTAATGACAACATTCACCACAAATGCGTTTTTTCTGATGAAGTTTAGTTCTAATTTTTTAACTATTTAAATAAGCAAAATTTAACAAAGATAACTTCATCACATCCATCAAAAACAGGAGCTTGGTCAGCAGTTTCAAGAAGACGAATTATTGGACCAATATTTGTTAACCAAACTGTAGCTGCTCATTATATAGCAAAACAAATTTAATCTTTTATTAATTAATTTCATGCTGACAAATTAACAAAGGATTCTTTTAGCAAGATAAGATTCAGACACACAAGCTTCAAGAAAGAATAGTTTTTGTTTGAATAATTTTTCGCTGAAGGAATTATGAACTTTGAATGCGCTAATCAGACATGACATAGTCGCAAAGCTTCGCAACGCTATTAGGGATTTCTATGCTGGCATAACTCTACAACTCCTTAAACGGTTTTGGGAAGTGTAGAGTTCAACTTTGTCTTCGAAATAATGAACAACATTTTCAGTATAACCTTTAACACTAGTATCTTTTAAATTTAGCAAATGTAATAAATACTTTTTCTGAAGTTAGATTGTTACTTTCTGTACACATTTTGGTGACATATAAACTGTCAAAGCTACTGTTACCAAATTCTGGTCATCTCTAATCAGAAAAGATTTTAAAGGCACGGTATATTGATGACTACACATCGGTAGCAGTAGAAGTAAGAGTAGCTGGTTATAGGATAGGTGGGCGAGTTTAAACCGCTGCTTGTGCGTGGAAGTTGTTGCTTGTTGAATTTTTTGGGGAGTAAATTTAACGTAACGGGTTTACTTTTTACATTTTTCATGGTAATAAACAAAAATTAATCGTAAATCTTAGAAATACCTTCAATTTAAAATAATGGGAGCTGTTGTTATTCTTTCACGTTATGGTAACTATAGTTTTCACACACGAAAACACAAACCACTTGGCGAGCGCTATTGATATAACAGTGTAGGACATTTGTTATGCCAACTCATTTAGTATTGTTTTTACATTAAATTATGTGGATATGTAGCAGCATGCAAATATATAGGATACAGTCTTGTCGCATAGAGAGGATCATTAGCTCTGTTACATCAACAGTATAATTTTGTTTCCCGTGCGCGTACGTAATTCCCGAAGAGGTCAAAAATGATCGCAACATTATACTGTTTGTTATACTTCCCTGCTAGTTGCCCAAATAGATTGTTTGTACTAGTCAAATATGTAGCTACTCTTTTTATATCCCGTTTGCCTTTCTAACGTTCGCTTAACTTAAATAAATTAAATTGTTACCTTTTAACATCATAGACAAGTTTATAAAATCCATTTGAAGGCTACTATTTCGCTTAATAGCCGAACAGATTATGAGTACATATATTATACGCATAATAATAAATTCTGTTTAAAATGATAGAATGCATGCGAGGTTAATACATTTTACTATGCAAAATATAATTCTCTATTATTTGTTTGCTTTAACCATATTTTGTTTTTGGTGAGTGTACTTCTGCCCTCCTCTATTAATAAAGCTTACATACGTTTTACTGTTGAAGTTGTACAGGATCCATGGTGGTTAAAGTTTAATATTAGTCCTTGGCTTTAATTTAATAATAATGACATGGCTCGATAAAGCACAGTGTTAATAGAATCACACTACCCATTAGTAGAAGCGTTTTATCTATCTAACAACATCGTTTAGACGGACTGATGAATACGTGACCTTATTTAGGAAATTTATGTCCGCGACATGTTACATAATTTCACCCATTCAATGGTCTTTCTGCTATGAAAGAGGGTGTTTATTGATTATTCAATAGAAGACAGTTATGGAAATATATATATAAGAGTCGACAATTTATATGCCGCTTCATTCCATATTTTACAGAATGGATTTTAGATCTATACAGAATATCCTATTTTAAACCTTTCAGAGGTGTATAACTCGGTAAAGTAATTACTAAAAATGAAGTTTGCGTTTGGACTCACTAGCGGTAGCATACGCTTTTAGCTTGAAAAGAGTGAATAAAGTTCCATTAACAAAATGGATACGTCTCTTCTCTAATGACTTAGTTTTGAAATAGTTACTCTTGCTTTATCACTTATTTATTCGGACAACAGCCCAGCATCTGGGTATGACTAATAAGTCTGAAATAGTAAAAAAAAAATTCAAAAACTCATTTCCAAAATGAACTATTGATAACTATTCGTTCAACAAGCGTTCCCCAATAATGGTTTCACGCGGTGTTAGCAGTTCATAGTACACCACACTCTTCTGCTCCCACACAGCATAACCTTTGAATCATGAATATTTGGCTTCGGAGTTGATGTGCCGGGTGGCCGGGTCTCGCATATGGTTTCCTGCGTTTAGTGTTGTCATAATGGATCCATTTTTTGTCCCCAGTAATGATAAGATGCAAAAAAGACTTCGTTTATCTTTCAGTTTATATGGGACCCAATTTCTCATGTCCTGGTTCATACCCATGTTCTTTAGACGCAATAAAATGATTTTTTGAGTCACTCACAAAGATTCGCCAAACTTCTTTTGATTTTGACACGGGTATTCGTCCAATGAGGCCTCCAATTCAGCGTTTTTAGACGTTGCTGGCATTCCCTCCCGCTCTTTGACGCTTGTATCAAAATCATCATTTTTGAACCGTCTAAACCAACATTCACAAGTCGAAAATGTTGAAGCACGTTGCTTATACGTCTCGCACAGCATACGATGGCTTTCCGCTGCACTTTTATTTAAATGAAAACAAAGAAGGAAAGCTTTCGGTGAATGGGGTATTGTAGGGACAAAGTTGATAACGCTTCAATATTAAGATAGTTGTCACCTACGATTCAATTCAATACTACTAATCCCTTCTATTGAAATGTCTTTGAAATATACTTCTGCATCAAATACAGTTTAGATCTTAGTTCAACGATTGAATTTGATTTGTATGTACGTCACAAGTAAACCAAGATTAATTTTGAACTTAGTTTAAACTCGTTTTGTACAAGTGGCCCTAAGACGTTATTAAATTTGGGAGAATAAGGGAGTACAGCTCCCTTATTCTGTCGAGTTGTCTTTTAAATAATCGTGATAGTTGATTATTCCGCATAAATATGAATAAAAAAAATAATTTTGGAACTTTCGTAGTACGACCAAAGCCGAAAAGGGATTAGAGTATATCGCAGTATCGTAGCCATATAGTGCTATTTTTCAAAAAAGCAGTAACGTCCGTAGTATATAAATTACATAGTCCTGATACTAGCACAGAGTCTCATGTAAGACCTGCGAGAACATCTTGATCGTTTGACAAAGTGGTGTTAATACGTTCTTGGGAGGCTCTGCTGTAAAGATGTGAAAGTATTAAACTCAGTAACAGATACGGAAAGTAAAGTGAATGGAGAATCTATCCTCACATATAATTAGACGCTTCGCATCTTTTGCGACAGACAAGAAAACGAGATTGACCTACGTGTAGGTTAAAATCGTTATGGTGATAAATGCAAACGAAGTATGTGTATATGCAAGTCGAAGATATATGCATGTGCAAACACCAGCGATAAGTTTAAATTCTAGAGAAGTAATAGTCGATGCGGCTGTATAAACATATTGGATTACGATGTTAAGGATTAGGTAATAAATTAATGCAGATTTATTGTTCTTCTATTTATTTTCATATGTAATATAGAGTACTATAACGTCCTGTACAGTCATTACGATCTCTGATCGGTGGATTGGAAAATATGCAGTTTACGTCGATTTGGACATGAAAAAAATCAGAAGTGTGCAAGAGTAGAAGGATCACGTTCCATTTATGTTCGGTTTGAAACTGATGCAGACTTCTTAAGCCATATTGTTATTATGGATGAAACTTGGGTACATTTTTACGACCCAGAATCAAAGCAACAATCGATGGCATGGAGACACACTGGTTCTCCAAAGCCTAAGAAGTTTTGTGTTCAAAACTCTGGATAAGTTCTTGCTTCAGTTTTTATCTAAGAATTTTGTATAATAAACCCACAGCCTAGAAAAAACTTTTCCGTGTCTACCAGCACCGTTTGGTATTAGATAACTAGTGGGTCGTTAAGGCATTGTTGCCTCTCTTCACTGCGACCAATGAGATTTATTGTGAATACCATTGATGTTGTAGTCGCAATTAATCTCCAAACTTCTAAAGAAATTCAGGATCTTCTTGGGGGCTCTGCCTGTTCTAAGTGCGCCTGTGGCAGTCACACATAATGTGTGTTCCGCCGTTTCACTATATTCGGAGCAGAAGCGGCATTTGTCGCTGTCTATTTTGCCCATCTTCTTGAGGGGATACCTCAGAGGGCCGTGGTCAGTGAATAAAGCCGTGATGGTGCTAATGTCTCTTGTATTGAGATCCAGCAGAGATTTAGCCTTCGTGGCTGAAAAAGCAATGAACTGTTTTGTCTTAGTTTTGGAGTGCTAGTCCAATGAGAGATTTTTTGATTAGTCTCTCGCTGTTTAAGATGAGCTCTTTTGTGGCTTTTGGTAAGGCAATAATACGGCTCTGGTCAAATACATCGATATTCCGCGCCTTTCTTTGTAAGACCGTCGGCTGCCTCGTTCTCTTCACACCCCCAGTGTTCTGGTACCCACATCGGTGTAACTGTGTTCCTTTGGACCAGAGTTTTGAGGGTCAGCAAACAGTCCCAGGTTAGCCTCCACTCAAAGGTACATGCCCCTAGAGCCTTTAGCGCTGCTTGACTGTCTGAGAAAATGTAAATGCGTGCACCTTGGTAATCCATTTTCAAACATTTCTGGGCACATTGTTCAATGGTATGTATTTCTGCCTGAAAAATTGTTGGGCTTGTACCCAAGGCCATTAAGACATTGCATCTCGGCCCATGGATACCTATTTCCACTCCTGTGTTTGTTTGGATCCGTCCGTATACCAGTTTATGGACGGGTCCTGTAATTTAGGTCCGCCGTACTCCCATGTTTGGCGGTCTTGTATAACCATTTCAAACTGTTAAAGTCAAATCTAGGTGTCATATTATAGTCTTTGAGTTTCGCCGGCTCTCCCAATTCTTGTAGAATTTGAAGATGGTCCACTAGATCTCCTGATTTGAAGATCATATTCCTTTCCAGCTTGATTGCACCCATTATCGCCTGGTCTAGTATAGTTTCTTCTATTAAACTCATTTGTAATATCTGCTATAACCCTTGTAGCTCGATGTATGGTATTATGTTGTAGCCGCAATCCAAACTGTTCATAACGAAGTACTTCAGTGTTTTCCAAATGTTGATGCATATGTTATATTCACTGAAAAATTTTTACACCAGTATAAAGACTGGTCCGTAAAGGGAAATAAGCCTATAGGATTCATGTGAAATTAAAGGCTGACCAGGTTTATGGATGGGAATTACAAGAATTTGGAAACTGGTGTAGCCGAGAAATTGCATTAACAATTTGAGTCAAATGTACAAGTGTTTTTTTAAACGACCAGTTGATAGATTATTAGATCCAGGAGCTTGTTTAAACGGAGTTTTTGTTGAGAAATTTAGAGCGTGGCCGCTTAGTCCTTCTATTCGTTTCTGGAGTATCATGAAAGTTTTAAAATGCCGCCTCTAAAAACTGTGTTTTTCTTTTCTGTAAACGCAATCATTCCGTCTTCTTGCACCAATTTTTGGTAATGTCCATACTTAGAATTAATTTGTTTCAATTTCTAATTATCAGATATGTTTCTAGACTACAGAATATCCCGTTGAATTTTAGTGGTTAAACTGTCAATCACTACACCACTAGTATCCTAGCAGAGTTATAAATTTGTATGACATCAGCTGATACCTGTATGAGTCGGGCTATAGTATCACCAATTCAATGCAGTCTATCATGCTGAGTATCCACCATACCGATCTATTTATGGCTGCGGACTGTGGACTTTCGAAAAGTCACCGATTTATACATCATATCCATTAAATCGACTTTTGGTGTGGATGTGCAAAATACAGTCGATTTACGACCAATTGAATCTGCACCCATCTAGTCATTTAGTCGAAAGTCGAAACCGTCTTTGAAATAAAATTCTGTTTTGTACCTAACAGGCGTTGAATTATTAGTAGATAAATAATCATAAGGTCGTCTTGGGATAAAATGCATGCCTTACGTCTTCTTACAAATGGACTATAAAAGATATTTTCGTGCAGTAGGAGGAATAAAGTATATTTGGTTTTAAAGTTTATGCTCATTGCTTTATTTGTTTGTATCTGTTTTTAACGAAAACATAACATTAATTTAAACTGAAGAAGTTAATTAAATTAGGACAATTTAAAGCGAGCTATTGAAATTGTTATTAAAATCCTGAATTTAATAACTGTTACGGACGCCCGTGAATATCTTAAAAACGATTCGACTTAAAGAAATACGGAAGTGAAAAGTAAAACGTTAACGTGTAAAGAACTTTGTAATTAGAAGAGGAACGAATACAAACAGGGGAAGAAATTTATTGAAATGCGAGCGGTTTTCAGCAATGTCAAAGGAATTCTCTACAAATAATTTCAATTCCGACGAAAACTTCGAAATTAAATTCGTTCGAAAATAGAGAAGAAAATCGGATATATCTCCCGCAGTAAATGGTTTATAGATTTATAGATTCGTGTTTACCTTTTACTTCAAGTTACATTTCTTCAAATTTGGACCTTTCCGTTCCGTCATCTTCTTCGAACGATTGTTGGATCGTTTCATTTCCTGTAAAAAGAAAATTCACTTTAGAATACGGGATGTCGGTTAAAATAAATATTTCTCTTTTGTTAAACGGTGCCGTTTCAACGTTGAGCGATGTTAAAAATAGATCCTTGAGAGATTCTCAGGTACGTTCGCAACGACATCAAACGCTTCAGTTAATTTAAAACGGATTATTTGATTAACTAGACATGGAATTCGCATCGATTAGCATCGGTAATTGTTTCATGTCAGAAATGAGGTTATATTGGCGGAAGTTCCTCCTCTAACCGGTTTTATTTTTAAAATAAATATTTTACGGTTATGTTTTTAGTAGTAATGAATTTATTCTTTTATTTAGAATGTTAGGTAATGTATTAGCAGTTATTATAAGTTTTAGACTCGAAGAAATTTTAATTACAAGAGCTTATATGATGCAGGGATATACGTAGTATTCGCGACTAATAATAGACCCTCACCGAATAGCTAATTGCAAATGTACGGAGTTAAACGCCGACTTTCGCTATCATGTATGAGTCACGTAGAATTCTTACGTTACAGTCATCCAGATACGGGATGTACATTTCAACAACATATTTGGGAGGTCATATATTTGGCCCTACGGAGTTTTCTTTGGAAAAAAAAACATTTTTTAGGAATAAATACATTGCTTTACAGAAGAACGTTACATCTTCGTTACCCATTAAGCCGACAACACACTAATCAAAATGTGGTCTCCCAAAAAATATCTAACGAAAACAGTCCGGTAAAATGAATGAGATTGAGCCAGTTGTTCACTGGTGTACTTATGGTAATTAAAAATGAAGAGTTAAGGATCTAGACTATTATTCTGGCTATCACGACTTTGTTTGCTATTGCGCGGAATAGTCCCGTTGTTGTTACTAAAAACCACATCCGCAAATTTTTTGGTTCCTTTCTCCATTCTTCGGCTCCATTAGATATATGTTCTGTCCATGAAATTCTTAAAATTCTACGATAAAGCCATATTTCAAAAGCTGCTCATTTCTTGGTAGTTGCTTCGGTTAAGGTTCGAGATTCTACTCCGTATAGCAACAAACCCACGCCAGTGTGAAAAACACAGCTCTTGCTTTCTTTATCCTACAATGAATATCTTCAGAATGACCCCATTGATCGTTGAGTGCAGTTCCCACATGTCTCCATTTATCGACTCCTCGAATTTGTTCTTGATTCAGCATAAGGGGTTCGTATGTAAAGTTAACACATATGATCGGTTAATTACACCTGAAATTCTACATATGAAGGATACTCTACTATTCCTAAAAGGTATTAGTTCACAATATCCAGAATTTATATCTGACTTCAAATATGAAAAGATATACAAAGATTTTTTACGATAAGTCAATTTGATAACAATGAATTATTTATAAAATCATGTCCTAACAAATCTAAAGCTGCGTGATCTATCATAAGAAAAAATGCTAATATCACTAACAATAAATATTTAAACATTTTACCTGATAGTTTTAGTAAATCGGAACTTTCTGCTAAATTTAATGAATATTTTACAACTCTACCATATCACTTGGTTTATAAAAACTCTTTCAGTAATCATGAAATTCAATGGGATTTAATCAAACAGCATTTAAGACCTTTGCCATCTGTGACCTCTTCTTTCTTTATCACTCCGGTGGTTGAACAGGATATAATGGCTGTTGTCAAAACAATGAATACTACTTTTTCTGCTGGACATTGCCATTTATTGTCACCATATTGACTTATATGATATACTTTTCTTTTGAAAAGGGTAAATTTCTCTCTAAACTTAAACTATCCACCGTTAAACCCCTATTTAAGAATGGAGACCATGATTATTTCTCTAACTATCGCCCTATTAGTTTATTATTTACTTTCAGTAAGATTTACGAATCAGTTATGAACAAAAAATTAACTGAGTATTTGCTTTATTTCAATCAACATGGGTTCTGCCCAAATAAATCTAAAAACTCTGCTCTTTTTGAACTTTTGAAGAACGTTTATGATAGCTTAGATATGAACAAACATTGTTTAGGAATATTTATTGATCTATCAAAAGCATTTGACCTTGTCAACCACAATATTCTCTTGTATAAGTTGTAACGTTATGGAATTAATGGAGTCGCATTAAATTGGTTTACATCTTACCTTGAAAACAGAAAGCAGAGCGTTTCTATAGCCACGTATCAATCTTCTTTTCTTATTGTTAACATTGGGGTACCTCAAAGCTCTGTCTTGGGGCCCACACTGTTTCTAATTTACATAAATGATCTCCCTGCCAATTTATCTCAAGCACAACAAGTAGTCCTATATGCGGACGATATCAATTTAATCTTAGATTCAGTTGACATACCTGATATGGTGTCCAAAGCTGAAACTACTTATATTTAATAACATCAATTCCTGGATGACGAATAACTATTTAATTCTGAATAAAGAAAAAACGAAGATTATATATTTTCATAACAAAATAAAATTAATTCCCAACATAGTCATTAATGAGGATGTCTGGGATTTTGTCTCAACAACCAAAATTTTAGGCTTAATTATAAATGAACATTTAAAGTGGTCCTCGCATATCGACTACTTATGTAAAACACTGTCAAAAACATGTTATGTCTTGAAGCAACTAAAAAGAAACTGCAATGTAGAAACTTTAAAAACTTTTTATTATTCCAACTTTGTTGCATATATGCGATATGCCATTATTTACTGGGGTATGTGCTCAGACGTGGATAGAGTGTTTTTAATGCAGAAACGTGCCATCAGAACTATATTTAATTTAAGTTATAGAGAATCATGTAGGAGTGTTTTTAAAACCTATTCTGTATTTACGTTTTATGATTTGTTCATATTTGAAACCATTTGTTTTGTTTATAAATATAAAGAAGAGTTTTCTGTTTATAATTATTCTCATGAATATCATACTCGTACAGATAATTATCTTTTACCTGCACCTCATAAAAAAGCTATTTACCAAAAAGGTCCATATTATCTTGGTTGTAAGTTCTTTAATAAATTACCATGCACACTTAAGCATTATCTACTGCAAATTAATTGTTATTCTGTTAATGATTTTCTGTATTCATAATTTTTAATTACATATTGTATCTTTGTTTTTTTCTTGACTTGTTTCAATGCATATGCTCTTTTTTAATGTTTGTATAGTGCTTTGAAGTAAATGGTATTATTATTATTATTATGGAATTGTGCTTTTGCTTATGACCATATATTTCATTTTTCTGACATTTATATCGGGAACACAGTCGCCACTAACTTCTTGCAATCAAAGCATTAGTTGTTATAATCCTTTCAAACTAACTGCCATAATAACTGTATCGTTAGCGTACCGGATGTTGTTCAGTTTTTTTCCCATTTACAGCGATTCCTCCATCCACGTCTTTCAGTGTTTCTAAATAGATATTGAATAGAGGAAATATTACGCGTCCTTGCCTTACTCCTCGTATAAGATATTTATAGCATTTATGTCAATATTAGCACATAGATGTTGAAATATTGTATGTACGTGGATTGTTTTAAAGTTCCATACTTTCTATGTGATTTTAGAATTCAAATTAAAGAAAAAATGAACTTGCTTTATTTTCAAAATACGACCAAATGTATTCCATAGTCAGAACGAGTTAGTGGGAAGGTCAAAATAGTAGAAATAGCTAACTAATTTATAATATCCTAAAGAAGGTGGTGAAGGTAGAAAGGAACAAAATGACGACAATATTTCACGAGTTCCGTAATGAATCAAGAAAAAATACACAACAGGCTGGAGCGAACAAACGTGCAGGAAAATGAATTAAGTTAAACCTGTACTGTCACCGACTGCCATGCAAGCATGAGATGCATTGACTCAAACTAAAAAGAATGACGAACTGTATATGGAAACGAATCATAATGAGGGCATATCATTTGTACGACGAAACAAATGTAAATGACGTAATAAAAACAAAAAGGCTGCAGTGGCCTAGCTTATGTAAAAAGAATTATAAATAAGACGAAAGTGAACATAGGAGGGAATTGAACTATAAACGGAAGCGAGGACGCCATAAAGGAGGCAATAAGGAGAATGATTTTATCTGTTTGAAGTGAACGGGGTGTGAGATAATAGAATAGTAAAACTAGGACCAAAAGCAATTACTGGGACCGTGGACTTAAATGGCTGCCGAAAGTTGTTTAGATATATTTTAGAACTTCACACAAATTAGAAACATAGAATGTTATATTTACACCATATAAAAAACGTTTAATACATCCCGACGTTCCAGAGTAAATTAGAGGTACTCCTCGACTTACGTCTTATAATGATATTTTTAACCTCATCTATATGAATCTTCAGCATATTTTCCTTTGTGTGATTGGGAAAGTTATTGAGAATGCCGTTTATCTGGTGCTCAGTCGGGTCATCCGTGTATACTTTCATCAAAGTACCGTGCACGTATTGAAAATATTCTAGGAGAATTTCGGCTTTCGCGTGCAAATCGCATGCAAGGCCATCTGAGCTATGTAGAAGAGTAGCTGTGTGGGGTCTTTTCCTATTTCATTTGAGAGTCATTGACATCCCCTGCAGCGACAGACATTTTTGCTTATCACTTTTCACTGTTAAATTGGCTTGAGCAAGACCATGAGTCTACTAGAAAGATCGTTCGCATTCGTAAATTGTCTGTGGTCTCCAGTTCATTGAACCACTTTTCTTATTTTCTCTTTTGTAAAACGAGCACCTATTCAGCTGAGGAGTATTCACGAAGGTAGGATCGATCAGGCAAATTTTTCGACGTTTTTAGCAAATTATGGTCAGGAAGCCGATATCTACGCAGAGTAGAAACAATATTGTCTTTAGCATAAGTACGCTTTAGAGAATATATAAATGGGTTGCAATTTATGTGATCTATATCCTTTCCGTCTTGTGGCACTGGAACTAACATTCTAATATTTTGTCAAAGTCTTTCCTAACGGGTTTTAACGGGTCGATGGCCGCAGTGGTTAGGCGGCTGACTATCGTTGTGAGAGGACGATTGACGACGGGTTTCAATTCTCTGGAGGGACGGTGACATTTTGTCAGAGAGTTTAATCCCGGATCGACTTGCCATTCGCTGTTGCGAGCAAAGTGATTAACAGCGCGGCGTCATAAAAGGCGATATGATGCTGTCACAAAACCAATTGAACACTACATACACACACAAACTACACCGCGAGAGTTGCAGTGATAGCCAGACAAGCGATACAGCTTACGGAGTCACTGCAACTAAGCACCCACCACATTAAAAAAAAAGATAAAACAATACTAATATAGAGGTACGATAACAACGAGCTGTCGTGAAATGTTACAGTTGAAGAAAGAAGATTATCCACTTGAAATAACAAACTATAACAGGGCAGCTATAAACACTTGTTATTCCGCGATTCTCTGCTCATCCTCAAAGCTCTGGCTCAAAGTAACTCAGTTACTGCAACAAAGAACGCAGTTACTGTAACAAAGCATTGAGTCTCCATACACTGGACCAGAGTTATTTTATGGCATAACTAAAAGCCATATTAGAGCTCATCTTCAGTAGCGGGCGACTGAACAAAAGACCTCGCACTAGATCAGCACTCCAAACCTAAGATTGTCAAGAAAGTTTATTATCTTTTAAGACACTAAGGCGAAAGATCTGCCGTATCTCATCCATCATCACCGGTTTATTTTCAGGCCACAGCCCTCTTAGGTACCACTACAAGAAGATGGGCAGAATAGATAATGATAAGTGCCGATTGTGCTCGTAATATAGAGAAACGGTGACTGTGTAGCTCTGATCGGACAAGCTAGCTGCACAGTACTAGGTGTCATACCAAAAATCTAACTTGGTCACTGACTACCACTGGAATGTAGTTCATCTGCTTTTATAATTTACATGGTAAGACTTGGCTTCAGTAATATCTCCAACTCTTAACCTTCGAATTTGTGCTATTTATGACTTCTTGCAATTTTTGGATCACCATTCCTATATTGTTATCAGTCGCTAGAATTGTAGTGCCCTCCATAAACGTTGCTTTCCGGGTTTTTAGAATATTGTCACTTTCCAAAATTTCCGCAATTTTGTGACATATTTTAGTCATATCGTAGCAATAAGCAGATCAGTTAGCTTTTGCCACAGGTGTGGTAACTACAACTCACATCTCTTCAAAGAAACTTGGTCTAGATAAAACGATAATACTTTATTAAGTGTCACCCAATGCACAAATTCTCTTTAAAAACTGGAGATCAATTGCGGCTTAAAGGTTAAGGGTACTCACAATATGGGTCACAAAATAGGTCACAGTGAAAAGAAGCACTGAAGCGGAAGTTCTAATTTATTGGACCACACATATTCGAAGGCTATAGTTATTACAAGTTTGTATATTTTGGATGTAACTTCTATTGCGCTATGTTTTATGAGAAATATCTTGCACATTTTATTATTACATTAAGATTTCGCTAAGTTTACTTGGACGAAAACCAATTTACATGATCTGCTGTCAATATATTGTTGACAATATATTATATTAAAATTTTTGAAAGAGAAAGCTACCCTAATGTACTTTTCTTTTCACGGCAACTGCTGAAAATTAAATGAGCATATCGACTACATTGTTCAGATTACCCAACCTTTTTACCCTTTTCATGGAGTTCCTTTTATGTCAATAAGTTGCCTTATCCTGCATATTAATATGGATACTGCGAATGTTTCTAAAGGTTGCCTGCCTATCACAACGACGAAATAAAGTCTTAAACTCGTCAATTGCTCTGTCCAGTTCTTCTGCGTCCCTCGATCAAAATCACAAGCTTGCTGAACCGAGAAACAAACAGCGAATGGATGAAGTAAGGTCCTAACTAAGCTGACATCGGTCTACTAACACGAATTACGACGGAAACAACTAAATTCCAAATGCCAACAGACCTTTGCGAATCGATAGGAGATTTCGGAGATTTCCCTCAGAAAGTTTTTTAATAAGTCTCCTTCGCACAATACCCAGCGAGTTCATAAGCTATATTATAACTCTACCATCGTGGATATCGATCCCTTATTACGTATTTAGAAGAAGATTATAACGTGAATGTCCTCGCGGAACATTTTCTTTAAATAGGCCAAGTGGGATCCGCTTTTGGTATTCCCGTAATGATTGGGTTTAAAGTTGAACTCTCTTAATAAGGAATTTAGATGAATTTCTCTCTGAGAATTTTCCTTTTTCTGTATTTAGCGTTTTAAGTTTTTAATCCATAGGGTGCGGCTGTTAAGTTTCGAACTGACTCTTTTGCTTTTAATTTATTTAATTACGAAACATAAATCTACATAATTGTATTACCTTTTGGTTATTCTTTGAAGGATTTTTATATTATATCTAATTGTTTTTTTTACTTCACAGGATTGTTTTTTTCTTATCTATAGTGGATGCTGGTTGCAGCAGCCTCTTAAACTGCATCGCTTCTCTGACTACCGCTGTAAGTCCTGGTGTGTAGTTTGTGAGTGTAAAAATCTGTTCAAATGACCTTGATGCCATTTATAAAGCTGTGCTGTTAACCGCTTTGCTCCCAAAAGCGAATGGCAGATCAATCAGTATACAATTCTCTGAGACTCCGGTCCCTAGCGATCTGCTACATCACTGAGTAGTCACCTAACCACTGTAGCTATTAACCCGTTTTAAATATATATGATATTGATGATACTTGCTTTGGTATACTTAGTTGGATACGATAGGTCCATACTGGCTATAAAACCAGATTTTATATTCAAACCTTTGTTGCTTAAAGATGTTCGACGGTTTCTTTCAATTTACCAATACAATTTCTTACATGTTAGTGCCATACACGGAATTGGATTGGTTAATTATAAAACATTCTCCACAACTCTTACATTCAGTTCGATTTGTCGTTCTATACATATCATCTGCTGTTAGAATTTAGATGATTAGATTTGGGTTCAGTTAGTCTTAGCTTCGGAATATGCTATTTATGACTTTTATGATTTGTGAGTCACTCTTTTTACTTTTTTATTAACTGCCATAATTGTTGTGTCATCCTCCAACGTTGCAACGACAAAATTGTTGGTTTGGGTAAGTCACTGGGACCTATATAAAACATGGAGTATTGTATTTAGCAGGCTAACCTGAAGTACATATATCAAGTTCCAATGGGTTTTATAGTAAATTTAAATTTGTTCCATTTGATTAATCTTAGATATAGGATTCTCAAAGCTGGCTGTATTACGTAGGAGGGAGTTTTTCTATTTTGTACATCAATACAGTTGAACGTTTGCGTTTCGTCCAGCCATATCATACTGTCTGTTTTTCCATTACGTCGATAATTCTAAAGACTTTTTCCAAGTAAAGTGTTTGTTACGATATCCAAATGGATTGTTTATTGATTATTTTATATAGCTATGATAGGAAGTAATTTGCATCCTCTCCGTGTTATTCGATCATTGTTACTTTCCAAAATTTCCATAATTTTATGACATATTTTAGTGGTATCGCAGCTCTAAGCAGACAAGTTAGCTTTGACCCCAAGGGGTGGTTCCTACATGTCATCCTTCCTTAAAAAGTCAAATCCTAAAGACAATCACAATACTTCATGAGTGAGTGCTTGATTTTACTTGACTTGATTGAAGCATCACGCAAGGGGTGGTGTCTGTAATAAGTACAAGTCCCTAAAAAGTTCACAAGAATAAGGGTATTTGTTAGTGGATGATCTTCCACTTGTAAGCGTCACCTTGCCTAACCACAAAATTTGTTTTCGGGCGTCCTTGCACGCTTCGCAATGGCCATGATATGTGAGGGAGTAAATTTTTATTCTTTTGGTATTAATTCAATACCTGCCTAAACATAGTTCTGACTCAGTCCACCTTTTGACCTGATAATACGCTTTCTTTCTTTTTGTGAACATCTCCTTACATTAGATAAAGGAGTCAATACCATACTTATCGCACTATACATACAACAAACTATAGAATTTTTATTCATTCTACTTATGACTACAACTCCTTCATGTTTTCGTGTAGAAGTTACAGGCTATCCTTTATCCTTGTACTGTTCTTAAGAATTTAATGTAACCTTTATCGGTGTTCATGATAGGAAAGAGATAGGCAACGTGTGTTAATCATTTAAAAACAAATGACGATTCTGTAAAGTATTACACGAATATGTGAAAATGTAGTAGTTTTACGAGCAAGTTTTCTAAGCTATTGAACAAATTAATTAGCAGCCACAGTGTAATCAACGTACTTCCCAATATTCTAGACCATGCTCCAAACTTAGTTGGTCAAATTGATGGTGAGAAAGAGGAGCAATAAGGGAATACAAGGTGCACACTATGACAGTCCTTGGCTATTAATTGCTATATAATTTTTAAATACACACAAAGTAGCTTTTACCTTTCTCATTGATCTTTACCAAATGACTTTTCATATCTTTAAAAATGTTTGAAATAAAAATTGATAACGGTAGTGGGACACGAGTAGATTAAGAAGACCAAACGCTATACGCTATAACGAAAGTAAAAAGCTGTTAGCGACGTATTCATCAGCTCTACTTTGCTAGTACCATTTTATCAACGAATTCTTTATTAAAAGTTCCTGTTTAGTCAGCGTTGCCTTATCAGTACTACAATTAAAAACATTGACATTCTAATATTGAAGCGAATACCCAAATTGAGTACAAAATTATCTGTACCCTGTATCAATATTTACGGTTTATAATTATGTGACCTGGATATTAACAAATTCCTACAAACGTAGTCCAAGAATGTAATAAGAAATTTTTTCATATTGCATATACCTTGTATGAATAAGTAGTTTATAAATATATTCTGTTAAATAAATAACATACACTATTTTAAAGAAATGATTGTTAAACCGATATAAATATTTAGAAGGATATCCAAATCTTTCGTATGATTCACTAACTTGAATCATCAAACAATAAAGGGTACTAAAAGGACTCGTTAAATTTGAATTTATAGACAGTATTTCAACTTCTGTAATGATTGAAAATAGAAGGCACAACATTTTTACCTCTTCATTAAATAAATAACTGAAAAATAATATAAACGCAATTTTAAGAATCCTTACGTATTATTGGATTTTAGTATTCAAGTTTCCACTGTAAGCTTGTCTGGCTTGTTTGTGCAAATTTAATGAGAGAGTTTTTATTTATGAGAAAGTCTCAAAGCTATTATTTTACCTTGGGAGTTCGAATATCTGTCATGTTTTTGTTTAAACGAGATAAATTGCTTATTTTTCTCGTCTTATTGAGTTGAGCTTTTACGAGGTGTTATATGGATTATATATAAATATCGAAGTCTGTAATTATGTCCGATCCTTGTTACAGTTTTGTTATTTAGTGTTTGCAGAGCACTTAATCCAATGAAATTATTTGTTTCTTTTATATATTTATTTTTCTGTTAGTAACACAAGATGATTTTACAAATACACTATGTCAGGCAATTATGTAGGCAAAAAAAAACACTACATCTAGATAAATATAAAAAATTTAAAGCGTAGAGAACATTGCGGTCGTACACCCCCTTGTCAAACCCTCCACCCCTCCCACAAAATGCATAAAGTGAAGAAAGAGAGAAGATGAAGCGGAGAAAGTTCATCCAAAAAATTTGAGATGGCTTTGAAAAGACAGGTATGATGGGTGCAATACATTTGTCAAAAGACTTCACCTCGCGGTTATTAATTTCTTAAGAAATAAAAAAGCTGAAAATTACGTTATTCTTATTTCTTACACGCACACCTGGACCTTTTTCCTGGGCAGCATGGGGAATGCAATGGAGAAAAGATGCAGAGAAACTGCAATGTTTCCATGCTCGCCAATTACGATTAGACTCCTGTTAGAGATGCTCATGAAAAGAGCACAAAGTGATTGTAGAACTAACTTTTTTGTTAAAAATAAAATAAAAAATTGTTTTTGGAAAATACAAATAAGATTTTAATTTCATTGTCAAAATATTTGAGGCCGAAACTTTGATAGATACCTTCGTTGTACGTTCTGACCAGTAACATGCGAGCTAGTATACTTGTTTCTTAGTTAGGGCGTACTGACTTCGAACCTTAGTACTTTCTTATTCAATTTAGTATGTGGTGGTTTGTAAATTTCTGGGAAAACGCGAAGAGGCAACATCGTAAGTGAACAAACATTAGCGTAATGATAACTCAAGGCCAGTTGACTTTTTATTAGTCCATTTTTCCTGTCAAATACCCAGTAATGATAAACCCAAAACAAAAACAAAACAGATTGAAATTACTACGTTTAAATAGGTGGATGACGATCTTATTTTTCAAAAAGGGGAAAATGGAAAGCTGTAGGACATGAGGCACTAACAGATATAATTTGGATATCCATGAAAAATTTATTGATGCCAATATAATACCATTTTTGTTTCTCAAGAATCCACTAACCATGCTTTGTCCCTCAACAACTCAGATTCAAAAATAATGATAATGACTCACGGGAAAGAATAACCTGACTGTCGTATGTTGTACGGACAACGTGGTACTGATCGCGGATATCGAAGACAAGTTGTAAAGACTTCTGTATCAGTTTACAAAAACAGCTGAAAGATGTAAGATGCAAATATCCACAGAGAAGACAAAATCGTTGGTCATACCCTAAGCAACCCATAAGATGGAAACTATAAATATGTAATAAAGAAATAGGGGAAGTAATGATATTTGCCTAGCTAGGGGTGGAAATATTGGGTGACCGAAATACCTACTATAGGGAAACCAGGCAGCAGACAATGAAGACAGCGAGAGTCTCTGGATATCTAAGGGGTGTCAGATGGAAAAACAAATAACTTAACAGAGAGTCAAGTAAAAAATATATAAAACAATAATGAGACCAATAATGACGTATGCGGCGGCTAACCGTGCCGATACAAGGAAAATTAAACAACTCATGTGGACAACACAGGTGAACACTTTGAAAACAGTATTGGGCAAACAAGCACGGATATCAGATTAGGAACAAGGACTTAAGAGGAATGTAGAATTAGAGACTTCAGATTCGTAAGAGGAAAAAGAAGAGCATAGGATGAGCACATACAAAAGGCAGATGGAAGTAGAATGATATAGATTGCAAGGGATCAAAGACCGAATGAGAGGAGAGCCCCGGGAAGCCCGTTAAGAAGGTTAAAAGACAGCCGGCTATCCAGTTCAACAGAAACACCATAGCCAAAGCGTGAAGAAAAACAGGTTGCGACCTAATAGAAGAAGAAAAAGAAGAGGAAATAGAACGTTTCCTATCTATTTAGTGTTTAAGCTGGTATAACGTATAACTAGAAAAAATTACTGGAATTCGGGTACCGATATGCAAACTGGTAAGGCATCACCATGTCGTGAAATCTCTATAAATTCAGATTTTCTGCAAGTTTATACCTTTCAATTGATGCCTTTTAGTTCCTATAGCAACATTCCCCAAAACTTAATAAGTTTTACAATTGCAGAGTTACAAAGTACTGCATTACTTGTCTGCAAATTACTGTGTGAGTGTTATAAATATGTTATGAATAACAAAAAGTGATAGAGTCTAGTTTTGAAAAGCTAGAATGACCAAATTCTAGGAAATAATACAATAAACCCCAATTTGTATCTGTCATATCTCAGCACATTTTCACTCGAAATATTTCCACAAATTCGCTAAGATTTGTTACCTTTGATCTTGAAATTTCTCAAAATCCTAAATTACAATCTATATAATTTAAAGCCGCAACTCGAAAATAATAGCGTAGTTCCCTAAGTTACGGTGGCACAAGAATTATCGTCTGAATAGCTATTATACAATTTAAAGACACCGCAATGATCTCGAGCAGCTTCCTGCGTATTCATTAAAAACCATTACCTTCGCTAGAGAGCGTTATTCCTCAGAAGATATCGCTTACAATTAGATGAGTTTACGTTTAAAATCAAAACATAATTTCACTTGAACAAGTTAACTTTTTCAACCGCCATTAAATGCTTCAACCGTCTAGTGCGCTGGAGAGAATATTTGCTTCCTTAATTTATGAATTACAAACCGCAAAGTACGCATGGATCACACTGGCAACATAGGAAATAAATTTTAAATTAACGGCGGAATTTGCCAAGTAAATTACACGCCTACGAGGAAACCAAATAAAATTCTACGGATGTGTTTCCTGTTTTGTCTAAAATTTGTAAGGTGAAATGTTTCTCTGCAAAATATAACGAATACTCAAACGAAAAATTCTAAACAACTTTAAACATTGCATATATATGTACAGGCTGTTCCAAAATTAATGTCACCCCCGCAATTAAAAGATCCAATAAAAATCATCTTTCCTATAACTCGTCACAATTTTTGATTGATGAATATCAATATTGAAATTGCGCTCTAAAATAAATGTCGGTCAAACCTAGTGCATTCGTTTCGCAACAGAAGTTATAATGTATCTTCCATCACATCAAGCGACATTAATTTTGGAAGAGACTGTACATATGTGGGCATATTTATATTGACTATCTTCTAGCGTACAGTAATTTATTTACCGGTCACGTATGTATTTACGGATATTGAATCTGGGTTATGTTTTCCGTAGATAAGTAGCAAAATATAGTACACTTTTTTTAAGAATTGATAAATATGAACGTGAGCATGAATAGATATAACCAAATTGAACTAGTAAATTGATTTCAAGAGAATATTGATTTTCTGTAATACTATGCGATAATAGGGAATGCTACTTTAGAGTACTAACTTATTCATAAGTCAGAAAGATAAGGCAAGACAAGAATTTAACTGTTTTAAAAGCACTGAATTATAAACGTGAATAATTTCCTTGTAATAACTATTCTGATGCGCTAAGAGCCCGTCATTGACTATTGTTTGAAATTGAGATGTTCTTCTTTGGAATTAATTAGAGTGATAGTTACGCTATCGTGCAATAAGTTTACTAAAACAACACTTATTTCCATTTACTTGCATTAAAAAAAGATACAGACCGGTTTGATTAATTTGTAATTATTACACGCAAATTATCCGTAGCGCAATTAAAGTTGTCTTGAACTCTTTCGATAGTATCGATAGCTTACAAGCTGTTAGTACAAAACAGGCAATTACAAACCAACCAAATTTGAATTGTTAAGTAGCCTAGTATTTTATTGTTAGTTATTTTCCGTAGTGGAGCCTCTGTACAATCGATCAATATTTCCTACTGCCATTCCTATTAGCCCGATTGTAGTATTTATTGAAGGTAAATAAGTTTTCGGTAGCATGTAACAACAGAACGTTGATCTCGACAAACTTGGCATCCCCATTGAAACGCCTTACCTTGGGATTGCACGATTCCCGAGGGTAATAAGCAATTCGAACGTATCGAAACAAGACAACATTGACGCAATATATTCTAGACATTTACTCTCGAATGTCTGATCTGTATCGGTAATGAGACTAAATAGCATCTTAACATCCAACGGAGAATGTATTGTGCAAAAAGAGTTTCTAATTTACTTCGTTCCTTGCGCTGAACGTAGCAGCGTAATACAAAATATTCATTATAATATTATATAAACGTACAGATGTAAAATAATCGCAAATGCGTCGTATATCAATGTGACAATCTGAGCTAATATAGTATGACAACTTCTTATTTTTCTATGTATTTAATGTGAATCATTCACTCGAAATATTTACAATTACATCAAAAAAGTGTAGCTGTTCAAAAGTAAGAAGCACACCTATAATTTGGCAGCTGTCATAAATATGGTCACGCATGTGGAAGTCATTAAGCAAACAGTTAAATGTTATCATCAGTAGATGAACCGTCTTTTGGACGTCTAGGCCTTTCCCACTGAATCAAAGGTAGATACGCATATTTCATACTGTTTGCTAAACACCTTAAGCAAATTATACCAGGCTGTAATCGAGACAACCGTGACCGAGGGAAATCGAAAGAGATGGAGCCTGTCCGAAAACAAAATAAGTTCGACTTCAGAAGAAATGGGGCATAGGGCAAAATATCTCTACGATATACTGAGTGTTAGTAACTGTGAACGAACTTAAAAAATCGAGTGAAGGTGTATAGCAAACTACTTAGTAATTGTTAAGAATTAAGAGTATGCAGCTTCAATTGGGAAAAAGTCGCCTTACATTTTTGTACCCTTGGAGTTCTCCTGTGCCTTCGACCCCTCGATCTGGTAACTCACCATTTGCCTTTAGTAATCTTGAAATGCGTAGGTTTTAATGAGCAGCCTTTATTACCTGTGAAGGACGGTTTTTCCTTTCGATGTCAAGAAGTTGTTTTATCCGATGAAACGTGACAATAATCCAGCGGAATTTTGAAACTTAAAATGCTTGGGCTACTTGTAGGTCTGGACCTAAGGTTTAAAAGTCATACATACAGATATCACGAAAGAGCTTACACCAGTCTGACGACTCTGTACACTCATCGTAACTGTCTATCAGTTAAACTAACAGCAAGCTACATAAATGACTGGATTGAATTAGTTGAATATGCACAATCATTGCCTGTTACACCAATACTGTTTTTGTCATAAACTTAGTCATATCAAACCACTCCCATATCTGTTTCTGAGATTGAAATTTCAAATCGCTCTGTTTGAAAAATCATGTCTACTTATGTATGACCCATGTTTTTTGAGGGTTCCAGAGAATATGGGAGAGATAGAAAAAACTGAGGTACGATTTCATAGCACTTTATTCCTAAAAATAAAAATGGTATAAACCGAATTCCGTTATCTCCTTACTGTTTTCTATGGGAGAAGAACTATAAACTGGTTTTCGAGTTTTAATAAAACCAGTTCAGAGCTATATTTCGCTTTTCTTAGGTGCTATCAAAGAACGATGTGGGCATCCTTCCAGCATTTTTCTTGTTAGTTACATCCGATGATATAAATTTCATTCTGATTTCTTATTTTGTTATTCCGATATAACCACAACATCTGTTCTTTTTATATAGAACATCCTGCGTTCTTCACGATCAGCAGAAACACTGAAGAATAAATCCTGAAGAGCAGGTTTACTATCTGAACAACCATCCTACAATATAGTACAGTACAATACAAAAGGAAAACGAAAAAAATTGATAAGATTCTTTCTGTTGGATATTCCAGATTGTAGTATTGATTTTATTGGTAAGAAATCTGTTGGACAGAAAATAATCATCGGCGAAGTGTGGGGCACTAAAAAAAACCTAACCAGTTAATTTTCCAACCTTACATAGTTATCGCTTGCCTTAAATTATTTCGTAAACAACGTTGCTCGTTAGCAATACACACATAGAGAAATGCTGTGGAAAAGTAAAATTTTAAAAAGAGTCTTTTGCATATTTAGTAAAATAATATGTCTATCCAGGGGACAAGTTATAATATCAATAATGGAGAATTGTTTCTACCAGATCCAGAGACACATGTTTCATGGAGCAAAATATGAGAAGGGGAATGATAGACACAGTTTTCCAGATTTATTACTTTGGGAGATGTATTTATTTTTGTAGGAAATTATAAGAAATCCGGTATAATATCTATATAGAGCACGAGAAGACAAATGGCCAAAGAGAAGTCAAGAAAATTGACTCTTGTTAGAGGCGATCCAGTTGGTTTACACAAAAGTTTTTGCACACATGAGCTTGGTTGGAGAAATCATAAGACAAACAAATGTAAAGTTGAATACTTCAAAACAGAGTCGGATATCAAATGTATAAATCTCTTCAAAACGACCCAATTTTTTAGCAAACATTAAGTTTCGTCAGTGGATATATTGTTGTAAAAGTTAAACACAAAAAGCACTATTTATAAAATCTAATGTTTGGTTTAGTGAACAAGGCAATCAGTAGATCAGCGTGTATTCCACGATTGTAGTTACTAGGAGTGTAACTGAGTGTAGCTGCAGCGGTATCTTAAGCTGTGTTACCGAATTAGCGAGACGTAGCACAAGCTCCACCGACAATTTTCGAAACCAGGTTCAGAAGTATTATGCTACTTGCTTGCGACCAGTTTATGCAATATCTGCACTAGCAAATAAACAAACTTAAGAGGGAACTATGCTTAGAAACATGAGATAAGTGATGTAGTTCCAATACATTTCAGTAGTCATATTAATTTACAGATTACGCTCGATAGAAACAATGCATTGCTAGTGCGCGCTATACAATGCCTGAAATACTAGACAACTATGTTGCAATTTTTATTAGACGTCTTTTTTGCATGCATAGATTGCTTTATTTATTACATCGGTAACAATGCGGAAAGGTTTTCTGTGTAGTTCCCTGCAAAAGCTGAAGATTTCCTGGAAGAAGGATGTCAAAGTCCTTTTTTGAATATAGGTGCTAATACCTGCCTTGCCTAAATGCTCCGATTTACAAAAGGAAGTATTTAATATCGGAAATATGCGACAAATTCTACGCAGTCTGAGGTATAGGCGGAAGTAGATTTATATTACCTGTATTCCTAAAACACGAACTATTTGAAATCGATGCTTCAGTATATGACTGGAATATCGCTCATATCTGTGAAAATTAATTTGGCAGAAAACTAATGTAGGTAATAAGGTAGCTTAATATTATAATTATCAATTCGTAGTATTAATATTAATTTTCTAATTCTGGAATATAGTACATATTATCGTTATATTGACTATTATTAGAGACATAATTAGGATTCGCGAAAATAGTTTATTATAACAGATGGTGGTAATTATTAAGCGCTCCATAAGTACAAAATATGCTTATTTTTCATCATATTACACAATCTAGGGGCATACAAACACAACTGTAATATAGAGTATTGCAGAGATGCATCCAGAAGTTGCACGTATGTATGCCGCAGGCGAGGTTTGCTATGTGTGTGGCTAATTTATTAACACACGAGCGAAAATGTACTTTGTCAATGCATATGTCAAGATGTACGAAGCTTACAAAGCTTGGTTTGATATGCCTGTTGTGGATTAGGACAAATCCTGGACGCCTTACTTCATTTGCTAGCATTGCAAAAGAATTTCAGAAGACGAGTTTTGTGGTCGTATTACTCAGAATTTTATGTCGTAGCATTTGTAAAAATAATTTTATTTTAAAATCTTAACCTAGTTGAAGAACCAGATGATGATTTTATATGCGGAGGTAATGAGATAAACCCATACTACTTGAACCAGAAATACATTAAAGACTTGATTAAAGACCCCCGACTCTTGCTCGAATGTGTGCGAGTTGTAGATAAGATAAGACGGTCACTAAACTTTTTCCAGCTTCATCACCTATCACGGTGGGTTTCATTTTTGCTATAGTGTGATTGGTCTGTTTGAGACAATTTGAATCACCTTTAACGTGACTAAATGGCGCCTTATCATAGACTACTCCTCTTTCTCTTTAAGTAGTTCAGTGTGCAAGTATTGAAGAATGACGAATATGGCTGGAAAATCAATAGCGATTTCAAAATGGCGATATTACTGATGGGTCTGTCCGGTGACTTCACCAAATTTCCAGGCTATCTTTATCTTTAGGACAGCATAGACATCAATGTGCAGTACAATAAGCGCGACTGGCACTGATGAGAGGATTTTTTGGAGGAGAAAACAACGGCAAACGGAAGTTAGTTGTAGATCCCCTGAAGGCATTGATGCCCTCCTCTCAACATAAAATTGGGATTCATTGAACAACTTTTGAACTCTTTAGGATCTGAATTGGCAGCCTTCAAGTACCTTTCAAGTTTATTTCCCCTCCTTTCTGAGGTCAATGCGGTTATTTTCATTGGAGCATAATTAACGAAGATCCTGGACTGGGATGATTTCTCCAAAAAGTTTATCCCTAAGAAAAAAGCGGCATGGAACACCTAGAAATTCTACAGGATTTCTTGGACAATCTGGTGAGAAATTGCAGAAAAATGATGCATGTTCCTCTTGATAAATTCAAGGATATGGAAGCGTAGTCGAAGGAGCAAGGCGACTGCTTCCATTAGATATGACCAGCTATAAATGCCACTCTCCTAGGGGGTGGAGTCAAATCATAAAAGTAGTTCCCTTTTATGAGACTGATTCGGGAATGTGATCATAAACGCCGACAACAACTCACTCCTCAGTGTTTTATGGATATTTTTATGCATTTTTAGCCAAAATAAATATTCATTTAGCCACATGTATCCATTCTTTGCTTTATAGGTGAGTGAGAGTATGAAAATGCAACCATTTTCGTTGTACTAGTGGCAAAAGTAAAGTTAGAGGCGAATAAAAGTACTTTTCTAATGAATCATAAGCAAGTGAAAATAATGCTCCACTACTCAACATTGTTATACGATGTTTGATATTTATAACATGTATGTTTTCACATGGACTACTATCATAATCTTCAATGGTAATATGATGAGGTTTATAAAACTCAAACACGTCAATACATGGTGAAACCATGATATTGGATTTGAATAAATTTTAATTTATTAAGTTTGTTTCAAAGTTAATCTGGTGTAATTAAGATTTAATTTCATCGTTATTAGATTATACAACAGCTAAAACCCGCATAATATTGACAGTATGCTAATAAAAATACTCAGAAAATTATTATATTCTGTACCTGTCGATGCAAGAAAGTCAGTATAGAACAATCATCTACGTTTGTTACGTCAATAGAAGTCTGTTGTAGTATTGTTAACAGGCAACAAGTCCAGCGCAAACATTTTTTCGTACATGTCTTTTAGTAGCAATCATACATGCTGTCGTGTCATTATATTTATATTTGATTTGTGGCAGTTGAAAATGTCTTTCTCTGTCAAGTATGTTTCAAGACATGCTGTAGTAGCCCTTGTTAATTGAGAAACCAACCGCTGTTATTGATTAATTGTTCTTATTTCTTCGGATTGCTTTTGTTTTTTATACAACTGCACACAATAGTTTTTAAAAAATATAGGGGGTGGAGGTTGTTTCTGGAAAACAAGAACTATGACAGGCAAACTGTTATCGCTATCTTTTAGTACTCATAAAACAGTTACATATTTGTCTTAACTTTTTTTGATATGTCTTATAGTTTTGGAGATATTAAAGCAAATAGCGAAGGGTAGCGTTGGGTTTAGGGCGCCCGACCCCCTGAAAACTGGCGATTTAGCATCTATGGAAGTTACTGTTGTTCTTACACTGCATCAGTCTACAAACCCACCAAATTTCATTTAAATCGGTCACCACCACTTGCCTGTGTTTTCTTGTAAGTATTTTTTCAAATTCCTTGTCTAGACTTGAAATTTTGAACAAATTTTACATCATGTACCAACACCATAGGAAGTAACATTTTCGGAAAAAGAATCCATAATTCTAATCAATTCATCTTGTGTAGCTGATGTAAAAGGTAACTAATTAAGCTGATTTAAAGGTAACACTCAGAGAACCCGGACGAACAAGGAAATATGCTTAGGTAAAATAGCTTGACTAAGCCATCTAGTATGTTTTATAAACAGCTGATTTCCGTTGAACCGTCAGATACTACACTTTATATAATTGTATTACTTCATTTGACGTATAAATCTACAGAGCTCAGTACGCTGTTGGTATACTATATCTATACAATAAATCAAGTCGATATAAACAACATCTCGTGGCTAACAAATACTATTTCACCAACGTTCTAATTAATTCGAACACAAATGAGCGATAAATATGTTTGTTGTATACACATGACTATTTATGCGTTGATTATACTAAAATGAAACAGAATAACTATTACTTCCTCTGAAATAGTTTATTTTATAAGAAAAGGGTGCAACTTCAAATACAGTTTAAATGTAGAATGATATCTCTGCCATAACTGCGAGATTAATTTCATATCTAGGATTCACGTTTATAAATGTCAGAGCATATTGCACCAAGACCGTCTTCTTCTACTTGTCGCTTTTATACTTAATTGCTATTTTGAGAGAAGCGGAAGTTATAATATTTATATTAGACATATTTACTGCATTAATCACACGACATTATTGCCTGTAATATGCCATTTTGAATTTCCAATATATCTCAAACGAAAATATATTGGCTGTCTGTTGCACATAAAGCGATCTGACCAAACACTTTATTATTAGTGCGCCCTTTAAACGCTAGGTTTACCTCTGGTGACAGTAAAATATTTAGACCACCCATTGCAAGAAGAGGACTGTGGATGACAGGAACAAAGTTTATGGGAGCGAAGGCCGGTATTCAATATTATATGTACTACACACATATTCTGATGTGATTCCGTAAAGGAAACAATCGCTTTTCAAGCACCACTACGTGAGGCTGTCGGATGCTAGAAATATTTTTTACGATTTTATGAAAATTTTGATTGATAGGTATTTCAACACAAAAAAATAGCGATGACATGCGTTCCCGAATATGAAATCAACTCGGAAAAAAACAGTTTTTTTGGAAGGTGTCAATTTACCACATAAAATAAAGAACTATACACACCTAATTTTGTTTTTTAGAAGAAAAAAATATGTAAGTATGTATTCAAGTTTTATTCAAAATAATAAGAGAAATAAATTACAGAAAAAGTTTATGGAACTAGTCACAGTTTTTGGACAAAATGTGCGGAAACTATGACAAGATATACGAAGGTAACAACTGCCTCATTAATAATTGGTAATTTCTCACATGTTGTATATAATTATGCGGATATTACATGTTCAAACTTTGACGCATGTTAATTCTAAGCACTATTTATAACCTACCAACATTTAATTCTAGGGAAGTGCTTACGGATTATGCATGAAAAGTTTCATATCTAAGCTAAAACTTTATTATGCCTATACGATAATTTCAGAAACTTAGCTCTAGGCTGTATAATGCGAAATTGCCTGTCAGGATAGGGAATAACATAATATGTGTACTATGAACAATATTATGAAAGATAACCTGTCTCACGTTTTACTCAAAATCGTCTTGGCGTATCACTCATAAGAATATATCGTAATAATAATTAGATGCCATCATGCCTATTATTCCCGCCATCATTATAAAGGATAAACCATTTTCTTTGGTATCTACAAATAAACGAATTTTAAAGGTAAAGTAAAAATTTCTTGCACTGGTTTCTTGTGGCACTGTTGTCCATCCTATTAAAGTACGAAGCCGAAGATATCGCGCTTGCTCATATTAGAAGAGCCCTCTGAAGCTCCACTCGTCGCCGCTAGGTACAATGCAACATCTCCATGAATTTTTTTATGAGGGTATCAATAAATTAATTGAAAGATGTAAAAAATGTATCCGTCTTGCAGGTGAATATATTGAAAAAGAAAAATAATTTGGTTTTTTTATTTCCACCTCTTATCTCCCATTCCGCGAATATAAAAATGCTCCCTCGTATGTACATACATACATGCGCCTAGGCTAATCGTAACAAAACAATTCCTACCAGTGATATTCCACAAAGAATTCAATATTGTTAATGGTTTAATGTAACATTTGTAGCTTATGACCACTTTAGATTTTTATCTATTTGGGTATTTAAAAAATAAAATCAATCAAATCTCAAATACCAATAGTCATAATAGGAGGAAATCCATAATATCAACTAAGACCAACTGTCTAATAGTACTCACTTGGAATATGCATTATAATGAGCATTAAGTCATTCTTTTATTGTAGTAAAACTTAGGAGAAATATGTTGACTTGTTTCCCTTGAAGTAGTTTGCTCTCAGTTTTTAATATTCATATTCATTAAAAATATATTTAAAATAAGCTATTAGTGAAAAATCAATATAAAATCGATTTTTCAATCTAGTATTAATATTTTATCACCCATTAAAAATCTGTTTTATATGCTACTGGCAAAGAATTAAAAATCAAATCTCCAACCTGACTAAAATTTAGAAAGATGGAAAATTGAAGCTGTTGACAGTCATTTAAAATTATTTTGTACTTTCGAGTACATATAACATGAAACATGAACATAATAACAGAAGTAAAATATTAGAACAAATGGAAGAAGACGACGTGGGCTTTGACGAGAAAAAAAATGTAATTAACAATGTAGGTGAAAGATTCTTAAATTTAGACAAAAAAACCTACGAATGATGCAACAAATGAGCTTTGTAAGAGACACACTTAAGTTATAGGAGATCCATAAGCAAATACAAAGACAGATCAAAGAAGTTAAAGAAAGGAAGATGCAGGATGATTGCCAAGAAATAGAGGCTCTAAAGAAGAAATATTTTTTTACTGATGAGTCAATGAAGACCTGTATTGACTTACTCACAGAGACCAAACTAGATTTCCTTTATGGTTGTTATAGACTTGATCGAAGAAAAAAAAATGTCCAAAAGTTTTCGCCTCTAGCGTGGTTGACATTTCGAGTTACGTTTATCTGTTCGCACCCCTCACCTAGTTTTGCTGCTGAAGAAGCCATTTACATTAGTGGTGAAATCTAGAGTTCGAGTAGTTGTTGTACATATTTTTTTATTTATATTTTTAATTTATACTTTTGTTTTATTTTTTTATTGTATATACCTATTTATTCTACTATGACTCGGTCAAAACACGGAAGCTCTTATAACAGAGACTCGAACCGTGGAGGCCTGAGACATCATTTTAGAAAGTAGTGCCAGTGACTTCTGGCTAGATGTGTGTATACCAAAACCTTGACGACAGTACATGAGATTTTGTGCCGTATCTGCAGGAAGAACCACAACGGTCAACTTCACCATATTTTAATTTCCTTTTTTATTACAACATGCGGTAAAACAATTAAATTGTAGTTGTAGTTGCATATTGCGCTTGATATAACATTCATCTGTTTTTCAATGCCCCATATATGACATTTACATATAAACGACTAAGCTGTAGAGAAACACATTTTGAATAAATTACATATGTACATAGGTACGTTATAATATTAAATAATTATAAGTATCACGTTTTAAATAAATTCGCTAAAGGGTGTACACTGTTAAATGCCATGAATACAAATTATTTCGAATTTGCGTTTGTGAAAAGGTGCCAGATTTTTAACAAGATTATCTTTCCGCACTATCATCGGCATATATTTTTAACTAAAATTTTATATTTCGATGACTTCCTGTGTCAGTTATGTTTTTGATATCCTATGATAATCGGGAACTGGGGATAATTGTCATGGTAGTCTTTTCCTAAATTAAGGGCTTTATATTGTTGAAGAAACAAAGAAATAATATTTTTCGAATATGCTAGTTCTGAAAAGACGCCTCTACATACGAACGGTATATGTACAAGATTACCATTTTTGTGCCATATAGTATTTTTATTGAGCAATTGGAGCAGTAGAATGATACTCTTAACACAACGGAAACGATTAGTAGTTTGTCGGAAAAAACAGAACGTTATATGCTATGTCTTCAGTTGAATTGCATACAAAAGAAAGTGTTATTGACTGCCGTATTCTTCTAAAATAAAGCTTTTTCTAAAAGAACGACTTAATGTGTGTATTATCTCTAATTAAGTGTATCTGGGTCAGGATCCAACCAAGATAGCAGCATTTACCAAGCCTAATAATTAATTTACATCTTTCGAATCGCAATTCAGTAATAACTCAATACCGCTATAAAAAAACCTGCGCAGTACACTACGTTTATTCGTAAATATGTAAATATGATGTTTTTGAAACGGTTGATCAAATAGCTCGAAGTCGTTGTTGATTTCCTTCTGTTCTGAGGCATCTGAAATCTAATTTAGTTCTGGCATCCCATCGAAGACGCTGCTGAAACATTTAATCGCGTTAAATCCCTATTTTAATCCCTCTGTTAACAGAGTACTGAAAATTGAATAGAAACTGTGCGCGCAAGTAAATTTAATGTCGTTTCGCCCACGAAACATTGTTAAGTCTAGCTCGTAGATACTTTCGTCAAACCATGTAAATCGCAGTCATTTGTAGCGAACTTCAGAACGTCGAGTTATGAGGCAACTTTTTCTTTTATTAAATATGCGTGCAACATGTATCTGCACAGTCGAATAAATACAATATTGAAAGTAACGTTGTTTACCTTAGGAGAGAAACGTGCCACGTTCTTCTATTTTCTTTCTCCAACAGGAAAATGGTATTATGAAATATTCGATGCTGGATGTTGAGATATACGAGAAATAACAAAAAGGATATAGTGTATGAACTTTTTCTTTTCAAAGGCGATTTATTTCAGATGTATAGAAATGAATCTCCTCAAACGAAAGAAGCTTAAAGTAATGTATTCGCAATCGATAATCAGTTTAAGAATCATGATTCCATTCAACTACGACTATGATATTTAGATCCGGAATTAGTTAGATCCGAGAACATTGCGATTTACGAGATTAAGACAAATTACCTCTGGCGCCAACTGCAATCAGACAGATTAATTGCACTTCGTTAGGTCAGCCAGGGTATTGTTCTAACAGTATTACTCCCGTTGATGTAAATGCATAATATTTTGAAAAACTCAATTATAAACGACCACTAAAATTTGTTGAAAACTCATCTGGAACTTTGGAAAACTTTCCTCTAATTGTATAAGCCAATCAGCTAGTAGGATGGCAACAATGTACAATGGCAAATACAAATAAATATAACAACGTTTCTAGTAGGAATGAAAAAGTGTAACACAGTCCAAGAACTAATAATTGTAGGAAATTCAATAAAAAGCTCATATTAGAAGTTAATTAACAACCTTTACGCAATGTTGCGAAGGAAATTTGGGCTTGATCTTGATTATGCTTTGGGAAGAAGTGGTAGCTTCTGTGTCGAGCTTTACTGGTAATATAGGCGGTGAAGGCATATTTCTAAGCTCCAACTTTGAACTTGGCTTCCACAAGAAAATAAGCTTCTGATTAGAGTAAATGCCGATCTTGAAATAAGGCCCGTGAAACATTTATTTCGATAGACGTAGCCCTCAATAATCCTCCAGGAAGACTAAGTTCGGCTTAGAAGGATTCTTATGAGGAGAGGTGGTGGAGTAGTTTACATACTTTCTGGCCAAAAACGATGATCCTTTTATTTTTTAAGATGATTACAGTGCGAATATTTGGAGAACGTGACGTTTTCACTCAGATACGAGAATGAATTGCTTTCTAGTAAACCTATAGGCTGCATATGTCCGGCAGAGCTTCGTCTTGGACCCAACTAGGCTAGCCGCAGAAATAGCAATCTATACCGACGATACGGTCACATATACCTATAGGCAGCCGATGCACTACATAAAAGCTCAGGCTAAATGAGGCGAAATATGTAAAAAACAGGAACACCACACAACAACATCATCGTGATTAATATTCGGCTCCCCAACGTTTAAATAACACGTTGTTGCACTCTACTCAAAGCACACTTTAAGCAAATGAAACTGTTGTCAAATAAGTTCCTATGACTTATGGTGGAGGCGCCGGTGGTTCGTCAAGAATGACAAGCTCCGCTGAAATTTGAAAATTTCCTTTCCCCTCATCAATTTCCTACCTGTCTGCATTTCTACGGACTAACTTCCAATAGTTACATATGAAAAGAGTTCTACTACTATTGTAGCACTTAGGATAAATTTCAGATTTCAAGGAGCTGAAATAGAAATTAAAAGGCGTACAAACTTCTTGCTTCAGCCTTGTTGTTCATTACTATAGAGATTTCTATACTTGACAGTCATGGTTTGGTGTCATGAGTGAAAACAGACTAGAATGATCAACCAATTATGCAGATGGCAATGCAGTAAAATACGGTTAGTATGATTTGGAAAGCTGCACTGTTGCACAACATGCATACCCCATCAAGATTCTTTCAGGAATTACAAATAAAAAATTACAGGTAAAAATGGGATATAATTTAGACACTTCAATCTACACCACTTAACATACTAATGCTTAGAGATTCTACCATTGTGTTTGTAGCAGTATTTTGCTTTATTCATACTAATTTATATTATCAACAGAGATAATGCAAAATTTGTCGTAACACAAAGTCAACAAAGGAGCAAACTGAGCGTATATTGAAAATTTAAAATTAAAATTGGCAAAAACACCGAAAAATCCCGAGGCGACACAGTAGCAAGTTGCCAGTTAATTTCATAAAGCGTTGGGTAATGGATATGCGCAAACGAACATGTGTGTGCTTTTACGCCATGTGCAATTTCCCATGCGCTCTCCGTGACTTTCTCCCTTGTCAAGCGGTGTTGTATTACAATTTCGCTTCAGAAAGTTTTTGTTCGAAGTTGACTACCTATGAGACACGGTTACTTATGATATGGAAGCTAACATAGAAGTGAAATTGTGTGGTTAGATCGTAAGTTCGGATGTACTTCCGGTTTTTTGTTTGCTATCTATGATTAATAGCGATCCCTTTCCATACTGTGTTTCATTATTTGTCTGTGCAGTTTTTGTATTTAGATTAGTAACGAAGAGTGAAAGCATTGTTAGTTGGAATTAACTGTTATGAAAGGTGTACTATTTTTCTCAGAATTAATCTTATACTCTTACGGAGATGCTAGTAGACCTTCTAGTATATTTAGCAAGATATGTTTAAGTTTCTGTGCGTATTATTGGGATTCCAGAAGAATTGGAATTATGAATATATGCACAGGTATACAGTATTTTACAGGTAGAGTAATGAACTTTACTTATATGGTGACTAATGAGTATTTATAAGAAGAATATTCAAATTTTTCTGTTGGTGTTGTTAGTCAATATATGGGTGTTCTGCTTCTGGCTAAGCTCGTACACTGATGACCTCCTGTATTTTCTCCAGATTTGGTTTTTGTAATCCTCGAACTTCACTATCCTCCGCAGCAGAAGCTTCCGGTTGTGGGTAACCATTGAAGCGTGTAGTCTGTAAAAAGTATCGCTTAGATGAATAAAACGTTATGTTTAATAGAATGTAGCACAGCCATGAAACACCAACATAAAAACAAACAACCAGAATACTGGTTAAGTAATGGTCGAAATGCTTTTACTGTAAGTTCATAAGGGTACTAAAACAGAGCGGGCATCCGAAGGTCTTTGTGGATCTGTAATTTTCTCATAAATCATGGAATACCAAAGATGTATCATAGCGGTTTATTTTTAAGGACATTAAAACCTTTTTGGATAGGCTTAACCACACTAAAGCGCGATAAGTATCTACATCATTTGTTGACGCTCTTTCTTTCTCTGGACTTCAACAATACAATTGCATTACCAGCTATGCCGATAAGTATCTCGGGATCTCATTTTGACGCGTGATGACCGTGCTGTGAATGTCGAGCACTCGTTCCATCCTATTGTTCCTGAAGATATATACCATAGAGCCCTAGAATTCTCCTAGAGGTGTAATGATCTACCCAGTTTATTGACTAGCAATACATCTCAAACAATCAATTTTTACCGTACAAACTATACATGCATAAACGCTTCTCTCTCATCAGTGGATTGGTATGCGGAACTCTCGACTTTGTCAATTGATGCTGCGGTCGACAAATTTTATTAACATCTTGCTAATGCCCTTTCGGAGCATGCTCCCCTGAGACATCTCGCTACGAATAGATTTCCCACTTGGTATAGTAAACCTACTGTTACTGTTATTAAAGAAAAACTTAAGGCTCATAAAAGATGGAAAATGTTTACTAACGACATGGATTATTTAACTTATAAGATATTGCGATTACGTTCAAAATACTTAATTCGGGAAGACTACGCTTGTCACATTCGTGCTACAGAGGACACAGTCATAAATTGCCCCAAACGATTATGGTCCTTTTCGCGTGAGCGGCTGACAACTAAGGCTATTCCTAACACTGTGATGCTTAATGAGAAAACCGCATCCGGTGGGGTAGAAGTTTGTGAAATGTTTTCAGATTATTTCTCGTCTGTCTTTGTGGCCGATGGCGATACTCCGGATCAGCACTCGTGCATTACTAACTGTATTGCATCTATAGGTACTATCACTATCACTGAGACCGAGATATCGAACAAGATATCGAAACTAGACGTTAATAAGGGTGCTGGTCCCGACGGCATTCCGCCTTTTTTATAAGAAAATGCTCTACTTCTCTGTTGCAACCCTTAACAATATGATTTAACAAGTCCATGAGTGCCGCGACTTTTCCAACGTTTTGGAAGATGTCTAATGTTATACCGATTTATAAGAACGGCGATCGGGGTGATGTACGGCATTATCGACCTATATCTCTCTTATCAACCATACCTCAAATGTTGGAATCTATCGTCCTTGACAGCCTTTTCTGCTCTTTGAGAAACGACATCATGCCGCAACAGCACGGGTTCGTCCCAAACAAATCGGTAGTTACTAATCTTACGGAGCATGTCGACTTTCTTTCAAACTCCATGGACCACCGCGTTCAGGTGGATTGCATATACACAGATTTCAGTAAGGCATTTGATAAAATTAGCCATCGCCTACTCGTAGATCGCCTGTCTGCGGTTGGAATCCACGGCGACCTGCTGAAATGGCTTAAATCGTACATCACGAATAGAACACAAACACTAACAATACACGGTTATAAATCTAATGCTGCAAATATCTCCCCCGCTGGTTGTCTGGTTGGGGAAACGGCGTAGCGTGGTTGGCATTTTGGGGTAGGGCTTCGGCCCGGCCGTCCCCGCAGGCTTAATTCACGGGCGGGCTGGTTGTACCTCCATCTTTCCCACGCTTGGCCGATCCTACTCCAGCGGTGACCCGTCCAACGCAGACAAGGGAACTTTTAACATGGGTAGCACGGGGGAGAGGAGCTCCGGCTCGCCGGTCCTCTCCGCGATATAAACGACATTCATTCGTGTTTTGCGGATAATACGACCATCATAAGCCATTTTCTAATCGATCTCCTCCGGCGTAGCGCAAGGCTCCCATCTCGGTCCACTTCTGACTCTATACGACATTCAAATTTTGCTAGAAAAAATTTTGCAGAAAAATATATAGTGTTCGCGATTGTCTATTGATTCAAAACGATTTAAATCAACTTGTTCAATATTGTAAAAGGCGACAATTATTTTTAAATCTTGGAAAGTGTCAGCAAATTACATTCACAAGGAATAGCAAACACATTCTTTCGCTTCAATACAACATTGAAGGCAGTAATCTCTTACGCGTCGATAGAGTCAAAGATCTCGGCATCATACTTGATTCAAAGCTGTCATTCGGTGAACATATCAATTACATTGCTAGTAAAAGTTACAAAATGTTGGGATTTGTCCTGAGAACATGTAAGTTATTTAGATCTCCGCAAAGTTTAAAATCTCTCTATTACGCATACGTTTACTCGCTTCTTAATTATGCATCACAAGTGTGGAATCCCCAGTATAATGTATATATCAATAGATTAGAAAATGTACAGCGTAAGTTTGTCAAGCATCTCCTTGTGCGATCCCGCGGGAATACTGTCACTACTTACACTCAAACCTGTGCGCTATTCAATATGGATCCACTCACCGAGATCCGACAAAAAAAACGATATATTATTTGGCATCCGCGTCCTGCGCGGACTATTAGATGTCCCACACTTACTAGGCTCTATTTATTTTCACTTACCCACTCGTAATACAAGAAACACCCCTCTGCTTCATATTCCTTTTCTGAGAACGAGTGCCGCTATCAACTCTCCGGTCTCACGTATCTGTAGGTCTATCACCTCCTTTAATATTGAT
Source organism: Holotrichia oblita (assembly GCA_023690525.1). NCBI lineage: Eukaryota > Metazoa > Arthropoda > Insecta > Coleoptera > Scarabaeidae > Holotrichia > Holotrichia oblita. The sequence continues at coordinate 19,766,390 of CM043020.1, read as the reverse complement.
TGCTTCATGCAGGAGTATAGCTGGTATAAGCGCAACACTCTTCGCGTTGTTTGCAGGTGTGTTGCAAATTGAATATTATGTACCTACATGAGTATATATGTACAATACCTTTTGCTCTCCAATATTGTCATTAACCTTAAACTTATATTTACAATAATAACTTCATTATAATAAGTTTTGCGTTTATAAGTAACTGACTTGTATTTAATTTATCATTTGTATCAGTGGACACCGTTTTTGGACTTAGGTCTGTTGGTGTTCCTCAAACTGTGTAAATAAATAAATAAATAAGTGTTGATTGACCCTAGAAAATTTGCAGGAATAAAAAGTTTAATTCTCAGATTTAATTAACTTCTACTGAAAAAACCTGTGCACAATAATGCTATCATATTATTATCAGTGATAATTAATATATAATATACAGCACGCATAAATTACATTATACTTATTAATACGCACCTAAAGCATTAGTGAAAACTTCAACAATAAAAATTGGGCCAATTTCTGTTAAAATAATACCAGTCGTGTATTTATGAGCAGCGCAGCAGCTTCGGCTAATTGTTATAAAGATCAAAGCATAATGGACAAAGGCATGAATTTTTAAACGCAGTAAAGTTCAATTTTCGCAACAATAACACTTCAGTTCCGAACGAGAACAATATTCACATTTCAGTTTCATAGAGAGCAGGATACGATATCTACAATGCTAGAAAAGAAACGTGAATTGCACGAGCAGTAGGTACGTATGCCTACTGCTGTTCTGTTTGCTGAATATAAACAATGAAACCGTGAAATATAAAAAAAAAACAACGAAGCAATATGCACGGTCATTTCATAGTTTCTGCTCGCGTAATAATGGTAATGCAAAGGAAACTTGGCCTCTTTGAAAAGTACAGTGCAACGCTATGTAGGTTGATTATATTTTACTGTTACTGTAGTTTGATTAAACGAGGGTATTTTAAATTTTCTTCAAACTAGGCAATGAGATGGCTGTGGGCTGCTGAGGTACTTCGTTTGGAATCAGTTTAAGTATTGAACGTAGATAAATAATAAGCAATAGCTGTAACTATAATTTCGGTTTCTATAAGACAACTTATGTTTCATAGGAGTACGACACTATCGAATTTTTACACTGTACTAAAAATATCAGAGGAATGCACAAGAGGCTTCAGAAAATAATTTTCCGATGTCACATTAACTAAATTAGTTATGCATAGATAAAAACTGATTTAGTAGATTTTTTTCTTGTATTACCTATTATAGATAATTCTATTATTATTACTATCTCGTTTTCCCCTAAGATTGGATGGGACATTCTTCAGCTTTCTAGTTTCTACAGGAAGCGGTTTGTTTCACCGTGAAACTTGCGAAACTTATTGGTCTGTAGAGGTGGTGACTGATCGTAACTTGGCACTATTATTGCTCTTCCAGGATGCGCCTGTCAGGATCCAGCTCCCGTAGATACTGAATGAGCGAATTCTCAGACTGATGGCTCCTCTCTAGCATATTTAAATAGTACCTACCATTATGGTACAGCATTATTTTGTGGTTACTAATTTAGACTTTCTTCCGATCGTCATAGTTAGTGTACTGTTACATACCTTTTGAATAGTAAGTTGTTATATATTTGAGTAATGTGCAATCATTAAATTTCATATACAGGATGATTAGTGAGAATGGGCAATTAAAAATATAATAGAAATAGAAAAGAATTTTAAAATGAAAATTTGTGGTTAGTTATGATTGCATACGAACTATCATCTGACAATATTTGCAATAAATATCACTTTCGGTTGGCTGGACGTTGGCATATACTTGCATACTTTAAATAGTATGCTCCAAATCCAATTACAAATTAAAAATTTCTTTTAATAACATTATACAGAGTGCTGAAAAACTTTGTTGTTTGCTGATAAGTTCAATTTTCCGAGACTAGTTTTTTTTATAGGAAGGCATACGTTTTGATTAGATGAAAGACCATATTTTAATCTATATTAGGCGTTCCCTTTCTTAAACTATCCAAACTATCCGATTTTCCAAGAACCTATGGTTCCCCGTTCATTAAATCTTCGTATTTATACATGTAAATACTTTCATCCGCGTATAGATCTAGACGTGTAAGTATGAAGAAAGCACGGTCCCTTCTTATTATATACTACTCGGTTTAGGTATAGAGTCGCATGCAGTGGTTTTTGATACTAGGAAAAAACATGTTTTGTATTTTTAATTTTTAATTTTATTTATTTATTCGGTATTCGGTTTATGATGAGGGCCCATGAGTCTTCCAAACAGGTGTTGCGAGAATAATTAATGTTGTAAATGTTGAAGTGTTGGTGTTATCAATTCTTTATCTGTGTGTTACGAGCCCACAGTCTTTTAAGCCACAATGCAAGTATATGCCAATTTCCGGTCAACTGAAAGTGATATTTATTCCACAAGTTTTTATAATACTACTTTGTATAATACTACTAATATGCCTTGCACCTTGCAAAATCAGGACGTGTGATTGTAACGCAATGAAATTTGGTATAAAGATTTGTACTACGTTATTATGCTTGTCTGAAGCGACAAGATAGTGCTACAATGTGGACATGTCTTACAAGTATAAAACTGCTGGGGTAGGTCTACTTGCCAGTATGCAAAACTTTAGAAGCTTACTACATTTGTTGCAATTATAGTTGGTAGTTGTTTGGGCATGTTCAAATGGATAGTAATACTTGTCAACCAGTAAGAATTACCAGTGATACAATGGTAGAAGACGGCATTTGAAATACCTGATATTAGTCATATTTTAGGGAAATTAAAGATTGTAGAAATGTACCCTACCCCAGGCGACATTATCCAACCAGCAAAATATCACTATTTCCTCAGAAAATATTCTAGAAGCCTCCATAGAGTCAATTTTAAACAACACATACTTCACAGTGCATGTCGTCCCTCAATTTTAGGGTTGGTGTCTAACTCAGAATGAATTACTGTTAAATCAATGAATGATGTTTTGCAAAATTACATTAAACATAGCAATTTGTCCAAGTATAATATTCCAGCTCTTTTGTACGTAAACTAGAAGGATGACGTTTCTATATTAGTCTTCTGATTACTGCTGTAGAAGATGGTGTAATAATCTTGTTACAACTAAACCGAAACAAGTGCAACCGATTTATATCGGTGTATTCAATTCTTTTCTACCATATTTCAAAGATTACATAAGCCAAACTCCAACAATATATCATAATCATCTGTATCAAATGATCCATATAAGTGACATGCTAGTTATTAATTGAAGTTATGAAGTTGGGCTAGCAATGTCACTTGCGCCATAGTCCGGAAATACGTTGGTCGATCCCTGTTATCTCCTTCCTAAGTTTAAGCTTTTATTATTTGCCAAGCTGCTTGATATATGCGGAAAGTCAACATCGTATATCAGTCCGCAGGAGAAACTGTAATAATAACTCACACCCAGCTGATACTACCTGCAATTGACGAAATCTGTCGAGAGATGATAACGCATGAATTATTGCTTTTATTATTTTTAACAATCGTGGTGTGATGTTTTTAAATGTTTGGAAAATGCTATAAGATGCATGCAGCTGTAGCTTTGAGATGTATACCTGTTATTTGTCTTATACAGAGGACCAATTTTAGATCAGTAAAATATCTCTAATATCTCTTTACTTGTTGTAATATTATATTGTGGTTAAGATCTAATCTTAACTAGAATTTTATTATGATAAAAATAATAATTTATTATAATTTTCATTTCATCGATAAAAAAGCCCTCGAAGCATAACGCAATTTATGCTTTCTGCTCAAGGTACTATTAACCACAGTGACGCTTGACTACAACACCGTTACCACAGATACGTGCTATTAATCAGAGATTATAAAAAGGATTAACCAGAGATTGACAACATTCAAGAAAGAAAAACAAACAAAAGCCAAATCTGCGAGAACACCTCAGAATCAGCCGGAGTGGGACTCTTGGAACTGTTGTCAGTAAATTTGTGCTTCCAGATGCTGTCAAGACGTTATGTGTACCTACCACCAAACCATACCAAATTTACTCTTCATTGACCTATAAAAGTAGGAAACGCAGAGCTTCATTTTATGTTTGAAGCAATATACTGGATGTACTAACTGGGATTCTCTTGTACTCTTCTAGTAAAAAATTGGGAGTACATTGCATTCATACATCTCTTACACGTCAATTTGGTAGCTGTGAATGATGGCTCTTCTTTTGTTACATTATACCTAATTGTCGCTTAGTTGAGTCTCCATGGGACCTAACCACAAACTCAGAATCACATTTGACGCTCTGCAGTGCCGTAAAGGCTATTTGAGTTTTCAATTCATTTTGTTGCAGCAATTTTGAATACCTACCATTCATATAAGTCTGCGTGACTATTATTTTCGCTTGACAAATGGAGAAAATGTCATCTCAACTAATTCTTCGCCATCTCGTTCTTTGCTTATCCTGATCCTATATATTCTCAGTAGAACAGAAGACGCCAAAGAACACATGACGGCAAGAAAGCCCTAGAATGGTCAGAACATTTACTAATTTCTAAAGAAAGAAATTATAATAATTTAATTGGGAAACACGAAGCTCTTTTGGAATCTTTTATTTTATTATTTAGACATATGGTTTACTATAATTAGTCCTTTACAAACTGACACATCTTCCAAATTCGACTGTGTTAGTGATGATTGACAGTACGTTAAAACTTAGTCCTAAATCGTAAAGACGCTAACAGCGAATTAATAAAAGACAAATAAAAAATAGAAATAAAGAGACCTAGACAATTGAGTTACATTCCAGTGCAGGCAGAAAGAAAAAAACACCGCAGCGTTTCGCTGAATTAATATTGTCTGACATTATAAATCATCAAGTTAAATTTTGTAATTCATATTATACAAAGCTGCTAAAATATATCAGCTGGGGCCGCTATAACAGACTTTAATTAAATCTTAATTCGCGGAAATAATAAAACTTCTGCTATAAACTGTAGTCTGGACAGAATAAGCTATTATGAAGTAATAACGGTATCTATCCAAAACCGTAAAAATCAAGATTACAAGATATGCGCTTGCGAGGAAAATCCTTTATCTAAAATATCGTTACACATAAACTTTATACAGCATCAAACCTTCATTGAAACGTATGTAACGGTATCGTTGTAAACGCGGTTTTTACCAGATGTATCATGAAATTACACAATAGAGAGTTTGGTTTAAATTCGGTCAGCGTTTAGCGTTTAGCACGAGAAATAATGCGACCCTAACCGAACATTTGACTTTTCGCACCCGATATTCCACCGTGTACGTATAATAATAATTTTTTATTAACATCCGTGTCTATTACGGGCTTTATGGTGTTGTAAAAAAGCTTAAATAAACCTGCGCTGTTCCAGAAACCAATGCTTTTTCAGATATAATGTTTGGCTTAGCTTTTTTCATACGATTTCACTTTAGAAGGGTTTAAGAGTATCTGATATTTACGTTTTTATTAGGTAATTCATTAAAAACATGGCATGCAAAGTATATATACCAGACAACATGAAATAAAATAATGTTGACACATATTTTATAATGTAATATTTGAGTATGATAAATTAAACGAGTTGACATGTACACGAATTTTCCGTATAAAATGACACCGTATACTGTCCTGAAGTTACTATAGTTTTGAAATATATGTATCTATAACAATAATTGTACTACGTTTACTAATTATTACATATGACAACAGAAATACTTACACTGCTGGTACACCAGCGCAATTACATAACAACTCTGTAGAACAATGTCTTTAATAAATAATAATATTGTCTAGATGAGTTTGAGTATCATCGAACTCGCTATATCTACGAGGGAGCGTTTTTATATTCGCGGAATGAGCGCGTTGAAGGGGGGTGACTAGGCGCATTGGGGGCGTGGCCTGTGCAGCGACTCATAATTAGCATAAATACGAAGTTTCATTGTTATTAGACAGTTAGTCTTTGAGCTATCGTCAACCAAATAACATAAAGCAAGTAACCAACCAAGTAACAACAGCGCGTAGAGTGTTCGCGTGCATTTTTGGACCTCTGTAATGAAGACAAGCATGGTGTATTGAGTCTAATTGTTACTGGAGGCGAAACTTGGGTTCGTCATTATGAACAAGACTCCATGCAGTGGCATAAAAAGGGCACAACACCTCCCAAGAAAATTAAAGTGTCACAATCAGCTGGGAAACTCATGGCAACGGTATTTTGGGACTCGGAAGGAATATTGTTGATTGATTATAAAGATAAAGGTGTTTCTATAACCGGAGAATATTACGCTTCAATATTAGAGCGACTAAAAGAAGCCATTTAAGAGAAAAGACGGGGAAAATTGACGAAAAGTGTGCTGCTTTTGCACGACAACGCGCCCGTCCACAAGAGCCGCGTTGCGTTAGCTGCCCTGCATAAGGTGGGCTTCGAAATTGTGAATCACCCACCCTACAGCCCAGACCTGGCCCCGAGTGATTATTATCTGTTTCCGAAAATAAAAAAAGAGCTGCTGGGTAAAAAATTTACTACCGATGATGAAGTCAAGGAGGCAGTTTCGGCGTATTTTGCAGATAAAGAGAAATCATTTTTTTATGAGGGTATAAATAAATTAATTGAAAGATGTGAAAAATGTATCCGTCTTGCAGGTGAATATATTGAAAAAGAAAAATAATTTGGTTTTTTTATTTCCACCCCTTATCCCCCATTCCGCGAATATAAAAACGCTCCCTGGTAATTCTAAATCGCAAGTAGGTTTGTGATACAACGCAGATGTGGAGAAGGAAGAACGATTGGACGCAGTTTTAGCGGAGCGAATATAAAAACGATATAAAAACTTCATGAATGAGGAAGTAAGTTATGTCAGAGTGGTTGCCAAAAATTTGACTAAGGTATAAAGAAGCAAAATAAATTCCCAGGTGGTGCAGCTTGATAAGTGAAATCTTTATGTATGTTTACTGGCATATCAGTTATGTTAGGCAACTCTTTTTTTGCGCAGCATGATATACAAATGCCTTCTATTTTAGCACATTTGCGACCACCATCACAGATGAGTGACGGAATGGTCCTGTTCAAAAAATAGGGACGCATATTTCTGACAATCACACTATTCATTTGAATAATGTATTTTTATTAATGCTTTATAATAGGTAACTAGGACTTCACGTTAGTTCGTGTTACTGTTAGGTACATATGTATACGTGCCATTTGGTTTGAATATACTCGATATAAGTTCCACTATTGAAAATTAAAAGAAAGAGGCTCTTGCAATCAGTACTTCTGATGGACTATAAATTAGAATGGGAATTAAGTGCAGTAGTTCAGGAATTACAAGATTGTGATAATATAAATAGCAACCAGTGATGAAGCGCAAATAAATGAAGTAGATAATATTGGGTCTAAACTCATGGATGCTACCTCAAATTCTATCGTCAAGACTTCAGGTAATGAAGAAAGACATTGTTTTACAAAATAAATATGACTATATAAATATCAATGAAAGGAAAGACTCAGAAGAAGACGTAGAATTACTTGATTTTAGAGGACCAGGAGGCATCAAAATATCAATTACAATTGACTGCACATTTTGAAATATTTTACTAATTTTCTATGAAGCGCCACAATAAACTATATTGAATTAGACTAATGTAAGATCAAATAGTGGTTAGGGTTCAAGTTTAAATACAAAAACAAGCATGGTGTAACAAAGGAACAGAAATCCTTTGCACTATCATCCAATTTTTGAACGAGCATTGTCAAGAACTCAATTGGAGTGAATTTTGTGAAACAACTGCTTCTGCTTTGACCATGACGACAAGAGCAAACAGTTCCATGACATCAAAAATATAATCTCACATGTATTGGATAGTGTGGGAGGATAGTAAGTGTGGAGTGAAGCTCTATGAACTTCGTACTCATGATAAATGTTTCTTAAATCTTATAGTATATAGTGACCGGCGGATGGTCACATCATCTATTTGGATAATTATTCCAGCAATGAAACAGCAAAATGTTTGTGTAACGAGAAGACATATCTATGTGGAACATTGAGAAAAACTAGGACAGATAAGAATATTAGAATGGGAAACTAGACTCAAAGTATTAATGACATCCGCAGAGATAATGCAGATATAACCTCAGTAAAAAAATAAAAAAGGAACAATAAGCTAATAAGCTAGTTGTGATAGCAGAATAAAATAAATATATAATGAAGAACGAAAAAAAAATAAAAAAGGAACAATAAGCTAATAAGCTAGTTGTGATAGCAGAATAAAATAAATATATGATGAAGAACGAAAAGGACTTTTAGCAAGAAAATGAATAACTTTGTATTTATGTTGATCATTTAAAGGAACTGATGATATCACCGTAGGGCTCTGTGTCCAGTTACAGATAAATCTATCTTATAGGTATGTGTCAGGCTAAAAAAAATTAAAGATATTCCATATCTTGCGCATTACTATTATACAATGAACAGCTACCTTCTTCATTTGCTTTCGTTTCCTAATCAATGGAGACAACATATTTAATTAGCTAATACCCTTATGTATGGCTTAATATAGAGTAATAATCCAATGCGTATCTTTCAGTCCTACCTGGTTTCTCTTGGCTAATTTTATCCAAGAATGGAGGAGCGGATATGACATCTGTTTTTGAATTCACACCGAATACTACCATGACCTCAAAATAACTATCGACCTACCTTTGCAGTTTATCTACATAGAAGTGTAGCAATGAGCCGAATTTGTAATTGTCGTAATTGTAATCACAGTAGAGCAATAATGGGGACAATTATCGAAAATTATAAGAAGACATGTTTCTCTGGTACGTTGGACGCTCAAAGCTGCACATCATTTACGATCAGAGTGAGGAGTATTACCATCTAAAGTTATTTATTGAAACTTAACTTTAATGACCTTGGAATTTAGGACGTATTTTGAGAGAATTTGTTGCAAAAATGCCTAGTATATTAAGAAATGTCGTCTAAACTGTAAAAATTGGGCTATTGGTACTAAGTATATATGAGTATTTACAGCTGCTAGCAACTTTGGAGCAACAAATCTTGTCTTAACTGGCAGAAAATTTTTCTAAATCATGAAACTGTAAATCCCTATTCAACGGAAGAAAGCGAATCAGAAGTTGTATTTTAGTTGTGCTTTGACTTACATTTTTCAAATTTTCAGCAAGTAAGCCTACAGTGATTTACAAGAGAACAAAGTACAAAATAAGGTTATGAGACATGCAAAGATAATAAATTGTCTAAAATATCGCGGGTTGATGAAACTCTAGTACTAAAAAAGCTATCAATGATGGTCAAACTACAGATATTTAACAATTATGAAAATTTCAAGGTCCATCCGTTCCACCTATAGTCAACAATTTTTTTAAACAAAGGCGGACGTGTTCGAACGAGTAAAGAAGAGAATTAAAAGTAATGGGGTAGTAAAGGTGCGAATAAACTGCAGAAAGATTCAGGAAGATAGGAGAATGTCTGACTTGTCGATTCAGAAGAAAATTTGCTTGTAAAGCCAGCCTTATAAAAAACAAAAATATTTGAGTGAAATCGGCAAGAAATAGCGAGAATAAAAAAGACTACAGCGATTACGCAAAAACAAATGCAAATTTATAACTATAATAACCATACATACTAGTAAGGAAGTGACTGATAGTTACGAGTTTGATAGAATAGAAACTACGTAAACCACAATCGTCTCTTTGCAAACTGTGTACATTTCTTTCTGGATAACTAAAGTACCTACAATGTAACACGAATTTGAGTAATGAAGCAGCCCCAGGGAATAATTAAAATATTTAGCGCAAATATCAATCAAGAATTAATAAAACGCACGAATAGCAAATTTAATTGAAGTTATCCCAACCACTGCTAGTTAATCTGAAGGTAGTATATTAGTGAGTTGAATAGGTAAGCGGATATGTATTCACGAATGAACTTCATATATTCCATTTAGATCAATTTAATAGCAGGTACTTTATCACATTTAATTGCACAGTTAATTTCGAGTAAAATTTAGTGAATAAGGATATCTGGCGCTTAAAAGTTTATGCCTCCGGCATAAACCTTGAGATTTGTAAAGTAATCAATGTCTGTGCGAGTTTCAAACGGTTAAAACTACTCTATTCCTTTTTACAACAAAGTTTCAACTTTAACTTTCTATGTAATTAAGTTCGTTTACGATATAAGTTTAGCGTTTTTAATGTTGTTAAATACGGCCGATATATTCATATGCTCACGAAGAATATTTATTTCGTTGCAGTTACGAGTCATTTATTTTTGGGTGAAATCGAATTATCCTAGAATATATATTGAGAAAATTATGTCGTAGCGGAGTTAGAATATATTTTCTGCTTCGCCTCGCTGAACATCAATAATGTCTGCTTTATTTCATTTTAATTTTTCAATCGCTGGAACTAGTGTAACAAAGTTTCGAAATAATATTGTATTCTAACTTTTTCATCTGTTTATTTCTTTCCAAAGAAACTTTTTTGTTAACTATTTTCCTTTCTGATATACTATATGTTGTACTTCTCCGAAATCTTTCTCTCGTATTAAGAAAGGAAAGCAACTTTTACCTGCTTGTTAGTCGAAGGTTAATCTACTTTAGTTTTGTTGGTACAAGTTTGGAGATTCCAATGCTTAAGGACGCTTTTCGAACCAATTCACGCACACATTGTTCTAAAATGACAATGTAATGAACAATAATTCGATTGATTTTAGTCTCTCCGTCTCGGAGAATGATCCTTCGGATATAGATACAAAGTAATGGTTATACCTATTTTTACTTATGTGCGCTTTTTATGGCGCCCTCTAACATGAACACATGGTGCCCAAAAATTTTCCAGCAGATTGTAAAAACAGGCTGGCTTGCATATAATGCGGATATAATGTTGGAGATGGCTCGTCTATATGAAGTAGTCAAGGTAGATTCATTACAAACAATACTGAGATTAATTTTGATAGTTTCACTCCTTCACTAAGGCAAGAAAATAGTCTGATAGTATGTGCCAATGAATCTAAATTTGTAAACAAATGTATAGTTGATTATTGGAGAGAAATTATGGTGACAAAGGGATTTTCATAATGACAGATAGCTTCTTGTACCGGTGTCTCATTTCGGGACTCGTTTTTGAGTATTTCAGAGTACTTGGCTGTAAAAAACATAGTCAAACTGATCTGGACTTCTGGCCATTTCAGAATAGAAGAAAACCAGAAACTCTATTACACTGGCAAGAAGCGCGTAAGTGTACGTTTAATAGGGCCAGAAAGAGACTGTCGAAGAACCCAAGAGAATATGAATCAGGAGATAGATACAAAGTTGAGACAGGAGCATTACAACTACTGGTGGATAATCACCGGAGGGGAATCTGCTCAAACTTTCTTGGTGGGACCATCCAGCAAAAAATTTGGAATAGTATCGAAATTACCTGAGAAGGGATGGCAAAGAATTGCTACAACAAAACGTTTTTCTCGCGAAACGTAATGTGAAGTATAATGCGGTGTATTATTACAAGTAATAAAGAAATGCTATAGGATAGTATAGTAGGGAAAATCTAAAACAGGTAAAGAGTATTAAGGTTTATTAGTGAATGGAAGATAATGTCATATATAGTAGATATTGTGTGTTATTAAACAAGTATTTCGAACATCACATTGTAATGCACACCATAAATTTTATAGAATGGTATGTTTGAAATAAAGGCGTATAGTTTGTATACTTTTCAGGATAAATATTACGTATAACAATAGCTTTCAATAATGGCGCTCTAAAACGCTTAAATCCATCTAAATTATATAGCAACTCATGAGTTTAAATTTCCATAATTTTCGCTAAAACAATCTCGAAGGCACTGACTGCCACCTATTTAATGCAACAATAAATCCTTTGTTTCGCTCTCTTCGCCTGCACAGCAACTAAAGACTTAAAGTTACGATTGTGATATTTTAAGTGATCTGCGAAATGAGGTACCCGACCGCTTTAATTGAATTTCTAGATCAGAGACAATGCGTATGGGTTTAGGCATTGTTCAGATGTCTTACTTTGGTAAATAAGTTATGTACATATGCACGGTTCATTAGGGGTTAAGGGACCCTTTCTGGAGTGTTCATATAAGACCCTTCCACATATTAAATTGTGATGTGGTAACATTAAAGCTATATATGTATATTGACGACAGAAGTTTTAAGATACTTTAATTTACGTTGGACTTCTAAAATAACCCAATGCAGTATATTTCTGAACAATCTAAACCAATAAAGTACAATAGGCAAACGATACTTCTACCGTATTGTAGTAATAAAAATGCAGTGATAATGCTTTTGTTATTCAATGGAAAGAAATCTTTAAATCTTTCTATGTGTTTGTCAATTTAATAAAGTTGTATGCGATAGCCATTCGGAAGTTTCAGGAAATGCTCTTACTTTAGGAATTTTATAGTGTATTCTGTCTCAAAGTTTTATCCACTTTAAGTCACTTTGTATTTATAACTGAAAGACTGGAATATATATTGTCGAGTATTTGAGTAGGTCGATACAAGGTAGTTCGGCAAACATATGCAACTGGAGAAATGCGGAAGTCAATTCAGATATTACATATTTAGATCTATCACAGCTTTATTCATAGAGACTATAATTCCATCTAATTTTGCAGTTTTCCTAGAAACATTTAGCAATGATATGAGTTGAGAATTACCGAAAATTACATTTCTGAACGTAAAAAATAAGAGACATTACTTTTGTAACTATCACACCAACAGTTGCTGATGCAGGTAGGTTTTTGTCGTATAATCGTATAAATACACTATCGGAAAAAGTGACGAGCACACCCTGTATAATCTGAACGCGGAAAGATACATACAATTTTAGCGGTGGGGAAACATTTATGCACTGACAAGTTGATCCAGTGAGTTCAGAATTTCTCTATAGCTGCATCTTTTTATTGAGCAACTCCAGCAGGTGCAACATTCCGTTGGCATGGAAATTGAAGCGGGTGGGAGAAACTGACGTTCTTACTGTGGTGCGACGGGTCGGCGTTCACCCTATAGCGTCGACCCTTAAAACTCTGAGGCTGCACTACCCAATCCCTGGTTTCATAGTTCCAGGCCAACGGGCGTGGCGGGAGTAGACTTCGTATATAGGGGAGGATGCTTGGGCGTAGGCATGGGCATACGCTCCGGTGTCCGGCCGCTAACCGTCGGAATATACGGTGGGTAAGTGAGGCACCCTACGGCGCTTACCTAGAGAACTCTGCAGCTGCACTACCCCATCCTTGGTGGCAACACTCAGAGAAACGTGCGTGGCGAGAGAATTTGGCGAAGATAGTAGGGGAGGATAAAAGTCGGTTCGCCGAGGAGTAGTCCGCCCGCTGGTTGTTTGGTTGGGGAAACCTTCGGTTTCATCCTCAAACAACTCGGTGATTCTGGGACCCTACGATTTCACTGTAGCTGCCGCGGATACTTGATCGCCGGAGGGGCGAAAGAGTTGGCGCGGTTGGCATTTTGGGGTAGGGCTTTTGCGCGGCCGTCCCCGTAGTTCAGGCTTAATTTACGGGCGGGCTGATTGTACCTCACGGCCAGATTCCGTTTCCCACGCTTGGCCGATAGTAGCCATCCCTTTGGCGTCCAGCAACCACTTACGTGTGGTGCGAAGGGATACTATGCAGTCGTACTAGATGCGTAATGGAAGGCCGTTAGGCTGGCGATTACCTTTCAAAGCCCTGTAGAGATTAACGCTGCAAGTTGTTGAAGAAAAGAATGTGTTCGATTCAACTAAATTGATCCGGTCACAGTACTAAAGTTGGTTTTCCAAAATTTAAAAATTGAGTAGTTAATTATAGATACTGTTATCAGATTGCATGGCAGTCTTTGTGTTTACAAATTTTATTTCAGGTGCAGTTAGATAAAAAGCGTTTCTATGTTGAAAGCAATAAATTGAGAAGCAATAAGTTTGTTTATGAAGCACTTCATAGAGAGTAAAAAGTAGAAAAAAAATTAGGAATGATTCTTAGTATCACTAGCAGGGAGACCAATAAATAAAATTAAGTCGAATCTCTAAGTTTATTTTAGCATTTTCCCTTAACAACTTCTTTTAAAATATATTGTTATTTTAACAAACGCTCGATTAGACTTCTTCATTATATATGGATGCTGTTGGGTTATTTGATGCAAGCAGTGCCTACATATTGAAAGGATTGGAGAACTAATTTTGTCGCCCACATCTGCAAAGCTGCTATTTGTTTTTAGTAAGTGCGTTCACATAACATAATATGGACCTGTAAGCGTTACTTTTACGAAAGACTAGTAACTATGCAATGCCTAAATTGAGAAAATGCTCTTTGTTTTTTGTGAAGTCAGCTACATTCAACTCATTCCCTTATATTTCGGCTTCATTGCAGCCTTGAAAAGCAGCTAATTTAAATTGTAGTGTAAATTGCAGTACAACGAAAAGTAATGAAGAAAGCCTTGGGCCCCGTATATATGCCTCTTTCATGCAAGAGTTTCAACACATTTGAACATGTAAGGATCAAACCGAGAATTCACGGAGGGTAAATTCCGTTGTAACAGCATTAGTTAAATAACCTTGTGTTAGATCTTTGGCAAATTGAATACTAGCTCGAAAGAATAGACAATTCGTAAACTCTATTTACATAAGATAAATATTTAAATTCCTGTATACTAATACATATATACCTCGCCTAGTTTCATTCGGTAGAAGCTTTTGACGACTATCTGAGGTGTGCAGTTTCGGAAGCTTTTCCACGTAGATGTACCGCCTATAATCGGATAATTTATTGCCGAAGCTTTATTTTTATTTATTACCGCATTGTAATACATTATTCGCTTATACATTATATCCCTAGCAACTTCCAATATTGCCAAAGCAGCACTCTGCACGATCGAAAAGCGTACGTCAATTAACTGTCAATAAGTACGTAAAGAGAATTGACGGTTTTATTTATCCGATTAAATTTTTTTGCAAGTTGATTTAATCAATGTTATTTTGCCTGTCATGTTAATACCCGAATATAACAGAGTCCTGATATATTATACATAAAAAGCTGTAGAAACTAGTATTAGCGAACAATTTGGAGAGCTTTAGTACGGTAGTGTAGCAAATATCAAAAAGTTGCAATGCATATGTGGAATCTGAAGCTACTGACTGTGAACTATATACAATTAATCAAATGAAGATAACATACATTTACAAATTTTCCGATCAACTGCGCCAATCTAATCTATTTGACTGAACGCAATTAATGTAATTACACTTTTCTTATTACAAATTTCGCAACGTTAACGCTGTTAATAGCACGGTTGCCATGGCTCATATTGAAATAATAACGTGCCATCGAAAAAAAACATAATTAGTGTAGGCTATGTAAATGTTTTTGATCGTTGCTTTAGCCACTACCACATAATGACATTTATTATTTGACATTTTATTATAACCAATGAACAAAGTTTATAACCTCAAATTAAATGTCAAGGAATAAATGTCATTATGTAAAAGTGGCTAAAGTAACAATCCATTCACATAGCCTACTCTAATTATGATCTTTTTGATGTGTCTATACATCATACTATGCGCGGATACATAATATGCAGTTATATTTCAGTGGTAATCATGGCAACAATGATATGAATAACAGTAACGTTACTCAGTAGTCAGAGCAATTTAATAGTTTTATTTTTGAAAAGCAAATGCAAACCGCCCAGTAACATAATTAAGAGAGCTTTTAGGATAATGTTATACAGGATCAAATTAAATACAACTAAATTACAAAATTGAATTGTAATTGACGTAATGTTTATGAGCATATTATTAGTTTACAAAGTTCATCATCAAGAAAACCAGAAATGTGATAGATCTAAACAGTAAACTATAGCTAACGAATAACTTTGCAACTCGCTAAGAAACTTATTTTAATTCCAAAAATCCTCATTAAGCCATGTTTCGGGAATATTTGCTGGGTTGTTAACTTTCCGTACAAATGCTGTGCGTTGCTCCTTTAAATTAATATTGGATAACTTTTCTTGTATAGTGAGAGTTTGCCAGATCCGGCCAGAACACATAATCACTACATGGATAGTTAGTTGGTGTTAATAAATGGTACCGAGCGTTTCTCTAAGCAATCACTTACATATATTTATGTATATTTGTCCATTAGTAGCGAAGCCAGATTTGCGTTTGAATGGAAGGCTTAAGCCTTTTGGGCACATAGCTATCTAGACCAAAACTTTGTGTTCAAACTTAATTTTTCAACTCAATTTTTTGAAGGCTGCGTTGAAAAAACATTGCTTAAATAAATCCATTTCCGTTCATCTACAGCCTGGGCCATAAATATTGAGCACCCTACAAATTTTGCACGTGTGCGATAACTATAACAGTGAATAAATCCTGCTGTTTATAAAGTCTTTTGTCAGCCTCTAAAAAATATTAAAAAGGATGACTTACGTCAAAGTTAGCGATAAAACATCTGTTGCAATAAAATTTGTTATTTTTTGATTTCTCTGATTATTTCTCAGTTCACAGCTTTCGCTCACTGTGGATACATTCGGTAATCTAGTGCGCTTTTGGTGTTTAGATTTGTGTGTGCTTAGTGATATTGTTTCAATATACCCAAAAAAAGCGAACTTAGTTTAGAGAAACGTGTGCAGATAAAGCTTTTTCATGATCAAGGGAAGTCGCAGGTAGAAATGTTGAACACTGTTTAATGTTCGTGCCGATCTGTCCAGCATGCTATTCAGCGATTCGCCATTACCAGATAGCATGTTAATAGATGCAGAACCGGACGCAAATGAATCACGACAGACTGTGAGGATCGTAAAATATTGAGAGAGTCGTTAAGAAATATGAAGAAAACTTTATCAGACATAACATAATATCTGCTCGGACCAATCGTAGACGGCTGCAACAAGCTGGTCTAACAGGCTGTAAAGCCAGGAAGAAGCCATGGCTCTCTGAAAAAAATAAAAAGGCACGGTATGAGTGGGCTCGAAAACACTAAAGTTTCACCGAAGATGATTGGTCAAATGTCGTGTGGTCAGCCGAATCAAACCTTGAGGTATGTTAATCAATTTGATGTTCTATCAATTTTCAACAATTTGATTAGAAAATAAAATTTATGAACAAAAAAAATAATTGAGAGATCGCCGGGCAGGTGAAGAATTTAATCCATACTGTGTGGTACCGACCCTAAACTACGGTGGCGGCAGTGTTATGATCTGGGGCTGCCTGAGCGCTTCAGGAGCTGCAGAAATGTTGGTTTGTGAAGGACAACTAAGTATTGATTTTCTTAATAATAAACATTAGAAACCTGTACAAGTTGTTTTAATTTATTTTAATTTAACATTCTTCAAAGAACTCTAAGTTAACCTGGGTGCTCAATAGTTATGGCCAAGGCTGTACAATAAACTCGCAATTGGAGAATTTTTGAAAAAGTCGATCACACTTTGTTTTCGCTGATAAAATTTGTAGATCAGATCATTTTGTAATTGTTTTTTACTTTGCGTAGCGAGTTTCCGTTCTGCCTCTTAGTATTTTTTTGGATGTACGACTTCCATATGTTAAATTTTGATATATTTTCTTTGCAAAAACGATTTATTCTGTTCCTAGAATCTGTATATAAAGCGTCTCACTACTAATTCCTTTGAATGCAAATTTACAAAGCAAACGTGAACTGCGATCTGACAAATTTTGCACATACAACATACAAATAATAACGCATCTAATAGCATGCAGCATGACCGAGTGCAATGGGCTAGCACTGCATTACTTTGAGATAACGTTTGTGCAGATTTTGGATGCTCATACCTTAATGGTATATTTATGCGAATAACAAGAATAGTAACGCTTCATTTGCATAAATTGTAGGCTTTGTATGTATGGGTCAAATAGAGTGCGAATAAAAAATTAAAATTGATACCGAAATAATATTTATGAAGAAAGTACACAATCGATTTTTCGATTAGGTGCCGCTAACAAGCGTACACAGCGATAAAGAAACATCTGTTACATGTTTGCAAGATTTTAATTTATTCCGTAGTAAGTTGTAATTAAGTACTCTAACCACAATCTTCACTTCATTAAATAAAACAGCTTGTGATTTTAAAAATAGTAAAAGGAAGCAGTTAATGAATAGCCTATTCTCATAGCACTAGCACTGTATCAAATTCTATCCTGTAATCAAATACGTCAAACTAAAATTTCGATCGTATAAATTGCTTCAAGTTTTAAACCGCTTTAATTCACCAAAAGATATCAATACTGAAATCACTGCTCATGTATGTGTATTCGTAATATCTTCGCAATATAATCATTTGCTTGAATATTAAAGAAAAGTAACTGAGAATTGATATCATAAATATTAGAGTACATTATTATTTCAAAACTGAGTAGGTACATACTTACATATAGCTATCATAAGAGCTACTGATGCATGATGATATTATGTTTATCTTAATTATCCGATATTACTGTGAACATAACGCTAGATAATTTTCCATCTCCTTCATGTTCCGTCTCCTTAATGCATCATGATTTTTAATAATTCTAATGGATTGGTTTGGGAAATTTAAATCAACCTCGAAAACTCTGCGAGATATAAAGAATCAAATTGAATTGAGTTCGATCTGATTTTCTGCATCTGTTCTTTATCGCATAAGCGGTTTGCGCATACATTAAAAATATAGAACGTTGTTTAGCTTTTAGTGAATTTAAAACAGTGGCTGAGGAGCTGAGGTACAACAATTAAACTCATTCGTATTTTCCTACACATGAACTTGCTCGTCACTTTGATGAATACAAACTGCAGACCTAGAGTCAGTACACTGTTTAATCACAGACAAAATTAATCTGTATCACACTATTTTTATTAGTACAATCTGAGAACTATAACAGTTAAAACAGTGCACTCCATGGCTGTCTTGTAGGTAATAACATGCTTTATAAGAGAGATCTTACAAGCTTTTTTAGTATCTTGTGCTGTTAAGCGTACGATTACAAAACAGTCTTCAATAGTTTGCTAATCCAGGCTACTGATGCTTGTACTGTATGTTACCTATTATCGAACGGTAAAAATCATTCTTCTATGACTGCGCTTATTTATTACAATCATGCTATTTAGATCAAAAACAAAACATAAATAAAGAGAGATTGTACAGACACAGTGTTTTATAATTACTTGAAGAATTATAAATTCATATCGTAGTAGGTGTCCTACTATGTACTCATCCGATTTAACATAATGAAAAAAAATACGAGTTTTAGTGGTAGAGGTAGACATGGGACCTAAGAAGTAGTAGTAGAGTAGTAGCGTCTCTGCAGTGAGTGACAATAATCTGCATGTATTTTCGATTTTAGGGAAATTGTCACCTTCCGGAACATAGTTGATTGTCCTACAACCTGAATACTGATGGTTTTTTGATGGTGTTGGGCCATAATTTTTTGCCGGCTTTAGCCTACTACCCAAATGATTTGAATTGGTTCTGACTGGGTTTGGAACCGATCTGTCGTGGTGTTGAGTTGATTTGAACGTATTTTGATCTGATTTTAAAGTAGTTTTGTGATAGTGCGACGTGATCTGAACTAGTTCTGCTCTAGTTTTGAATCATTGCTGGTTAGGGTTGCGGCTACTTTTGACTTGGTCTGAATTAGCTTGGTTTTATGATGGTTTCAAGTAGCTTAAATCAGCTTGAAATCAATTCAAACCGACTATATATTAGATAAAGTATTTTAAGATTGATTGAATTATTAGAAAAATAAAATTTGTGTTAGTCTAATTATATCAATTGGTTGATTAATTTACTACGATAGAAAAAGTTTTCATAAACGAAAAGCTAAAACACTTCAAGCCAAACGGTGCAAAGATAATTCAAACGCACGTCAGAAAGGAAATTGTTGCATCACTCAAAGATAATAGTATTCGAATAACGTGTCATTTAAAACAACGAATAAGGAGAGCACTCAGATACCAATGCGATGAGGTACACTTTCCGAGAGTTGCTTTATTCATCAACACCACATCGCTTGATGTGATGACGTCATAATTAGATGGATTTATGGTGCATGTAATTTGCGAAGATTAAAGCAACGATTTCTGGTGTTATAGCAGTGTTGACTTTTATGTTGAGAGGTTATGTTTACAGTTTATGACATTTACGCATCATTTACGTTTCTCTCGTTTTACGAAAAAAGGTACATATCTTTACGTATTCGTCTAGATTGCGACACCGTCGATTATAGAATCTTTTATCTTAATGAAAATACTACAAGTTTCGTCATCGGATACAGGTTTAAAATGTGTCGTTAAATATTTATATTATTGGCTGAATTGTGTTTTTAGATAGCTCAGATAGTTCATCTTAAACATCTCAAACACCATACATACCGTTCCTTAATATCATACTTTGTTTATCTGTTATCCGCGTGCAAAAGCGCACCCCATTATATATTCGAATTCATAATCCATATCTGCCGTTCGTCTAATAACCTGTAATAACCTTAAATTTTTCCGTTACGCCGATATAAACAAAAACAGCTGACTCTCCCCACTTCTCAATCCATCGCTAACATCGAACTCGAAGTTCGGTGGATGTGGTGTAACCATGGTGTAACACCATCGATTAACCGGTGGAGAAAGCAACCATTTATGATGGAACATCAGGAAACAACCGGTGAATAAAGCAACGGCTTGATGCCATCTGATGGCATCACTGATGTACACCGGTGAATAAAGCAACTCTCGGTTTATTTCAATCTTCATCGGAAGGCAGTAAATTTTAACATTTTTATATGTAAAAATGTTAAATTACTTTTATATATAACGCAATTTTGGTAGGTGGTGTGCTATTTCAAGGTTCTAATACTGTTATTTTGTCTCATTTTAATTTGTGACTATCTAGCCTTTTCCAATTGCTTTCTCCTAAATTCTCCACTCATACTTTAGCATATGGATACCATTTCGTTGACATTGATTTTTACATTATAAATACTAGATAGTATTTATTAATTGCTTTTTTCAATGTAATTTGTTTTTACATTTTTATTTCTCTCTGTACGAAGGGATTCGATAATGAAGGTACAGGTAGCTGGTATACAAAATACACAGATGCAATATTGGTGCAAATTGCACCACGCAAAATACATCTAAGAGTGTAGAAAGTTAGACTGAAGTGCCGTTTTGTTCAAGACCTAATTGAAGTTTCGGAAAGCAAAAGTGTAGATAGCGTGTGTAACTGCATAGTGTGCGAAGTTTCAGGCAGGTGTAGTGATCAGATTTTTGCAGACAGAAGAAGTTAGTCAGAGCTAGATTCATCTCAGACTTCAGGACGTTTATACATATATCGAAAGTTTTAAGTCTACATGAAATCAACGTTTAATGTTCACAATGAATACACTGTATTGCACTCAAGTAGCTCCAATAATAAAATCAATAAAAGCTAGGAATTGGAAACATATTTATTTTTATTATGTTACATATTGGATTTGTCTTGAACTTTATACTATATACATATATAGAGGTAGTATATAATCTCTTTAAATAGAATTTCACCAATTATATAGCCATCAATATTATGTATTTTTTACCGGTAGCTATTTCGATATGTTTGTCGGAAACACAATCGATAGGACAAAAAATACCGTACGTATATAATATGATATTATTATACTTAGTAGGCAGAAGGAGCATAAAATATTGTTTGGAACAAAGACGATACATAAATAGAGGGATCCTATTGTAAGAGGATCACTTTCGCAATAACTCACATCAGGAAAAGAATAAACGCCAGAATATGATCCACATCAACTGTAAGATATTTTTTTGTATAAAATCTTGTACTATACAATATGTTTTGAGAACGATTGATTACTTTCAATAAACTACACTTTATGCGGCCGTCTTGAAATGTCTCTTGTCTTAGCTAAGATTTGCGACGTCATGTTAAATATATGTTACATACATACATATGTATATATTCAGAGGAAAACTCAATAGTGTCCGATATTTAGCTGGATGTACGGCAAATGCTTTGTTAAGGGCCCATCTTTTGCCTTTGTAATATCTACCTTTTTATTTCAAATTCTGTATTTATTACGTGAGTTGATGATTTAGATGTAGGTATATGTATAGTATATAGTTTTTCTAATTGGTGACGCCTAAACCCTTATTGGTGTTGCGTAATTTTACGTGTCTCCATCATTTTGTATGTAACGAGCCTTATACTTTTCGCGAGTGAAAGCAACGTCGCGTGTCAGATTATTTATGATGCCCTGTCTTAAATATAAATAACTCAAGAACACATCCATCGTTTATAGGGTAGTAGAGCGCTATTCGATACGAAAGTTGCAAAAAAAAAAAAGAAAATAAAAGAGGAAAGGGCAAGACTTTGTCAACTGTACGAGACAGCAGTACCACAGATGATACTAATGTCGAATAGGTTTACACATTTTTAATATTATCTGTAACGGGTCGATAGCCACAGTGGTTAGGCGAATTGGAATCCGATCGACCTACCATTCGCTGTTGGGACAAAGTAATTAACAGCGCGGCGTTATAAAAGGGCGCATAATCCTGCCACTAAGCCATTCGTATACAGTTATACACACACAAAAACTTCATTGCGAGAGTTGCATGATGGTCAAACAAGCGATACAGCTTAAGAAGTCACTGCAACTAAACACCCACCAGACAAAAAAACAGCAGCACCAAGGGTATTGTGAAGCAGTGTGTGCGAGATTGTGAAGTTATTCAGCTTATTGAGATGAAGTCAATAAGATGTAGGATATTTTGCCTTCATCTTTGCAGAACAGGTTAGTATTCAAGATGGTTGAGATCCAGACGCACATGATGAGTGATAATGACAAACGATTTTATCAAGCGAGGAACAGATGTTTTGAAAATTCATTGGGAGGTTCAATAAGAGAGTATAGGTCTCTTTTAAGAAAAAGACACTTGAAATAAACAAAAAAGCTTCAACTCACATTGAGATACTGGAATCAAATGCATCAGGCACCAAGACCCCTTCCGAATTGCCAATACGTATACCACTAAAGCTTACCTCATATCATCACTAAATAGATTATTTTACCGACAGCAAAAATTCTGGTGGTAACAATGATTGCGAACACCATAATACACAGGAGGAGTGAAACTACTGCAATTAATATGTAAAAATATTAATTGACGAGAAATTAAGTTCAATTTTCAACATGAGCAAAATTGACTGGATGAAATTATATATATATTATATACGAGAAGGAGACAGACGAAGTCATATTCGGAGATATAAAGGGTCTAACGGCATCGATCAGGCATCGATGCTGGGTGGCATTCTTCTGCTATATACCTCGAAGCATAGTTAAGCAAAAGGCTATTTGATTTAGACAAACATTGGATGACATTGACAAAATTATAAATTCTATCATCGTAGTTCTTGGAAGAAATAGCACTAACTGAATTTTGGGTATTATGCGATGTAGTAAGTCAGTTCATAATCTGAATGGTATTAGGCACCTTACAAAGGTAACAAAAATCTACGAAATTTTTACTTTCATAAAATAAATATCAAATTGCAAATACAGAACAAAATTGCATTCTGGGAGAAACAAATCACAAATGTAAAGGTGGAATCGCTTCAAAGCTTGGCATATTGTTTAGAAGTGTCGCCAGAAACCATGCTAAAACAACAAGGTTAGTGATGCATGCTTCAGTTGCAAAATTTGATGAATATTTTTAAAGAGGGCTTTCTGCTGGTCTAGTAGTCTACCCACTCGGGCATATTCTTTAGTGTCTGAAGGACTAACCGATCAATTAATTCAATGTGTTCCGCTTTTGTGACATATACTATGAGTATGGATGTTCATGAAAACTACTTAAACCGAGCTCTAGTAACAACCGAATAAAAAAATTTAAAATTTGAAGAGCTCCGAAGCCAGACTCTCTAAAGTACGCTTTAGAGGTTCCGTCAAAAGAGCGGCTGATGCTGCTCTTACCATGCAACCAAGTAGAAGTATCCCGATAATTGTACTGAAGTCTTCATGTATGTGCAAGCATTGGGAACTGGCAATAAATATGTCTCCTTATCATTAACCTGGAAAAGCAAACTACATAGTGTACTTATTCAGCTGGTCACAGGTGCAAGTAAATATACATGCCTGACATGGCTAAGGTAATAAATGTCATAACAGTTAACTTTAGCTTCAAAAATACACATATTGACAATAACAAATTAAATAAACCAAAGGTGTTACATAAACTTTTTTAGACAGATTTTATTTTTGAATAAAATTCTTAATTCTCAGAACTCGTCGGTCTTTTGCAATATTTTCGATTACTTTGTTGAAAAAATACTTTTTCGTAATCCAACTATAATCCTACTACCGTTTCATGCCATTTTGAAGAACTCTACGGAAGAATATATTGTTAAAATTTATCTTTCCCGGAGAGGCTGTAAAAGATCGGTCAACATCTAACGACAACTCTTATCATCAACAAGTAAGGCTTTGTGATTTTCATTACAAAGGAAGTCTAGGCACACCTAGAATCGAAAGATCTCGATATTCCCTAAGATCTAATTAACGAACGGGCTGTGGTTCATGTGATCCGTGGGCTGAAAGTTCTTGTGTGAATGAAGTATTGTATGCATATAAATATAAGAGTCTATATAGAAGATTTTGACATATTTTCTGCCATATTTTAATTTATCCTTTAGTGCACAAAACTAAGCACAAATTTTTCTATATCCAAATATTTACACCAGAAAGGGTACTACATCATTGAATTACATTCGAAACTTACCCAAATATAAGGTGTTCATGTTGAAGTGTTTAATTAATTTAAAATGTAAACCTAAATTTATCGCGAAACAAATTGTTTTGAACGCATTTTGAAGTCAGAAATTGAGCTCTAAAACTGTCAAGGAAATGAATGGCAATTTAAAGAGATATAATTGTTATCAGCAATTATTCTCGGTAATAACATGCATGGCTAAACTAAATTAATTCAAATAGAAACTGTCGGAGATACCATTAAATTGAAAGCACCATTTAGCAGTTATCATTACAACCAAAATAATTTCAAGCGTATCCATTAAGCGGGTCTGCTAGCAATAATACTTCCAATAAAATCGATAAACCTTGAACGCAATCACAATCTCTCGTGAAACAGTCACTGTAAGCCCTAGATTGAGTCGTATATTAAAATCTTATAAATATGTTCCTACTAATATTATAACACCATCAATCATTCCACGCATACTACTAACGCGTACAAGATCATTATGTATAGAAGGGGATATCTTTCGGCTGCCATGCCAGTCATAAACCTTAATTGATTGGTAATAAACGTTGATGGCTAAATGCGATGATCGTATAGCAAAAAATATCTTTTTATATGCAAAATCATGTAATATTGGGTTTTGCGCAGCTCCGAATCGAACGGCAAAGATAAAATTAGACCGGTCTTATTAGTTTAGTAATGCACAGATGTGCTTCGCTCCAATAAAATAAGGGATAAGCTGAGCTTAACAAAAAAAGGCACTCGTTGTGTGTTTTTGAAATCCGTCCATTTATTAACATGGAAAAAAAAACCTGGAATAAACCCGAGATATACTGCAGATAGAGATTAGAACGATACAAGGGAATCACTGTTTCTTGATCTGTTTTTTGTGTGTCAAAAGGGAAGATAATTGACAAAGCAGACAAACACGACTCGGTGACTCGGCCACTGATCAAGTACATAAGCATTGGATTGATGTTGCTTGTCGTCGTAAAACTAAGTGAAACCGTATTATAAAAATTAGATTTGAGTTAGCATGGATAAAACAGGAAAACTTGATAATCAAAAGCTACAGTATAGTTACAAAATATCAGATACAGATCAGATGATTATAAATATTTCATGAAATGTATTTTGTAACAATTTCAAGAGAGTTAACCCAAAAATATTGAATAATTGTGTCTGATAGCGTGAGTGCTTGGATTTTAAATTACAAGTGTAAACGGCAATGCCAGAATCTTCTTAGTATGG
Source organism: Holotrichia oblita (assembly GCA_023690525.1). Taxonomy (NCBI): domain Eukaryota; kingdom Metazoa; phylum Arthropoda; class Insecta; order Coleoptera; family Scarabaeidae; genus Holotrichia; species Holotrichia oblita. Next base: position 19,740,316 of record CM043020.1, on the reverse strand, counting down.
CAAGGAAGCATCAGAAATAGAGGAAAGAATGTAAATTTATGCAAGATTTAATACCATAATACATAAGACAGAGGTTGACGAATTTCTTGAAAATTAGCAATGGACATACATACATTTTAATGCAGCAAGTGCACGCATCTGGTCAGTTATCATGATCTTTCCTCCGAACTATTTTGTAATTGCTTTTGTGAGGGCGCTAGTATTACTTCCTCTAAAGTCTATAAGAAGAATATCCTAACAATCTCATAAAATCTCAGCCAGCTTTGTTGTATACTGAGTAACCATGGAATTTCTCCACAGTGCTTCCATTTTCTTGTCTTCCTTCCACAGGTTTTATTGGATAAGGTATCATGGTTTCGTACGCAATGACAATTGCCTGCAATAGGACTACAGATTATCTGTCCCAAGAAGGAATGATCACCTTTTGCATGCCGTTCGTAGATATTAAAGAAGATAATGAATTATGTAATATGTCTTTTTTTTGTCGACTCAACCAAATATAACTACTTGATTTATGAGATATAAATTTGGCGAAACATGCTACTTTTTATTTTTCAATAATCTCCCCCAACGACAATAATTTTATTATAACGATGGTTTGAGAAATATATAACCCTTGTAAAAATAATCGAAGGTTCTTGTCTGAAAATGTTTTATTACAGATACGTGAAATTCATTATTGTCCTAAGAACGACGTCCCGCCAAGAACCTTTTTTTAAATTATAAGATAAAAAATAATCACTAGGAGCCATACCCGAGCTGTACGGTGGATGTTTCAATTCCTAAAATCCGTATTCGAGGATGACAGTTTGTGAATTGGCCGCAGTATGGGCGGGTATATTGACAAGCAGTAATCGTCCGCTTTCATCAATTTTCCTGGACGTTTCGCACGAATATCGTCTCTCAATTTATGGTGTTGATATTACGGTTTTTAAAGTCAATAAGTAAAACGCTCTTATAATCCCAGAATATTGTGGCCTTCAGCGTTTACATTGATTGAAAAGATTTCGTCGTTTTAGAATGGCGTTCATCTGGTCAGCGCCATATCATCGATTATTTCCTAGATAAAGGATCATAATTATAAAAATGATAGATATTACTGTTAACTCCTTAGCCTTCAAACAGAATTGAAGAATTGAAATTTAACCGACTGAAACGCTTATCATCTTTAAAGATTTCTAGCGTCAATTGGAAGGTTTAGCCCGACGTTGTTTAGTATGATTAGCCGTTTGTTCCTCTACTATTAAAAAATGAATGACCATTGAATAATTAGTTTTTGTTAGTTGAGAATTACCGGAGAATCCTGCACCTACTCCTTAAAGGCAAACACCATTAAATGGTATGTGGATGGTTACATAATCGACAAAGAAAGGTATGCAAGGGTATTCGGACCAGAACCCAAATACATAGAGACAATAAAATATACTCTAGCGTCTTCCAAGCGGAACTATCAGCAATTTTCTCCGATAGTCAAGCAGCCACAATGGCAATAAACTCAAAGCCCATTAGCTTGAAATTTATCCGGGGGTGACTTCGCAGAATAAATAATCTAGCCAAAGAAAACAGTGCTGAGAACTAGGGCAACTGGAATCAGCGGCAACGAAGAAACTAACCTATTTGCAACGAAGGCCGTCGCAACTTTGTTTTGGCGACCGGAGCCGTTTAAGGGATGAGTAGCTATAAAAATGGGCTCAAAGACAGAGATGAGAGACTCGGAGCATGTCTCTGAAAGAATCTAATGGTGTAAGACATTCCAAGATATTCCTTGGAAACTGCAACGAGCATAGAGCAAAGACCTTGCCACGTACTCTTACAGGTTTTCTTACAGAGCGTTGTCTTGCTGGGAGCACTTGACAAGAATAGGTCTGATAGAGAAAAACGACTGCAGGTTCTACCGACCGGAAGATGAAAATCCGAGACGTTTGACATGTAACTGCACTGCTATCACGGAAACTCTGGCTCACTATCTCGACAAAGACGTTGTAGAGGATGAAGGAGTGCCTTCTCTCAAACCATCACAGCTGCTGTGGTTTATTAAATATCTTAGACTGGCCAGGAAACTTTCAATAGATCAATAGGTCGCAGTGTAATATCCTCTATTTAATCTAATCTGATCTAATCTAGCTGAGACATTTTCATACTACAATTATGTTGTCTGTTTGACTACTACAGACTACTTGTAATTTTGTAAATATTTTTATGACTAACTATTAAAGAAAAGACGTTACCAAGGTGCACGCGTTCACATTTTCTCAGACAGCCAAGCAGTGTTAAAGGCTCTAGGAGCATGTACCTTGAAAATTCTGGCCCAAGGAAACACAGTTAGACTGATGTGAGTACCAGGACTGATGCAAAGGAAACGACGGTCTTGCAAAGGAATGCGCGCAATCTCTATTTATTGGACCAGCGCCGTTTTGTGGCCTCATCAAAAGCCACATAAAAGCTCATCTTCAACAGTGGGAGACTAAGCATTGGACGTTAATCCCACTGGACTAACATTCCAAAACTAAGAAAATCAAAAAAGTTCATTAAGTTTTCAGCCACTAAGGCTAAATCTCTGCTGGACCTCAATAAAAGAGACCTTAGCACCATCACGGTTTTATTTTCAAAACCTGTAGAAAGCAGTACATTTTCTTCGCTATTAATTTTTTTTTCAGTTTTATTTTAGTCCAGAATAAAATCAAGTTGTAAAAATGGACACTTACTATTAATAAAATATTTACCTCTGGCTGGTAAACGTGCAATTGTGTAACAGTTTTAAAATTAGCCACATCAAAAAAATGGTTTTCTGTATCTAGCAAATTGTTTGACATCTTAATCCCAATCGAGTAACTTCAACAAAATCATAAATGTAGAGTATTTTTGTACAGTCTAATTCGGAATCAATTGTCATTGATCGAAACCTTGGCCTCTATGCCAAGTTTCACGAATGTAACTGTTAGCTGAGCAACATTCCTTACATATCAAGGATAGTGATGTACTAACGTTCATTTATAAATTGGAATAAAGAGAAGTCCTTTTTAGCAGAAATATTTTAGCATGCCTTGAGGTAACAATTTACCTGTTCCTGCTCCTCCTGAATAACATAGATTAAGACCCAGGAAGTCATTAAGAATCTCGTGTAAGTTAAACTGAACAACTTATAATAAAATACCTCTCTGTTGATTTGCCTGCTTACATATATAAGAACACATTACGCTAGAAGTTTTGAATGGAAAGAGGCCTAAAATTATTAATTCCTCTTCAAGTTGTTTACCGGAAATATTGCTTAGTATAACAGGTGCGCCTGACATATATCATTTATAAAATTAAGAAGATGGAGTGGCGAAAATGTTTTACACAACTTTGCTAGCAAGCACTTACCAACTTAATATATAGAATTATCTAACTTTTGAAGGTATCTTTTGCAAGAAAGTAGGTCATTATAAATAGGTTAGGCAATTCGAATTGTAGATTGTTAAAATCTTAATTTATTATCTGATGGCTACAGATCATTAGCTTTAATTATTCTCACTGGATTATTTTGCATGATCTTTATTTGTCGCAGGTGTATTTTTATTTTTCCGATTATGGAAATAATTATTTTCGTGAGCAACGCATCGAACATGTCGTTTATACTTTCGTTTTATTGATTTGTAATAAAAAGTGAAATAATACCTGAAGTAAACGAAAAAGCGTGTCACTTGATAGTTGACTTATGAATAAAAGATGTCTTTTTTTCGTATATCATGAGGGTAGTTCTGCGGGTTTGAAGGTTTAGTCGCACATGTACAGAAAACATGAAGGTTAGAATTGACATTTATGAATGATGAATGGTATACTTTTCCGTAGAGCTACTTACAAAGCCAACATTTATTCTGCTTCCGCTTTGTAGGTTTAGTTAAGGGTGGTACTGGTTCATAAATGACTTATAGACTTATCGTTGTATCTAACCTTCTTTCATAAATCATTTATAGCCTCAAAGGATTAGCCGATATTCAACAAACAATTGCTGCGTTGTAGAATCCGGTACTAATTTCTATTTGTGAAGGAAATAAGATTGTATGGTGTCAACCTGCAAGGTTAAGGTGATCAGCTGGAACAGTCGATTAGTTAATGGTATTAAAGTAACATTGTGTTTGTTGACTTTTTAGTAAAGTTGGTGGTGATGTAAGAATAGATGAAAAATAATCATTGAAGCAATTGCTGAAGTTTCCAAATAATAACAAAGAAATATGTAAGCAAGCTCTCGATAAAACTTTCTGCGATATTACTCTCCGATGACCGATTATATATGTTCTATATACCATTTTTATCGGGAAAGTATATTGCAGTTACCTTTAGGAAGCCGTTACATACCTTTTTATGGACCGTCCAAACTAAATTGCGAATCGGCGGTTCATGGCGGGACCGGTGATGAAGCCCGTAATTCAAAGCTCCTGAAACAGAATTGTTTATTGTCAATATTGATTTTAACTCTCTTCCATGTGAGTTATGCTTGTATTCATAGACGCGTTGGGAGCAGATATGGAATATGTCGAAAACAAACACGCCTTTGTGGAAAGTTAGTCGTTATTTCATACATGTTTCCAATCAAGTTCACTTTGTACTTTGTCACAGTTCACCTGCGAATTTCATTCGCTAATTTTTTCTCTATGAAAAACAAGTTAGTATTAGAGTAAAATTTAAAGTATTGGGTGTAAGCTCAATTTTTGTGAATGAGTTATACACACACTGTGGTATTAGATTATATTCCTGCATTAATTGCATTATAGTTGCGTGAGTATTTAATTAGTTCTACATTTATAATTGCACAGCTGTTAAGATAATGCTTTATTTAATTACTACAGATTCTTCGCAACACTCTTTTAGAATAAACATCGTGACTCAACTTACAATCTGGGTGTTTAAGACATAATCACGTTTCCGTTGTGAATAAGTAAACAGATAAAAAAAAGTTAATTAACCTAAGAGATGTCGGAAGATGTTCCAAAATAATTTAGTAGCAGCAATATGGCGTTTATATTTGCCTTTCTGGCTATAGCAATGTTAGAGTGCATTGCTGGATTTTACAGACTGACATTACTAATGAGTAGAGATTGATTGTTATTAGGTACTAACTTGTGCGCCTTTAGAGATGTATACGAAATAATTAGTAGCCTGTTTATCATCCAGACAAAATGTATCTGCTACATTTAAAACATGCTTTGTCATGTATTGCTACTAGTTATGAGACAAGATAGTTTCTCGTAATGTTTCTCGGTTCGATTGATGCTTTCGCAACATAACACTTTTCGTTAAGGAGTCTAGACCGAATCGAGATAGTGTTGTTCGTTATATAGTGGCATATGTTTGTTTCAATTAGCATTTACATAGGCATCAGATAGCGTTGAAAACAGGAATACAGGTAGTATGGTTAAAAAAAAAGAAACATTAGACAACCAGCAAAGAAGAAGGTAGAAACGTGTGAGTAGCTACGCTTGACAACATTTTATGAAATATTGACAACTTTATATTATATTGATAAAAACACTGCGAGGTAATAGGGCAAAGTTTAAAGAAATGTATCTAAAGGAATGTATCTGTCCGCAGATCTTCCTATCTGCCCACTGCATAAAATGAGCTCTCGCGAGAGGAACCGCCGGGGTGCTAGATCGCGTCTTCTGCTCGAGGGGGTCACTTGGATTAAGGTGGAGTGTGTGGAGGATTAGAGGATAGAAAATCGGTTACGTAAAAATCCGAGATGAATATGCGTGATTGTGTGCCGAAGTAGGTGCAGTGGAAACACTGCATAGAAAAAAGTGGAAAGTAATAGACATTGAAGTTTTAGAAAAGGTCTATCAAAAGTTACAAAAATAAAGAATATCTTTGATAAAAGTAACGAAGCAGATATCACAGTGATTGTACGGAATTTTATAAGTTTAAGTCTATAATAGGGACTGCCCAACGTCTTACAAGAAACCAAATACCAGAAAATAAGGAAAGGAGTTTCGGCCATTTGATGGGAAAAAATGTTGGACCCAAATTGCAAGAGCAAGACGATCTGCAACGGTACAGAGAGCTGCCGAGTTCATCTGCGGCCAAAGAAAACGAAGAGAGTACCGAAAACGGTAGTAACCAAAGAAGTGTGTGGCTGTGTGTCTAAATTCTGTTCATTTTTTTTTTAATTTTGTTTACGCTCTGTTAATGTTAATTTTATACAAAATATACTGTTTCATTTTTAATGACCCTTTATTTCACCTATTTTTGAAGCGAAACCGGATAAATACATTCTTTTATTTGCAATAATTCCAAGTCTAGAAAACAATTTCAAAAGAACAAGCTCTAATAGAAAGCGTGCGAAAAGCAGGACGGTGCCCCAGCACACTATCATAAAGCAGTCAGGAATTATTTGCAAGAGTGGCTTCCTAAAAGATGGATAGGGCGAGGAGGTCCTATCTTTTGGCTCCTGATCTAACTACGGTAAACTTTCTTCTGTGGGGACACATAAAACAACAGGTTTACTCAGTAGCACCAACAACAGCCGAAAATATAATAATATAATTTCTACAAAATGTTAAATTTCAAACCTTAATTCGATGTGTCTTGAAAACTGTTGGAGATAGACAGCTATACCCTCATATCAAATGAAAGCTAGAAGTGCCCTTATTAACAATTGGTAATATACAGGGTGTTCCATTTGAAGAAAATGAAGCTGATGATGGAGCTTAAAATTAATACTTTGGAGTAAAAGTATACTAACGTGGAAACTTCATGATAAGCACGATATTTCTAAACACTATACTAACCAATCCACATCCTGCTAGATTATAGCATTTTTCCAATTGATTCGTCCATAACTCCCAAACCGTAAGCTTTAGGTCAATACAATCCCATATCAAATCCCAATATTTTTAATTGCGCAATTAAAAAATCACATAATATACCGGGTGTTCCATAAAAAAAATACAACTTTGACATCACACTTCTTTCCTGAACAGCCTGTATAATTACCAATAATTTTATTTTGTGCTCCTACTAGTCCGCTACCACCTATATTACATAACTTTTCGAATTTTGCAATATTAAAGCCGTAATGAGGAACTCTTAGTTTTTTATGTAACTTTAGCATGGTGGAAAGATAGATATCTCTTTTCAATGCAATGTAGTATGTCTATGGACATGAAATTTATGCAACTGTAGTGTTATTATAGGTAATACATATATAATAATTTTCAATTATTGAGAGTTTATATTTGATTTGAAGAAGGAACCATATTAAACAATCACTTTTCCAGTTCAGCATTGTATAGAAAATTATTGAATTATATACCTATAACACTATAAAATGTTTCTGAAAATAACAAACGACATATTACAATTTATAACATAAGCGGTACAGTTTACTGCTTGTTTACAAATTTACATATGTACCACAATCTACAATACTATGATACTACACTACGAAAATGATTACTTGGAACAAGAACACACATTGTCTTGACAAACATAATTTTAATCCCGGAAAATATCCTGGCAGAAATAGAATTTATTGTTAGAATACAAAGAAATATATCTCTGAGGGGAATCTACATACATGTATTATGCGAATATTTTCTCCGGCATTCGTATATTAAAATAGGTAGATATATTATGTAAAACTAATCTTCTGGAAACGTTTTAGATACATTTTATAATATTGATATGTAGAAACCAGATAAATTCCTTTCTATATTTAATTTAACATTTCCCATTTCTTTCTGTAAACGCATAAAAGTCTGATTTTAAATTCAATCCTTTTTCGATGTTCTTTTGCGACCATTCATTTGTGGTGTTAAAATTAATGCGGTTAAAGAGTGTAAATATTATACTAAAAAACGGTAACACTATTGTCTTACGGTAGTCACTTCTTCTTTATTATAGAAGACTGATCTTGTTTAAAACTAATACTGTTGCAGAATTGTGTTCATTCAAAATTCCGGAACCTATTACGCATTAGAAATTTTCTGTTACTGAAAAACATGTCTTCTTATCTCAATACAATTATTCGTTTTTGGATATTTAGAACGAATATTTTCTTGGATATACAAAGACTTATTTGAAGTAATCAATTATTTTTCCCGTCTAACGCCATACATGTAATGATATAAAAAAGTGAACGAGTTCCTTGTACCCAGATGGTTCTTCAGGAAAAGCAATCTCTTGAGTAGTCTAGCCTGATATTTTACTATTGCGAATAACAGAACATTTTTTTGTTGACATTTTCTCTAATTATAATTTCGTAGATGTATTGGATTTTTTTTCTTCTTATTTAACAAGTATATAACTATGTATGTACATACATACATACATATATACATACATACATACATACATACATACAGTTACTGCCAAATGTTATAGGCACCCCCATAAAAGTGGTGTTTAACAAAGTAGGTAGTTTTTCCGAGAAGAGAGGTGTCTGGAATGTACGTGTAACCATTAATGACAGTATTCAAAGTAGAAATTCCTAGAAAATCTACACCTGTTAGGGATGTAAGATACAATATCGGATTTTTTCATTTAGTAGTATATTATACGTGCTAAAGATAAGATCGTTTGGTGATTGCAAAAGTTATTTTAGAGTGTCGAAGTTTGTGTGTATGCCCTCTTCTATATGTGTAAATAAGCAATATGCCACAAAAGTCACAATTATCCGAAGCTTCACGAGGTCAGATAATTTTATTACATAAGCAGGGATTATCCCAAGCAAAAATTGCTCAAAGAATAAAGTGTTCGCGTTATGCGGTGCAAAACACTATTAATCGATACCGAACGACTGGCAGATATCGTAATTTACCTAAAAGTGACAGAAGACGTATCACAACTGTTCGTGAAAACCGACTAATAGAGCGCATTTCGCTCCAGGATAGGCCCAAATCCGCGATAGCGATCTCTGCTGAACTCCGCGAACAAAGTAACGCTCCAATTTCGGTGCATACAGTTCGAAGGCGACTACGTGCAGTAAATTTACGTGCCCGGAAACCGCGACGCAAGCCCTTGCTCACCCAGAAACACCGGAAAGAACAACTTTTGTGGGCAAAAAAATATCGAAACTGGACAGTGAACGACTGGGCCAAAATAATTTGGTCCGATGAATCTAATATTGACGTAAGTACTTAACAACATCCCATAATCCTTATAATACGCATAACAAAACTCGAAGTCGTTATTTTTTCAATTTTTTTTTTCATAAAGATCGACCTGTGATTAGGTGGTTTGATGAAAATCGAGTAAAGCTGTTGGATTGGCCGGCACAGTCCCCCGACCTCTCGCCAATAGAGAACTTATGGCATATTTTAAAAGAAAGGGTTTGTAAGCACAACCACTCCTCCAAAGGAGCGCTGAAACGGACCGTTCTACAAGAATGGGCGTCTATTTCGCCAGAAATATGTAATAAACTCGTGGCTACTATGCCTCAAAGAATAACTAATGTAATAATGGCTGCAGGAGGTAGCATTAAATATTAATTTACCTGACAAATAAAAGATTATAAACCGTTTTATATAGTTTAGTTTTGTTTTGAACACTCAGTTTTATCGTAACGCTGAAACATATACCCTGCCTATAACATTTGGCAGTAACTGTACATACATACATACAACAAAATACAAGATCGATTAAGTATATTAAATAGTTTCGGAGAAAACATATTTTTCAATACCACGAATAAGCGCCAATTTGCAATTATAATTATGTAAACAGTTTCATTAGTAAAATATTCCTGAGAAATAATGCGGTCATATTTTCGCTAGTAGTGTGGAATCTTTTATTTATTGCTTTTTCTTAAGTTCCAGGCCAAAATTTATCGTATCTCCCATTCCCACAACGTAGTAAAATAATAAACAACTTGTCGGTTTTTACGACTGCTAATATCGTCTTATTCATTCCACAACTTGAAATATTGCTATTATTTTCATCCACGCGATGATTTACGAATTGCCATTATTGGCGATGAAGGTGAAAGGAGTTGGTTTTCAATTTGGAAACAATATCTCGTGCGCATTTGAAAAGCGCTCCGAAAAAGAATTGGCATCATTTGTAAAGGCGATAACGTTATATATTTTTTTTCGCTTAGTGCTAGCAACTCATTAGTCTACCTCCACGTCGTTTACGAAAGTAGACATCAGGCGCTTTTGTAAGTACAGACATTTCCATGAATGTAATGGAGTTCTTTACCCATCAACCCTTTTCTGTTTTAATCGCCTGGGATTCCTAAATCCATTTTGGTGTATTGATAATATAACATCGTTATATCTATTTAATGCGTATGAGTTTTCAAAGTAGTATTTCTCAAGGTTGTGTTGGGTAATAGCATTAATCAAGTAGAGGTTTCGTGATTCTATAATCTCTACACCACGGTCTGCGTGTTTTCATAGATGTTGCATATTTAAATTGCGGTTCTATCGCGATAAGGTTTTATAAATGAAATTAAGTGTTTCCATGTTCCAGGAAGTATAAAAGAAATATATGGGAACACCAAATATGTGCAGATTCGAGAATTATAAGTTTGATCAAATTTCGAATCCAATTTGTTTTCAATTTGCTGGAGCTTATGAAAATTGATGCGAGGTGTAGTTTAATTACAATTTGATTATGTAACTTGGATTAATTTGTGATAACATAAAATAAATGATGATCAATTGTCTCTGCGTCAAGATTTGTTTGTACTTGCACTGCACTAGGAATCCCATTACTAAATACTATAAAAGATACGGGGCTATTTGTGATAACATTATTAGGCGTTTAAAAACGTATTTTTAAAGGGAGTGCCAACATCATCTGTTTTATACCAAAACTTCATATTCCCCAATAATAGATTGCCCCTATGAGTGGTGTTACATTTGAATCTACCTGCGCTAGTTTCGCTCAAAATTATTAATTTATTTAATGACTATAAAAGTACCTATGTATCAAAGTGTTCACCTGTCCGATAAGAAAGCTTAATATACAGGGTGTTTCCTAATTGAATGTCAATATTTTAGGGGACGATTTTTTAGTCCATTTTAAAAAGAAAACTTCATATGAACGTATGACCTAAACGTCTTAATTTTTGAGATACAAAGTTTTCAAAAATAAGGTTTTCATTAATTCCTGTAATACTACCTTAGATATTTTAATGAAATGTGGTATACGTGTACTATGTACCAAGAGGCATAATTAAATGCACCACATTTTTTTTTATTTCCACCAGTGGCGTTCGTACGGAATTTCAGCTGCCTATTTTGGTCATACGTTCATATAAAGTTTTCTTTTTTAAATGGACCAAAAATCGTCCGCTAAAATATTGACATTCAATTAGGAAACACCCTGTGTGTGTACATATTTTTCAAGCCTCCGAGATCCTACTGACAATGAGATATGTAGATCCAATCCAATATCATTTATCATGTTAATTGTAGAAGTTGTAACAGGTTTTTGAAAAACAAAAAGATAGACTCTGTAGCTCCAAAAATGATGTTAGTAATAATTCCACTTCCACCGCACTTATTTCGCATTTACTGTCAAAATTTTAAAGCGTGTTGTATTTTAACTTTCTTTTACCATTGTTTTTGTGTGGTTTCACAAAAAATTGACACCCATTAATAAGTATAAGCATAAATTGTGTTAGAGCAAACACGAATGAACGAAATAGATCTCGCCATTTGCATTCTGACGAAATGAATAGAGTAGGCAGTTGAAATGCTATGGCTACGTTACAGACATCCACGTAGACATCCACAGAGAACAACGTCTTGAATGAAGACGAGTTACTGTTGCTATTCAGGACAGCTACAATACTCTCCAGGCTTGCCAACAGAGTTAAGTAGCTGGTAACATTAGCATTACGTAATAGTTCACAACCAAATCATCAGGTGTCGTTTAAGAGAAGCTAATATTGACTTCAGACGCTCCTTTGGGGTTGAATCATTAACCAGGACAAATCAAGATATGACTTCGTTCTGTGGTGCAGCCATTTGCAAAAGCATTGGACCGAAATTTAACTTAACAAATTCGTCCCTCTTTAACTATATCTAAAAAATTACAACAATCAAATTGTGATCCGAAAAATTTTCAGCAAGATATTCATCAGAGATGGATGGATCACTTCTGGAGAGAACAATGTCAAAACTGTCAAACGATTTACGAATTTGCCTACCATCTTTACGCAGAGGTCATGCTATTCATCTCTGTACCATCCTAACTTTAGTAACAAAGCGAGTACTAGAGTTTAAGAAGTCGGTGAATTCTTTTATATCTAAGAAGCAAAATTAAAAAAATTATAAACAGTTGGCCTTCTCTAAAGTTGGAAACAACCCTGCATCTTCTTGTTCTTGTGGGAGATTCCACTGCTGTGAAAATAGTTCCTACATCTGTCTTCGACTTTGTGTAGCGTCCATATGTGGCGAGCACCTTTCTGAAGCTTGTTCCATGTGTGATATGTATATGGTATTGAGGCCTGCGGACTCCAGCTATTGGTCGAGAACGGCCCTTCGCTATCACCGACGCCATTTTGAAAACCACCCCCCAGTCAATACCATCGTTTGACCTCTGAGATCTCTTGATCTCAGAGATTTCCTGCAAGAGGAACGTAAGGCCAGGAGGAAAGCCCAACTGATTGGCTGCTCTTTTAATGAGTCTAGAGCAGGTTTATTTCAGCTAAAACTGTGTAATAAACTGGGGAGTACCACAATGAGACGTGTTGGACCAAGATCTCTTCATCGTTTATTAAGGCCAGCACTGAAGTCAATGCAGAGCAAGACGTTTGAAAAATTTGAGAGATTTGTTGACGAAGATTGAGACATTTGGCCTTTGTGTAGTAAATGAGCAGGACATATGGTTAACAGGAACCCTTAAAGCCTAACTCGTACAATAATTGGTTGATGTAAAAAAAGTTATGCTAGGGGAACTTAAATACCTAAATTTCATTAGTAATAAAAAAGTAATAATTTTTTCATTAAATTTCTTCATTAGAATCATTCCAAATAAGGTGGATATTCAAGACTTTGTTATGACTATTGTATATGATACAATTGAACAACAATCCTACCGTGTGTTGCTTAGGAATCTAATGAACAAAATATTTCAGGTTACGCTACATTGATGTACTAACTCCAACACAATTAATATTTCGTTGTCATTCCAAGGCATAATGATCTAATCGTCTAGGAATTGTTTGAAAAACGGTTACAGTGTAATATAAAATGGCCTCGTTCCAAATGGTTAAGATACTACGATATTAAAGATAAAATCTTTAATTTCTTTTAAACGACGCTGTCATGTATGTTTCCTTACTTTGATGTCTTGAGAGATTATGATGATATCAAAAATTATGCTACAAGATTGTGGGACGACATACGGTCAGTTTCTCTCAATATTTACGTTTTCATTTTAAACTTTTCAGCATCGAGTAGATGTCTTGACTTATTCGCATACCTCATAGTACATTGCACAGTAAATTGGCAAGCAACTTCAAAGTGATGTTATTACGGGAAATTATGTTCAATATATTATCAGGGGTTTCAGATATATTCAACGCAACCATAAAAATCATCAAGAAAAATATTTTCGTCGTTTTCAAAACATCAGCAGTAGATGTGTATAAGTCGCTGGGTAGTATTTCGGGAAATGAGATATGAGCATAGAAATATCGAAGTAAAAAAATATACATCTCACATACCAAAATATTTTCGTTACACGATAATATAAAGTAAGTTTTTTAGCGAGAATTCGTTTATACTCTTCGGTGAGTGTATAAAAGCTGGATACTAAACAGTGAATCTATTTTTTATAGTTTATATCATGCAAGTATATGAGAAATTGAATTGTGCATCTTCTGTTTCGTGACACATTAATTTAAATTATCTGTTGGTATTTATCAAATAAAATAGTTTTATTACCAAAATTCATATAGCATTTTCCCCTCTAAAGATCTCTTTTTCATAATTTTTAAGCTTAATGTTCCAATTTAAATGTATATGATGATTGCAGTGAGAAGTAGGGCCTCTTAGTTTATCTTACTGCTATTTATTTTCTTGTTTTCTGTTTCACTTCTATAACTTGTAATTCCAAGATATAAAATGAGTTTTGTGAGCCTACAGCGTTTCTTGTTTGTGTTATTGTTCTGATCTTTTTTCTGTGTTAGTTTTCATTTCTCTGTACGCATGTGTACTCATCTTCAACCCGTATTCCCTCTACTGTAGGAATTATTTCAATCGGTAAATAAATGTCACTATTTCAACAACATTTACAATAATTTAATCGAAATTTTGTAATCAATAATACAAGAATGCGTTCGATCGATACAATATTAACTCCGCTATTAATTTCTTGCAAAGTACATTGAAAAAATTGTTTCAAACAATGTAATGGAATGTAGCAGTACATCATACCTACAACCTGAGCATATTGGCCTGTTGAATTTATTCTGGACACTTTTAATGAAGATATTCAGTACATATTTCATATTTGTGCAAAAAAGTTTATATCCTGCTAGCCTAAATCGATTTAACAGGACATAACTGTCTAAGAGGTTATCTGCATAAGATAAGGATCTATAAAGATGAACCCTTAAACAGTATCTCGTACTATCTTCGTAGGATTGCTATACAAACCGCTCTGATCGAAGGAACTAATCTGTTTGAGTAAAATGAAATCAAGGAGATGTGGGGATTGTGTTGATTCCTTACGTTTTCAGAACTCATAATCTCGATAATGTTTGTAAATGTGTGAATAACAACTAAAATGGTTTATAATACTTCGAAACGTGTTTATTAGTCACTCGGGAAGAGAGGCAAAGCTGTGGTCCTTCGTGAAGAAATTAAGAAAATTGCAGAGAGGTTGGGCACACTGAGAAAAGTGTTTTCTAAAATCTTGGTTTTAGAAAACTTGACTTTCTTACATTCATTTTCTTCAGAGAAGTAAGTTTTTTCTTGGAACAAGAATACTTATTTGACACAAGACGGTGACTTTTCTTCGCAACAGTAAATGTTTTTCTTAAAAGATCTCTAAGGTCAAGCAAAAAATTTCTTGATTTTAAACTTTTAGTAATGGAAAGTTACTTGGTTCAAGAAAATATATCTTTGGATTTCCGAGAAAGTGAAATATTTCACAGAAAAAAATACTTTCTTGCTTATATAGGAGAATGAGAATTACTTAAATTAAGTAAGTCTTACTTGCTCTTAGTAAACACTTTTCTGTGTGCAGTGAAGCAATAAAATCAGGTGTGCGTAAACTCTGCCTACGGTGTATGAACATTGCATCAACAAAAGAAAAAATGCGAAAAGTGGAAAGAATATCCAAGGTAACAGAACCAGATATGAGTAGAATCTGCCATCTAAACTTGCAAGATTGTTCAAGAGCTGCAGTGAAAATCAACAACATTATGAGAAGATCTGGTGTTCAAGATTGTTACAGAACTATTAGAGAAAAGCTTTGTGGAAATCGTATATTATTGAGAACCCTATATATATAGGGTATATTGAACTATACGCAGGAGCAGAAACACATTTAATGGGTTCGAGCACATAGTAAGTGAACAGAATACAATCGGGACAAGCTTATTTGGAGCAGCGAGATCAAAATTAAAATCTTCGAGAATAATGTGATGAAGTTTGCTCAGCGCTGACTTACGAATGATCCTTCGCTCGAATGTACTATGATCCCTATGAAGCACCCACACAGTGAAATGGAGTAGAGTAGCGCGGCTATTCATAGCTATGGACGGCTGACTACCATAGAAGGAAACATCAATCCAAAGGTGTATAAAAAGGCAGTACTAGAGACGAAACTGTTGTCTAAAGTCCGGGACTTTTTGCCACGTATAATAAAGCGCCATATCATGCCAGGTGACCAGCATGTCTGTCTTTCCTGGTCGAGGAATTAGTTCACACTAGTTCTTACAAAAAATCTATGACTAAGGCTGAAAGTGATAGTATTATAACAAAATCTGAGTAACAAAAGCGAACTAACTGAAATCATCATCAAGGCCGGGTATCACATGGTTACACCTAAATATCTGTGACAACTGGTGCCTTAGATGTCTTAAAGAAACGACATCCAGGGATAACGACTTCTTTTGCAATACCTTCTTTGATGTGTTAAAATTGTAATTTCTATTCTACGGCTGTAAATAATTTTTTGTAATATATGCGAAATTTAAGTAAAAATTTAAAAGTGTTCAAAATTACTATAATAATGTTTAATAGCATAATGTCTAACAAATCGGAAGTTATTTATGGGGTTCAAAGGCATTAATTGTACTTGATATCGTCGTAAGGATTTTGCATCAAGAATTGGGCATCTACGTTCTATTTGTGGAGAGTTAGCCTTTAAAAATGCACAAACCTAATAAAAAACTACTGTAAATAAAGTGCTTGTGAGAGCAATAAGTTTTTGTTTTCCTATGATTAAATGAAAAATTATGTCTATGATTCAGAGAGTATATATCGGTCTCTGATCTCCTATAAGAGTCAAATTTAGGGTCTTTACTTTTTACAGTTTATACTAATAAATTATTAATTAGTTGCGTGAAATTTGAATTGAATTTCAATAATTTACCAGTTTGTTGCTTTGGCAATGCTTTTAAAACGTTAACCGTAAAGCTAACGGTTATTATTCCTAAACTCAATACAAATTTGTGCGCGTAAAAACTCCGTATATATTTCGCTAATAAATTTTTTATTACTGCAATTACAAAATCAAACGGGAAGGCGTATTTGCGGTAATTTAATTACAATGAATGAAATTAACTTTGTAATACTATAATCTGTTGGTATAAGTACAGATGCTTCAAAGAACAAAGAAAATAAAAGAAATAATCGGTGACAAATGAGATATAAAATTTATGAAATGCCGCATTAAACACTTAATACTAGGAAGTTATTTAGGTGATATTAAACAATTCCTTTGTGACAAAGATATTTCAATTTCTTAGACGGTAATTTTTATGGTAAGTGAAATAAGCAATTTTCGTCAGCATTAAATTTTATGTTGCTATAATGGCGATTCGTGCTTTTATTAAGACGCGCAAGCAAAAGTTTTATTGAATAGCCTTTTTCCATTAGCTGTGTAGATATTTTAAATTATCCTTGTCGATTAAAGTTTGGCACGTAACATAAGCAAAACCAGCTAAAAATAGATCATTTAAATGCATAAGTTCACGTTCTCGTTGTGCAAATGCTGCAAATTTTGAAATGTTACACAAATCAAAACTAGCATGCTAGACATGCACGTGAGAAGATGTAAACTTCCACAGCATAATTCCATCTCTAGCGAGCAGAATTTCGTATTTATTGAGGTTCAGACGCAGTAACCTTAATCACGTTTTAAGTACTACAACATTGTACATACCGCAAATCTACTTATATTAATGGAATTGGTGAGCGATTTATTTAATAAAATAAATTGATGCTGTTTCGATACGCACGCTTTATTTTGTGGAAAGGGTAAAATTACATTTACATGTTAGTGTACCAACATGTACATACATATATAGCTCGACACAGACGTAGATATTTAACTTTTCAATTTTATGCTTAAATTGAAATTTTCAGTTCTCAAAGGTGGCATTTAGAGGAAGACAACTACCTTTAAACTGGTTAAATTGAGCGTTACAGTCAAGAAGTGAAAACATGAACACGAATCTCACATATTCTTCAGTTTAGAAATACAGTAGATACATACATAATGAGGATATATATATGTATGTATCTATACGTGGCACTTATCATTTTTATGTATTCTGAATGCGCTAGACCACAGTGTGGTGCACACTTACATCCAAGTATATTTTATATGTATTTCATGTAAATGTCTGTTTGAAATTTTGCATTTTTATATTTTAGTTTACGTACATTTCCCTAGATAGTTTTGCTGAAGGTGTTGCATTTCTATAACTAGCTAGTTAAATGCATACATTTACTTATATATGTATATGGTGTAGGTACTACATTAAACATCAAGGTTGCCAATTTATATCTAGTATCTAAAAAACAACGTATTAACTACATTCTTGCCTCAGGCAACAAACCGCAATTGTAGAAAATGTGTTACACTCTAGAAAACAGATCGATATTTCGTTTGTCAGCCACCTTCTTCAAAAGTGACAGTGATAGAATTTGGTGCCTCAAGCGGTTTTCAGGTATTCTGAGTGAAAATGGTGGTTCGCTATTTTACGACAATTTTTATCTTCAAATGTAAGTTTTAAATGAACTGGATGAATTGAACTCTTTAGTAATATAGACGACATTGTTATTACCATTATAAATTTCTGGTCTAAAAGTTCAATTGCCCAAACCACAGATATAATTTGACTATGCAAAATACTATTGAATGTTGATTTGCTTGCAGATATTTTGATATTTCAAAACATAAAAATAGCTAAGTCAAATATCTAAAGGAGGATCTGCGAGAGTATATCATATTAAAAGAGGTACACTCACCTTAAAGAAGTTGTAGAACGATTTTACATAGCAGTAATATACTGTCTTTGTCAGGTCATCCCCTCTACATTTAATGTGACTGTCGCCCACTGGAGGCAATGGGTAATATCGTATTTTTCGTAATATGTGTATTCAGTCTCTGCTGTGCAAGCGGAACGGGAGCAATTAACTCATACTTGGTTACTAGGAACTATTTATGTATTCCTATTAAAATCGACACATCGTTATTTCCTAGAAAAGGTAGATGCGATTATTCTTCAAGGCAGTAACAGAAAGTATATTATCTCTATTTGAATAGCAAGGAACTCTATGTGTGTCCGCCCTACTATATAAGATAGCGCGGCGTAAAATACCTACAATACATGTTGGTAATCTAATTAAAACTTTTTTAATAAATTCTTAAATCATAATACACATTTTAAATGTTTTGAAATGAAATGATATATTAGTTACTTACATACTTTTGACATATAGCGAGGCGTAGGCAAAGTTGTTTTGGATAGATAATTCATTATTAGTTGTTTATCTATTTATCTTTAAAATACATCATCTTCAAGATGTATTTTGTTCTCCTTGATATACTTAAAATCGTTAATTATCTTATTGTTAGTGTATTATTTTAACAGTTAAAGGGTTTTGTTTTGAAAAAATTAACGTAAAGTTTTTCAGCACAGCAGAAGACATTACTTAAAACGTACGCGCAATGTTTAGTTAAAAGAAAATATAATGCTATACAATTTTTGAAGAAGTTGTAATAGTAATAGTCATTAAGATATCATTCAATGGTCTTCATTAATTTTACTGTAGTAGGTAAAAAGTTTACTTTGCAGATTTTAAGGTGTCTATTTTTGCTGTGTATTAATACAATCAAATACAGCAACAATTTTAAATGCGTTTATCTCTCGATAAGATAATGCATTTTTTCCCCGGACGTAGTCAGCCCGCAGACTGACAAGTGGTCCTGTGAACCGCCCCCTAGGAGATTTTAGTCACCCCGGAATCGTCTTAATGACATGCGTAAGGGTGATTGGGCTGTCTTTTCTTCGTCTTGTATTGCTCTAGTTCTCCTATATTAGAAAAATATATATATATATAGAGTTCAGATAATAAATAACAATGGTTATTTCTAATGAAATAATAAGTAAATAAATAAAAATAAAGTAGTATTCTTAAAAAAAGTAACAATTTGTAAAATAATAATAAAAGTATTATGTATATATCACAAATAACAGATATTCAAAAATAATTAGTATAATAATAATAAAAATAAAGTTGCTTTCTCAAAATAAAATAACAAAAAATAAAGTCGCATTCCCAAAATAAAATAAAAAAAAACTATGTAATAAATAAAAAGTAATAAATATTTTAAAATAATTGAATAAAAATTAGATGCCATCAATAATTAGTCAGCAACAACGAGGATAAAACCTCCGTTTCGTAATTTTTAATTTTGGCAAAAATGTCAAACAGTTTTTTAAAGTTATCATTCTTCATTGGTAGCCCACAGCTTCTGGTAAATTCATTAATTTTCAGTTTAATCATCCGATCAACCAAAAATATATCACAGTTAATTTAATTCAAGCTCTGTAATTGTTATTTATCTTTGTAGCATGCTCATGATAAAGTTATTAAAAAATAACGAAATATTGAGCTTATGAGTAAATCAGTTTTAATTCTGCTACAGACCGACACCCTAATATCATCTTATAACTTATTACATTAAATATACATATATAATATTTTTAAATAAAAAATATGACTGTATCTAAAACACTATCATAAACTGTAACAAAATTTTAACATTTACATACAGTTATAACATTTTTATTAATATGATTTATTAATGAAAAAAAATATATTGCAAGAATTATGATGGTTAGCCAATATAAAATTCAGCAGTACAGTATATTCTATCATGAATTTAATAAAGCACTATATCAGATTTTAAAAAATAATATCGAAGAAAAATAATTATTTATATAAAATCATTAGTAAAACATTTGACAATAACGATAAACGTTAATAAAACTCTGCGGTAAGCACATTATTTGAAGTATGAGGGAATTAGAACATTGTTGGATGAGGTATATGAATCGGGGGTTAGTATAATCGTTTGTTCTTTTGATGTAAAACTTCCAGAAATTCTCTTTCAAGTCTAATATGTCAATAGACTATAGATCCAACAATACGTCCATTATTTATGTATGTTTAATTATATTTTACGGGGAACGGCTAATGACAAATTCCAAAGAACAGTATCTAGTCGGCAAAATTTTATGTGAAAATGTATGCCAATGCAAAGAAAACCTATGCAGAAATTATGGGATTATCTAAGATGCCTAATTATGGCAAGTATTTCTTAATTAGCAATCGTTTAAGTTGTTCACCCCCAAATAAATCTTCAAATGCGTAACCTATAAATCCGATGCAAGTTATATTTGCAAATTCAGTTTGCATTATTATTCGTAAACATGCCAGGTGATTTCAGTAGTGTCGAAACAAGATCCAAAATTGTGACGCTTTGGGAACGTGGTTTGTCCTATAGCGAAGTTGCTCGAGAAGTTGGACATTCGGTAAGTACAAAATTTTTATATATAACACATTGCTCCTTCTGTAAAATAATATATTTTTTTCTTTGTCGTAATAATACGTTTGATACTACAGATTCTACTAAACTATTTTTATTATATGAATTCCATTTATAAACCTATATAGTTATATTTAGTGCCTCCGTTTTTACGATCCGTACCATCTCGCATATATACATATTCTAAAACTTATTTCTTTCGCAACTTTTTCAGAACTCTATATATATATATATATATTTTTCTAATATAGGAGAACTAGAGCAATACAAGACGAAGAAAAGACAGCCCAATCACCCTTACGCATGTCATTAAGACGATTCCGGGGTGACTAAAATCTCCTAGGGGGCGGTTCACAGGACCACTTGTCAGTCTGCGGGCTGACTACGTCCGGGGAAAAAATGCATTATCTTATCGAGAGATAAACGCATTTAAAATTGTTGCTGTATTTGATTGTATTAATACACAGCAAAAATAGACACCTTAAAATCTGCAAAGTAAACTTTTTTACCTACTACAGTAAAATTAATGAAGACCATTGAATGATATCTTAATGACTATTACTATTACAACTTCTTCAAAAATTGTATAGCATTATATTTTCTTTTAACTAAACATTGCGCGTACGTTTTAAGTAATGTCTTCTGCTGTGCTGAAAAACTTTACGTTAATTTTTTTCAAAACAAAACCCTTTAACTGTTAAAATAATACACTAACAATAAGATAATTAACGATTTTAAGTATATCAAGGAGAACAAAATACATCTTGAAGATGATGTATTTTAAAGATAAATAGATAAACAACTAATAATGAATTATCTATCCAAAACAACTTTGCCTACGCCTCGCTATATGTCAAAAGTATGTAAGTAACTAATATATCATTTCATTTCAAAACATTTAAAATGTGTATTATGATTTAAGAATTTATTAAAAAAGTTTTAATTAGATTACCAACATGTATTGTAGGTATTTTACGCCGCGCTATCTTATATAGTAGGGCGGACACACATAGAGTTCCTTGCTATTCAAATAGAGATAATATACTTTCTGTTACTGCCTTGAAGAATAATCGCATCTACCTTTTCTAGGAAATAACGATGTGTCGATTTTAATAGGAATACATAAATAGTTCCTAGTAACCAAGTATGAGTTAATTGCTCCCGTTCCGCTTGCACAGCAGAGACTGAATACACATATTACGAAAAATACGATATTACCCATTGCCTCCAGTGGGCGACAGTCACATTAAATGTAGAGGGGATGACCTGACAAAGACAGTATATTACTGCTATGTAAAATCGTTCTACAACTTCTTTAAGGTGAGTGTACCTCTCAGCGCAGAATTAGAATATTCAAATAAAATGTAAGAGGTTTGCCGTCGACTCAGGTCAACAGAGTGAAGACCACTCCGGAGCCTATTCTAGTATCTATAAATACATATAATTTATTTTTTGAATTGTCACGCCAGTATAAATTGTCTCTGGTGGCACTTACTACCTTCACACTCCGAGGGACACCTCGACCGCACCCCAGTCCTGAGGCGGCCTGGACCACCCCTGGATCCTGAGAAGCCTGGACACCCAGCGATGCTCACATGTGTTGGACCACATGATTATCCTCAGATATACTATGCCACCCTCCTCTAACCCCGGTCTGAACCACCCTCCATATAATGGGTTGTCCTTTCACCCCTTCTCTCCCCTCCAGATCCGGATTCGTCGTAGGAAATCTGAGGGGATCCTACCACCAAGGCAAAAATCAAGTCAGTGTTACTAATGAATGGTGCTCTATCGTCCAGCATTAGCCTGGAAAGTCATAGTGGTTGGATGATTGGTGACCGATTTATTCCAGTATCAAAGCATCTTATGAATCATTTGCGATGTACAAAGGACGGTAAAATACTTCTGCTTCTAAATAACCATCAAACTAACGCAACAGTAATAATTTTCTTTCTATGTTACCCGTCCCACAAATTGCAACTATTAGATGGATGTTTACGGCTCTCCTAGAAATGATGGTACTACGACCTTCGGCGACTGGTTAGTGAATAGCTACTCTAACACAATATGCATTCTTTTAAGATTTCACACTAAAAATATTGCTAGTTCGTTAACAAAAAACCTGTTTGGTGGTTTTAGGTAGGATGGTCTAGAAGATGATTTTTTAATTTATTTTATGATAACTAATCTACCAGATGAAGCAGCTAACTTCATAGAGCCATCAATAACTAAGTAATTGCCACCAGAGATAGTAAGGCAAGGCGAGGGAGTATAGCTGGAGCGCTACAGTAAGATGAGTAGTAGACTATATTTTAAGAAGCGTTCTTCGCGAACTATACTAAATCGATATGTGGAAACTCCTATGTCGTCAGTGAAGCTTTTGACTTATCCAAGCTAGCAAGGCACCACTATTCTTACAGCATGGCTTTACTTAACTCTCTTCTAGGTAGACGTAGTGGGAAAGCAGGACCGCATCGCTTTAATAACTGGTGGACAAGGAAAGGCAAGCGAATCTCTGGATTAGCTAGACTAACCCGAACCAAACAAAATGCACCAGTCAAGAAGGATGAGCAAGGAGTTGCCATCCAGGGTACTCCTCAGCCGCGAGGAAGAAAAAGAAAGCAGAAGATATTGATATATTAATAGAAATAAGGAAACAAAACATGCTTCCATAGCCCGCATGGTTCATAGTTCAAGTATAACCACTATAATTGAAGCTACCTACCGCTAAATAGACTATATATTAAAATTTTATACGGCATTTCGCAATCAATAAGGAAATACCATTCGACCGGAATTACATAAAAAATTGAATTGGTTACTAGCGTTATATCTGGGATTGCGGAAGAGGAGAGAATTAGCCAACAATTTCTATGCCTGTCCCTCATTTCTTTAAGTATTGATATAAATTCCTTTGAACTGATTTAATTGCCCGTTGAGCAATGTAGCTTTCTAGGTAAGATTTTATTTCATTTCACACTGTCTGCGTACGAAAGTTGATACGAAATTGATCATGTGACTTCCAGGAATTGCGACGGCCAGTAATAGTCAATCCATATCACTTCAATTGAGATTAAGTTCAAAAAAAGAAGGCGAATTCTCGGAAATATCGTTCCAATTTTCGATAAGCTAAATCCGTATTTAGTATAACAACGGTATAACTTTGTTACTGCAGAACTTTTAAAGCCGGGATACTAATTAACGAAAATCCTTGAAAAATATAATATTACTGTAAGGAAGAAGTTTGTACCTTATAAATAGAATTTTTTTCAAAAATATTTACCTAAACAGCTTTATAATGTTTTCTGAATATTTAAAGAATATCCGGCAACATCTGCATACAAAATACTCCCACCTAGCAGATTAAAATCTAAATGTAGAACAGCCCAGAAATTTTAAACAATGCTGCTGTTTTTTTTTGCCCGGACAACACCTAAACTAAAGCTTATTTTTACGTCTACGTATCAATTCTGACGCGATACTAGTATACAGTTTGAGAAAAATAACACTACTTTTACAGGAATTTTTCATAAATGTCATGCCACTCAGTTAGCGAAGAAAAAATATATTTAATTCAACCTTGTTTACGTTCTACCGGTTTAAATAATAGCGTAAAATCGAACTACTTAAATATTTACATGAGATGATGTAAATAGTGCGTATTCTCTAAATCGAGGTTCTTTCAATCAGTGCGCTAAGATAGGCGGGAGGTGTTTAAAATTAGCCGTACGCGAAGAGTATAGTCTATTCGAATATTTATAATATTGGAAATTGGGAACGCATAAAAGTGACATATCCTGAGTGCGCACGGGAATATTTTAAATTATTTACGAAATTGATGGTGAATTTATGTGATTGGTAAATGTATCCGAACAATTTTATTAACCGGTTTCAAGGATTGAAAAAACATTCTTTGGATATTGCAGGTGGAATGCTAGACATTCCGGGAAAGTGTACCCGGGACAATAAAGTTTCTTTATGGTCAGGTAAAATATATAAATACAGGAGGAAATATGTATATTTTCATATACATATTTCTAAATGAAATTGAAAAAATATGATTGTATTATAAATACTTCATTGATTGATTACAAAATATACAAACATTAGAAAAACGTTGGTTGGTTACCTGACTATGTAGGTACAGTGAGGTGCAAAGATATCCGGACACGTCTAGATAGAGAAATACCCTGCGCTCAATACTTTATTCCAAAGAGCCGCAGGGCACCTTACCACCTGCTGAGTGTAACGGTAGTTTTTTCCTCTTACAATAACATTGCAATATACAAATGCGTATAATACGTATATACATATATACCTACATATATTTTTTATGTATATGGATATAGCATAAATTAAAATATGGGAATTTAAGCTTCTGTAGCGTCAAGTAGATGATATTATTATTCCTTATAGTAGCATTACATGAGTATCGAAATTAATATTGCGACTATTATTTGACTTATTAGTTTTAACGAAAATTAGTCAATAAAATATACATATTTCTCCTTTAGTTAATAATAAATCACTCAGCTTTCTGTAATAGAAGTTATAATGGAAACTACATTTTTAAGGTTTCATAAAGGTAGTAATATAGAGGTAATTCAATTCTGTTTAATAATAACTAATGTATTTACATTTATTTATATTTTTACCATGTAGTTAGTGTTCTTATATATAGTTCTATATATGAGCAGTTTTGGTTTGAGAATCCGGAATTTTGAAACCTAAGCTGCTGCAACTCCATCAATATCTACTTTAATTGTACAGAAGCTTAATGTTGAGTAGTTGTGCCCGAAGACCTTCCATTATTTAACCCAATTCTCAGCGAGATCGAAACTGATTTGACAGGCTAATATTTTACTCCAAAATATAACGTGTTTGTGGTAAGGCCATTGAAGAGCTCTAATGTGAAAAATTCTGTTCTTCTTGCAACAACCTAATGATTGAGCAGACCTATGTCAGTGTACACTGTTCGAGATCTGAATTTTGTCAATGACACTTGTGACACATCTCGCTAGAGCACTATTGATGAGAGTGAGAGCTACAGTCTTCGCAAGCAATAAGGCATCCTGCACAAACGAAAAACCTTATATACGTCACTTCTGAAAGTTAACCGCAAATAAAGGCATGAATGAGTTATAGAAGAAACAGATTATAAGAGAAACAGGTTAAGGTAAATACGATGAATAATGATAATTTGTGACAAAGGTGATCAAACCTCCTCAATCCATGGATAAATCATATGCAAGCATTTTCTACTCTGGAAGAAGAAGAATTCTAGAAGAGGTTAAGTTGCCGAGGTAGGGACTGTAAACAGAATCACAAACTTCGAAGTGTGAGAACGTAGACATCATATGGAAGCTTCTTAGGAGCTACTGATACACATTCTCTGGTAGAATCTCGTAAATCTATATTCTTGATGCATATATAAACCAAGATTCCGCCTATCTACATGTACTCCCCTATAGAATAACATTACAATCTTCAATAGTTGATGATTTATTCGCAGCGAGCTCAGTGTCCTTATTTCTACCGAACACAATGCCCAAGGTCTTAGGTACATTCAAGTTCAAGCAACGCTGATTGTAAAAAATGACTAGGTTGACTAAATAAGAATTTATAGCTGCACGAGAAGAAGCTATGTGAACACAATTGAATGGGCAATATATTTGCATGTCATCGATGTAACAATAATATTGTTTTCGAGCTTCAGACAACTCACCAGTTTAGATGTATGTACGAGTACATATATAAGGTGGACAGAAATGGATGAAAAATGGATACCTGAGCGATTTGAAGGTGGGGCTTGCATTAAATAGACTACTTCAGTTTGGAATGAAGGAAGAATGTTTGTGATAATTCAACGAAACTATGTATTTGTGCTTTTCAAAAACCTTAAACAAAATGAGAGATTTCTTCCAAATATTAAGAAAGGTGCCGATTGCAATGAAAGTATAGAGGTTGAATTTAAGGTATTCAATACCAACCAGTAGATTTGGAAGCAACTGAATATGCCAAAAAATCGAAACAGGATGATTTTTTTTTACTTTAAGAAAGAGCTTAATAATGACTGTTATTTATGGTTTGCGTCGTGGATATCAAGAAGCAATTTAATAAAGAAACTGAAGATACAGACCTTGCCGTTGATATCAGGAGCGTTTAAAATGAAGCAAAAAAGAGTATTGATGATGTACGAATGGAAGCTACTACAATCAAATTTATTAATATCTTTGTAGGTTTTTAATAACATGGGCAGCTCTCACGATCACCCTATCACTGGTAAAATGAAATCCCATAGCGGTGTTGTGATACCTGCCAGCCTAGCTGGGATTCCAACAGCTTGGTATGAGCCGATATGTTTGGAATATCTCTGTAAGCACATGAACGGTGCTATTAGAAATATTCATATGAGAAGCATCAAAATTACTGAATTTTTAAAACTATCGAAGAAAATGTTAAAAGTTTTAAAGCGGGCTTTTCGTAGGTAACTTCTAAACCAAATGACATTGATCGCTATAGGCAGAAATTTTTAAAGGAATTGAATTGAATGTCAACGCTAAGGCTACGTTGATATTGAGGTGACGATAGGAGCAACAAGCGACGAGACTAGAGGAGCGACGAAAACAAGCACCTACAGTCAAAGCTTAGCGTTTATAATACTAAAGACGGGATTCCAACATCTTGTTTAAGTGGCTATTCTAGTCTCGTTGGTTGTCTCTCTCTTCGTCGCGTTACTATGAACGTACCCTAACCCACATCTCCGTCATAGCAGAAACCTTAAACCGATTCTGTCGGAAAAAATGGTCCATTAGTTAAAGAAGATGTCTTTATTATGACGATTGCCTTTGATGTTGCTTCTTACTTCCGTATACATACGTCTTAGACGTATAATATGCCGATTCATCCAAAATATTTTTCTATACGTTTCCAGGAACTTTTTAGCGACGGCATTATCTTTTAAGAAAATGTTTTCTGCCAAAACCCGCCTCTTTGACAAACGCAGTTTTTGCCGAATATTATTGTGGAATACCTATTAATATAAAGTATAAGTAAAATATTTTCGTGAAATATTGATGTATCTATTTGCATTAAGAAGAAGTAAACTGAGATAGTATAGTGGCATATGTGTGTAGCATAATAAGTCGTTTTTGTTTACTGTAAAAGGTGAAACAAACGAACAACTGAATCCAACAGATTGCTTATACATGTTTTACCACTACCGTAGCGCGATTTCTGTTACGTTTATGAATGCTGCTTTATCCAGTATTGAATCATCAATTGTTTTACAGCCGTCGATTAATTATTGTGCGAAACAACCGACGCAAAACAGCTTTTGTTTTTAGTATTTTCATGACCCATTTCGGATTAATTAGAAAATTTACGCAACAATCAACAATTAAACATGAATCTGTTAATACTCGTCTACCGAACGCAAGATACAAACTAGAAATTGTGCCCACATATTCATGGAAAATATAAAAAGTAGCCAGAATGCAAAAAAATGTAACTTCGTAACTCGGATTTTCGAATTACGTCAATGCAATACGTAGAAATTTCAAAGTTAAAATAAATGACGGCGTTTGGTTTTCGATATTGTCTTGATTAAAAAAAGGGAAAGACGGTAGGAATATCTACCATAATTATGAAGCTTTCCTAGGAAAACTTGGAAGTTTGTCCAAGCTGTATATAGTCCTTGAACTAATCTTTTATTGCAGGAAGATGCTGTAATAACTATCCCTGAATTCAAGCCCAGCTAGGCTTATTAATCTTCGACAACCCCTTTCTCGTTCTAGTTAAATTGCATTGGATTATTGGCGATAATCTAGGTCAACAATATACCTTATATTGTTTGCATAATATTCGCTAAGCTAAGATTCTTAATGAACTATTACCTAAAGAAGTATTAGAAACAATTGTAAAGTTATTTTACTCGTCTCCCTTTCCTCATGTAACCATTCCACAAATTATCTATTCTATACCTACTGTAGTGATAAATTTAACATGCCCAGTGGTCGTGGGTAAGACCCGGGTAAAACAGATGACTGTATCTTCGATGTATTTCACGGTTCGTGGTATCAAATCGAGATTACATCCAGAGCAAAAATGTGTTTCGAAAGAAATAAGGATGAGACAATCGTTTTTATAAGGCTTTTCTATCTATTGAAAAAGAGGAATATAAGTTAATACATCAAAAAAGAAAGAAACGATTTTAAAGTTACTGCTTAATATTGTTAAATATAACTATTTAGATATTTTTAACAATCAACTACGAGATGCAGTTACGATTGAATAGAAGAAGACGACTTCCGCTCCTGTTAACGAAGAGTATTATTCGTAAGTTCGAGGTTGTACGATATTAAAAAAGAAAATGTTTTCCGTTTATGGCAAGAACTTTATAAATGTTACAGAGAGAACTGTATACCTACAAGTAACTGTGACAAATTGTTCCTTTAAAGCAACAGTTTGAACGACATTAAATGAATTTGGTTCAAGGTTTGAATACTACCAGGGTGGTTCATCCTCTACTGGTATAAATATGAAAGTTATTTTGATATCTACATATATGTAGTCATTAGGTATAATTGTATTCGAACTGACTTAACATTTTTATTATTAATTCATGATGCCACAAAAGAAAAAGGTCAACTTAGTGGCAATTCTAATAATAACTATTACAAAAGTATACATCTAAAATTATCATAATTCCGCAGGCTTTCACGGCCGGTGTCACTTGTAATATAATCTTCTTCCGGGTTTCACCGTCTAGTCGCAATTGCAACCGACGTTTCGCTGTTCATGCTTCCAGCTTGTTCAGGATCTCCTATCAGACTGATTCTCTCCTTTATTGCTGCTCCTTATATACCTCGTAGATTCATCAGTTAAGACAAATTATCACGTACTAAAGAAGAAGGAAGTTAATGTGTGAGTGCGACAAGAACTATGTTGGACAATCAGGAAGAGCAATTAAACAACTTGTGAAGGAACATCAAAGAGACGCGCAAGGTAAAAGAAATGGACAATCAGCGGTTGCAGAACATGCAGTTTTACATGAAGTAAACTTTCAAGATCCTGCAGTATCAACTACTACAAAGAATTACTACCGTAGAATTATTAGAGAAGCCATAAAGATAGAGAAATACCCTAATTTCAACCGCGAAGATGGCTATAGACTGAGTAACACGTGGAAGAGCTTACTAAGAAAATCCGGCACGACCAGTGGAGCGACACGGTCACGCACCGATGAATCTACGAGGTATATAAGGAGCAGCAACGTCGCAGAGAATCAGTATGATAGCAGATTCTGAAGAAGCTGGCAGCAAAACCCGGAATATTACCCTATTACAACTAAAATTATTATATTGATAGAAACTACCACAGTAGTCACAGAAATGTTATCAAACAAGAACTTGCTGTTAAAGCAGGCAACAATGTTATCTATTGAAGTACCCCATTCAGGTGTAGATCGAAGAAGACGGATCAATACCAGTTTAGGCCCCTCACCTGTCTGTAAAGGAAAACAATTGTCGAGACTGTAACAAATCGTGTTACTAAAATAAAACATTTTTAAGATCATACAGACGATGAATTGTTAAGAAATCAAAAAAAGATCTCAAGAGAGAATAAGAAATTATCGTAGTACAGTAACTACAACAATAATTGTTAATGTTCTGTCTACTTGTACCCTTAAATCGAATGAGATGCAATTAATCACACAATCTCTCTTTCTATCATCTGTTTCCGGTATTTTAAATTAATTGGGGTCAGTCACAGACAATGGCTTCTTCACTGTTCTACAGATAGCATTGTTTTTAAAACGAGCCTATGAAATATATTAGAAGTCCACTTTTTATAATTATATATTTTTTTAAACAGCTACCTGTCGCATAAAAACTTGGTCTTATTAAAATTTTTCGGTAGCTGGAAGTGAAAGGTTTCTAAAAACACTCTAAAAATAACTGAAGAAATGTCAACTAATAAATGTATAATTATAGTCACTGTTTCTTTACTCAAACGGCATCTACTTCTAAATTCATTTTGCTTATGCATTTGAAGTTGAAATCTCTTCTTTTTTCATTAAGGTATCAGATACTTTATGAGCAGTATGAGAAGTGACCATGCATTACAGATGTGATTTGAGTCTTACAACTTGGATATCTTATAGAACTAGGCTATTGGATCAATGAAAATTACTCTTTCAGAAACAATGTCTGCTGTTTTTCGAATCTATAACCCCATGGAACCGAATTTTATGTTTCGAGAAAACCGGTATTAGCAAAGCAAATAATGCTACAACTAATGAAATTGCTACAGGAATTATACATATATCCACTATCATCAAATTAAAATGTAAATATTGATTGTACTTCTGGCTAATTATTTAATACCTTTTACAAACACATGCTGGTGGTGGTTTGCAACCACAAAGGACTACTAACGGTATTAAACGAAAATAGGATATAATTTAAATTAAACCTTAATTACATAACACAAGCCTACATAAAATTTAATTCACAAAATGCAAAATTGGAGAATATCAAAAATTATTTAATGATACAACGACTACTGATCTGGAAAAATTGCTTTGATTTTCCTGGAAACGTTTTCATTAGTGTTATTATGTAGAATTTAGACGTCAATGGTTGATTAATTTTTATTATTATATTTATGTTGTCGTTTAGTTGGTGAACAATTGATTAGGTTGGGAAGAGATGTATGAAATACCTTTTATGGTTGGTTATCCGGAACCTGTGTTCATAACGATGTAGAATTGTATCCATTATAGCAGGTGCACATTGTTACTTCCATATTGTGTAGCCGTATTGGCGCATGGAAGCTGGCTGAACCTATGAAACTATTGTGCACATTTGTATGCAGGTCGAGAAGAGTAAATAATATCGTTTAAGTACACCACACAATTAACAGCGTCGGACGAATGTTGTAAAGAAAAGATATTTTTATAACGAGCTTGGAATTTCAAAAGATGTCAACACAGGTGTAACCGGTATTGTTGCCAAGTTTTATAAAATAGGACAAATGAGGAAATTGTAGGCTAAAGTAATGTGGAACGTTTATAAGGGAGCATTGACGTCAGAACTTACAACACAATCTAAAAGATTCAGTAATTGACACTGTACTATGGACGAATTACCAAAGCGATCTGGTGACTGATATTATTTTGTTTCCCACTGGTCTTGAGGGGAACATTTTTGATAAAAACTCACTTCTATGGATGTGTTTAGCAGAATTTGTAAAAGTTTTCAACCCTAGTAAAGAGCCTTGATAATACAAAAAATATACCATATATTAGGAAAACTCTTCTTCAATATTTTTTCGGCCTATAGTAGTACTGAACAATACTAATAGTAAATTATCATCAATACCGACATGTTACAGCGTTCAGTGGATAATTATATAATACAGAGAGTGGTAACCTGTATGCAAAAACTAAAACCATTTAGTGATCTCTTACAGGGTTGTTCTTATTGCCTTCCACGAAGATTGACGTCCATAAACTACGGGTTTTCCATAGTGTTACCGGCGATAAAAAGAACGGAAGTAAAACAAGCTATCATCTTAGATCTCGTTCTTCCTCCGGATATCTGACGATAACATCAGATAAGATGTATGAATTTTGTGCGCGCTCACGTATATTTTAACGGTTGCTATAACAAATAGAATGATAATTACTTTTAATCAATTAGAAATAAAATTAGATATTTATTATTAATGTGTTTATTTCATTGCGTGCAAAATACCTCTAGGTACCGTTTTTTATACAAGTATCTTACAATTACTATTTCCGGTGGGGTTGTGTTATAGCGATAAGAATGAAAAAATAAACTGTTTACATACCAACGAAGTGTTAAACTCATACAGCTACTTAAGAATTGCGAAATATGTATTTCCATTAGTAGCTATGAGTTCCATAATGCATTGTGCTCGTTGTTTTTATATATTTAATTGAATAGTTGCAAGTCACACTGTTTCTACCGTGACTTCCTCGTTTTTATTTTAAGTAGAGCACCCTACAAATTACATATATATTAACTTGTTTTTCTGCTATGTTGTTTCTTTCATTTAAGGCAGATATTTATCAGAAATAAAAACAACTGCATTTATTCAGAGTAGTATATAGTCAGTAACTTTAACAGAGAGAAATTCAAAGCTAAGAATAATAACTCAATAACGCAATTCAGTGCATTGCAAACTGTGAACCTATTTTGGCAAGATTTGTATAAAACGTTCATTGGATATGTTCAACTATCCGAATTATTCAAACTGTGCAAGATCTTGTCCAGCAACCCAAACTAAGTTAGAAAGTCATCAACGATAAACAACACCATTTTCTTTTTACATTTGTTAAACAAGCTTGCAATCCATTGGCGTATACTTTCACTACACTTGGTGAAACTACAGATCTAAGTTGTAGAAATGCTTCTCTGATTCTGCTCCTCATATAACCTATGGCTACTGCAACTATCACATCAAATTGTTATTGAAATGTCACAAAAAAAATCTAGATTGTTAGGTTAGGCGTGACATACAGAGCCATCCCACCCAATTCAACTGAAAATAGTCCTTACAAACAATTTGCCAAATTTTGGGCATCGCATGCTAGTGGACCATCATGTTGTATCATGTTGTTCATAACAACTAACAGCGGTACGCGTTTTGGTAGCTTCGGAAGATCATTTTATGAAAAACTAAAGTATTTTTAGGCACTGCAACAGTTGTAGACTAATGTCTGTTTGCTTTATACTACTCTAGAATTTAAAAAATAAGCAACGGTTTGGTAGAATGAATATAATATGTGGTGAACACAGCCAAAATATCTACATATATGTACATATGTAGATGATCCATATCTTGTGAAGGTACATTTATTCAGTTTTCGACCACATATTATGTTTAATCCACTGTGGATGTTCTTTTCATATTCTTGTTTTGTAGTGCTTAATTTTATATGTTTATTTCATTCAGTTCATTTTCTCCTTCTCCGTAAATTATATATTGACATGTGCATAAAATCAAACTCTAATGGCATACACTGATTAATCTAATATGCAAGACATGGTACTGTCATTAATGCTGATTACTTGGCACAATTAGTTTCACATTGTATTACGTATCTAACGATGAGCAGGAACACAATTTGCTGTGAATTCAATATGCATATTACATCTAAAATTAGGTATATGAAGTGTTGTTGCGATTATGGATTAAGTAATAAAATATAATATAATAAATTTATATCAAATCAGCCCTCCAAATTAGTTCCCATTACAACTACTTGTTTATGCTAGACTGTAATACCAAATTAAATAAATATCGTCAGGGTTTTATTTCCCACAGGAAGCGAATGGTAGATAGTTCTATAGTACAGATGTAGTCAATAACCTAGACTAGAAGATTCTCAACAACCAGCTTACTACACTGTCTATCAAAATATAGACAGAGACATAAGAAATAAACAAAGTAAAATAAAAACAGCTTAATGAATTAAATTCCCTCCAAGTTGTTACCTTCACGGCGACGCTTGGTAGAATGCAGATAAAGCATAGGAGCATTGTATGTATGTCTCAAATGCGCTTATCTATAGTGTGTGTCAATAAAGGAATTAAATTGACAATTAAAACAACTATATTTAACAAGTCACAACGGGCAAGGCAACGTGTAGATGTTCGATAAAATTACCACAACAATTAATGCGAATTAGAGACTATATAATTAATTAATATATTCTACACTATCCTGAAGCAAATCTTTTCGAGCTAATGATGTGACCAACGTTACACATTAAAGCTAAGTGAGTTTTCCTGTAACTTTATATTTAAATTCTACAGATTTCCGTAAATTAACGGACATAGCGCTGTCATCCGCTTCAGGGCTTTTGGAGAAATACGTAAAGTAGATTTATGTTTACACTGTGATAATTCGTTTTTCTTTGACAGTTAATTTTTTAAATATGTTAGAGGTATATTCGGAAAGATGGTTAAGAGATGTGGACTAGTTATTCCGAATTAAAAATATTCAAACAAGGCTGTGATGGCATAATAACAGAATACTGTTCGATTTATTATCACTGCTGGTAAAAACTAAAGCCAATACATAATAATAGTAACAAGAATGTCAATGTTAGGTTTTTCGTTAAACGTAATTTTGTAACGTAGGTACTATAATCTTTTAATGAAAAAAGGTGTGTAAACACCCGCATATTCAATACAAAGCAAATTTGGATTAGACAAGCTTGAGGCATCTTAAGCAGATTATCATCCCCTGGAAACTTATATTGGTATATTACCTACATAGCTACTTTGTAAGTTAAACCAAAATATCTTTTGAATAGAAAACAAATTATTATTGACTTAACAGAAAAGTATATACGGCATAAATTTGAGCTTGTCTGAAAACCTATTTTGGCTCTACTAAAGTCCCGAGTAACTAGTTGGAAAATGGGAAAATTTGTGACAGAAAGTTTTCAATAGCTGTTAAGTAATAGAGTGGTTGCTACCCAGGATATCACTCTCTTTTGAGTTTTTTGTACATTTTGGAGTCAATTTTTTTAGGTAGGTATTAATTCTTACTATTAGACAACTTATTAATTTTTAAATTCAATTCTCTAAAAAATTGTCCCAGCGAGTTAATTCATTGGGACAACGTTACATTTCCATATTTTTATCCCAATGAACTTGTGAAACGAATTTTTTTGATGTAATTCCACACAGATAATATTACTATTAACCATACTTAATTTAACAAAACTAAACCCTCTTAATCTTTTCAGCTTTTTTATTTCTTAAAACGTACCCCTTTATACAACTTGCCATTATAAAAACCAATTTTCTTAGCAATATTTGGTAAGAGCTATGAATTGGTTTCTTGTCAAAGTAAAAAGAAAAAACAAAAACCAATAAGTAACCAGTCCAACATTTGCTTTGGAATAATTTTGAATTGCTGCTTACCTAAAAAAAGGCTTTAATTGTTGGACATAATTATACATACAAAAAAACAGAATCAGAGATATTTTTAAGGTAGAATAAATACAAAAAACGTTATACTCAAGATATAATTAACTAGAAACATAAACATGGAGGCCATGCAAAGTGTTGCTGAGAATCCTGGATCTAGTGCTAAAAAAATTGCAAATTACACTATGATATGCCTGCCGCACCTGTGAGCAGACCTTTAAAAAAAACAAATTGAGGCTGTATAAAACGAAATTTGGCCACACTCTGGAAACCGAGATAATAGACTATTGCATAGATTTGTGTTCGAAAACAGATTGAGTAGGATGCTTCCATAACGGGAATGTGTTCTACGGACGAATTAATATTTACAGTGCAGTTAGTTAAAATTAAAGATGGTGAGTTAATGAAGACCGCCAGATTATCATTGAAGCTAGAAACCACTTTAAAACTAACATGAATTTGGAAATTTTCAATTGGGGACAAGACAAGGATTAGTTCTCCAGAAATAGGAAGCATCAACACACAATTTATGACGTGTTCAAGACATTTTGAATAAAAAATTTCAGGAAAAATGAATTGAAAGTTCGTCTAAAACTTCTTGAGCCCTAAAGTCTTCTGACTTCACGTCCAGCGTTTTTATGGGGCTTTCATAGAAAAACCAAGTTTATAAGTAGGTACTGGCGATTCATCCGATCATCTGGAAAATATCATTTGTATTCCACATTAGGGACACCACGCTGAAACTTCATTAATTAACTTCGTTTCAAGTATCTGCCCACTTCATAGAGTATTCTACCAGAATCAAATTTTTTGTGTTTATTTTCTACACCATGGGTTCGAATTGCAGCCAATTTTCATGTACTTATCTGCTTATTAGCTCCTCTGTATGTTTTAGGCTTTTGTTATCCTTGACAATTAAATAGAACTTTTCATTTTACTCTCGTGTGTTAACTTGACCATTAATGAATTTCTGCGAACTAGACATAATAAAATAGTAAGAAGTTATTATCGGCTTTAAAAAATTCATTGCTAAAAATGCAAGCAAAAAAATCAAAAACTCTATACTCCTCTCCTGTCTACCCAATATATTGCCTGGAGCAACGTCCATCAGAAGTCGCTGCCCATATCAATATTTTTTTTTGGCTTTGCATCAACTACAATTTGACAATCTGGAATATTATTTGTGTAAAAGTCATCGTTTCCTTTCATATCAAAATAGGAAAATATAAAATATCTTTTTAGGTCCATTAGAGCAAATCTGCAATTGACAAACTGACTTGGGCGTAATGTTCTGGGGCAACTTGTTATTCTCCGTAAACGGTTGGTTATATATCGTTCAATTTTGCCCCTTTTTCGACATGTTTGACATCATTTATTTTTCACGTTTTAGGTAGAGTCGAGTAGCTTACATGAAATCTTTTTACTAGTTTTTGTTAAATTGTGCCCACACTATTTTTGCAAGTAGAATATCTCGAAACGAACTTGCTTCTAACTCTTGGAATATACGAGCATCTCGCAAATACAATACGAAATAAACGTCTTTTATATTTCTCAAGTATTTGCAGGATACAAAATATATATCAAAATATATTGTAATGCAAACAGTTATTGTAACATTGCATCTTTTTATATTATATGTCAGCATAAAGTACACACTGCTTCAACCTTTTAAAGTTATATCTTCGTGTTTATACTATACACTTAAGAAGTGTCAACAAATGTGGCGGAAGTATGTTTGTAGTTGTACAGATATCGGTCGTTTACACTGGTTTTTTTATACTCCGATATACATTTTTATACCCGACATACATACATACATAGATTTCACGCAATGAATATCAAATATAAACGTATCCTTAGAAAACAAAATTTTAATCGTGAATATAGATTGTCGAGCATTTATTTAAACCAAATCGTTCAAAGCGTCCATTTGATGTTTCAACACTTCAAATGTACCTCAAAGACGACGTCGTTAGATTTGTTGGAGTTCCAAATTACAAAGTTAATTCGTAATAAGCTACAGTTATTAGCACATTTAGTTATTGATTACCTCTTTCTAGAAGATCTTCAATTTGTGAGTAAGTTCGTGTAATTGAATGACCGTTCTTCTCTCTACCTAAGTGATTACACTTAATGGCAACGATTCCTGTAAGAAAGTAGGTTATCAATTTTCTTTTGTGTTTGGAGCGTGTTCCAGACAAAGTAATGAATAAGTTACTGATCTCCTTTGATGACGAGTTTTCTCCTCGGTTTCGTAGAAAACGGTACAGATTCGTGTCGAATAAAAATTTATTCTTGTGGTATCAGTTTGTAGTTTAACGTTGATAGGTGGTACGCGATAAGCGAAGCAGAATTTATTTTAACATTTTTATCTGGAAAAAACCATTGTGTTCCGTTTGTGATAATGAAATTGTCAGCTTGTACTGTCGCGATTCTGACGGTTACAAAGATAAAGCGCGCAGAAAGAATATTTAACAGGAGTTGTTAAAGAAATTTCATTCATGCGTTTCAGATAAACCCACTGTAACTGTGACTCAGAGATGAGATATTAATGTGACATTTGGACAAACTTAAAATGTTGTTGATACTTAAAGTGTATTATGATGCGAAATAAAAGAGAATTTACTTCAATAATATCTTTAAAATAAATTTTAAACATAAATCCAGTACAATTTGTATTCTGATAATTTTTTAGTTGATATTAAAGTTTTAATATTTAATGAACCTACCAACCGAAAATATTATAACGATAGTATATCTCAGATTCGACTAAAACTCGAAAGATAGAGTTTATTTAAATGTAATTAGACATATTTGATTGTGAATCAAATATACTTGACCTCGAACCAATTATTATTAATTACATTGACCGTTTACTTCAGAGTAACTAAATAAATTATCAATTTAGAAGTTTAAAAACTGAGGAAGGGTTTCTCGTTACAACTGTAGAAATTTGAAATGGGGCGCCAGATATTCCAAGATCTACAAAATATTAATAGGATTAGTGAAGCATCAATGCTTGCAATTGAGAAATACAATTGTTGTAGCCACCTACACGGAGAGGCTAAAGCATTATTATGGTTTCCATTACAATTTCCATACGATGTTGCTCCTCATGAGTCTCTACTTTGCTACTTGAAATGAATGAAAGTCTTTAGAAGATGTTAGATCGATCATTTTGTGAGCTTTTGGCCCACAACTTGTTGCAGGTCGGATATTAGCCCGCAGTGTATCTAAATTTTTTGTTCCTGAATAGTTAGTGTGGTGAATTAGATTTTCATTTTATTGTTTTTCTATTTAATTGCCACTAAAATTATCATATCAACTATAAGCGTATTTTTTTGTTTGTGATAAGTGCTATTTGCAGCGGCCGTAACTCTTTCTATGTGTGTGTAAATCTGTTGATTGACCTTGTAGCAGCACAATCCCGCCGTTTATAATGCCCAGCTGTTAATTACTTTGTTTCGAACAACGTCCATTTGCATGCAATTATATCTCTATCTCTCACCATTTTTTGTAAGTTTTTCAAATCGGATGTGTCTAGTGAAACAACATTTTATTAAATAGATATTGCGGTAAAAGCTTGATTTTACCTCAGGCTTACAAACAGAATGTGGATCAAACAAAAAAAGTTTGTGTTATCTAGGATGTTCAAACGGTTAACTCTAATTTCAAAAAAAAAAAAATTGATGCTATTCTGCCTCCTCCATTTTGTTAATTTGAAATGAATCTCGACGAAAAAAGAATTAAGAAAAAATGCTACTACTGTTTTATGAAAACTCATAAGGTAAAAGAAATAAACTCAATTGGTAAATCGTCATGCGAAGCATGGAATATCTCGAGATTGAATGTTTTGTGGTTCTGCATACTTGATCAACCTCAACTTAGAAGAAAAACTACGTCGCCTTATGGTAGGTAATACTAGAAAAAATAAAGTTTGCAAAATTAAGGCACCTCATTTTTAACCAGAATACAACCACTTAACTTTGTTAATGATTTAAATTGGATATAGAACGAGATGTATTTATTATCTATTATATAATAATATTAGGTTGATTTTTGTCATATTGTCATTAAATGCTCTGCAGGGTGGTATTAATGTAATTGCAATGTGATAATTATTCACAAATAACTTAAAAAGCTCAAGGAGGACATGATAACAGCTTTGACATTCATTTAAATAAACATGGGAATCAGGAGGTTTCCATTAATTGTTTTTTTGGGTCCATTTTTAAATTTACAATCAATTATTTCGACATCCTATTTAATAATTCAAAAATGTTTTTCCGATTAAATTTGACTAATATACTGTTAAACCAACCTCTTACTTCATTATCTGTTCAATGAAACTATCTTTCACTGCGGACGTTTATTTAGAAAGAATTATGAGGAACAGTGGATATCCCAAAAATGATGCCACAGACAGTTGTCATTGCATATACGAAGCGAGGGGTTCAAGACAACAAGGGCAGTGTTTGTATTAAAAATATTTTAATACTAACTTGCTTTCAACTAATGAACTTTTTTTTGAAATGTTTTTGGAAAGTTTGTATGATTTTAAAAGCTTTTCGATTTGATTAGCCCTGTATATGTGAGTTACATAGCCAACCAAAATGATCTAAAGTTAGTACGAACATAGATGCATAGACTAAAAATGACATTGGTGTAACCCACATGATCAACTAAAGCACTACATGCAGCGTGCACTACGGTTAATTAGAAATCAACAATTTGTATGCGTCCTGTGAATACATACTAATTATCAGTCAATAGCAAAATTAAATTGCCTCGAAAGTATATGACGTATAGACGTCAGACATTAACAAGTACATACCTCTGGAGGCATTTATCACGTGAACGAAAATGTCTAACACTAAAATAATATACCACAGCCAAAAGTTAAGGCTTTATTAATAAATAAAGTGTCATGAAGAAAAAATTTGAAAGCAAACTGATTTTTGTCGGAAATGAATTCCTGCTACCAGGTAATATTTAACTAAATTCTAAATTTAAGTACACTAGAAGTCAACTATTTCCTTTAGAAATTGATCTTATTTACATGCAAAGTAAACCTAGAGGCCGAATATAAATTTACACTGACTTATTAGTATTATTTATACATCAATATATCATCCTTTTTTTATTTGGA
This sequence comes from Holotrichia oblita, assembly GCA_023690525.1. Lineage (NCBI taxonomy): Eukaryota > Metazoa > Arthropoda > Insecta > Coleoptera > Scarabaeidae > Holotrichia > Holotrichia oblita. The sequence continues at coordinate 19,699,189 of CM043020.1, read as the reverse complement.
GCACCGAATGTTATCCATAGTGACAAAGAAAGAAAATTCTGTGACCGCATAGGTTTAGCAATTGCTTTATACCAAGGCGTTTTATGACTGGAGTAACTTTTAGACAAGCAAGAGGTTCGCAGTAAGCTGGCCAGTGGTAAAATTGGTCCATTGTAAACCTTGTTCTTTATACAGAGCCAGCGCTCCGTTGAAAGAGCAAACCGGAGACTTCGCAATAGTCTTGCAGCATACATGTCTGATAAAACCAAATTGACAAATAATAATAGGCTTTCATGTTTCTACATTTTTCTTTGTAATACATTAATGCGTTTCAACAAAAATTATTTATTAATTTATTCCACGTAAATATCTTTTAGGACGTAAGTGAGATAATAACTACACAATGTATGCAATCGATAATATCAATATTTGACAGCCGATAATTTCTAGCAACACTTATTTTGTTATTTTAACACTGGCAATATTTAAAGTATTTTTGACAGCTGTGAAATCGTAAAAATACTTAATCCTGAACAGTTAGAGCGAGTTATTTCCTTTCTGTGGTTGCTATTAAACTGTATAAACAGTTATTTTTACGAGTTTGAGAGACAACATTTTCCTGTTTTGGCATTTTTAAATAATTGCGACATTTTAAAAACAATTGCTATTTTATCATTTTAAAAAGTAAAACAATAAAAATTATTATTACTTCCTTCTTGTTTTGACAAATGTAACACTTAAAATATTTTTACAACGCTCAAGCGGAAAGACAGGCATTTTTACGGTGTCTTATCTCAATTGAAGCTGTCAAAATATATCTGAAACCGATAAAATTGTAACATCGCTTACGTAGTGTGCACAAGGTTCCTTTTCCATAATTTCAACCCTTGCGGACATCATAACAATATGTACATGCACACTTTGACTGAATATTCTTGCAGATTTGATCATTGTCTATTAAATTATATCCGACAGTTGTGAAATTCTAAAATGAGATTTTTTTTGCAATTTCAGTGTCGCATTTATTGTGGGTGTTATAATTTGAAAGTAATGTTTTAAAATGCTTGAAGTAGTGCAACAATTGACTTCTGCTATTTCGCAGTGACAAAGTTGGCAACACCAACATTACCAATTACAAACATATTAAATTTTCAAGACCTTTGACTGCCGTTCAATCCAGATAAATTTTGACTCAAATGAAAGAGGGTGTGATTCAAGTAATATTAATAATTATCGCCCTATCGGTATTTTGTCCATTTTTTCCAAAGTAGGTACATATACGAAATTGTTGTAAACGAAAAACTATTGAACTGTTTTTGCCATTTTCAAATTCCATCTAAGCACCGACATGGTGTCTGCCGTGGTAGATCTACACATACAGCTATAATTAACTTATTAAGTCATATTTACACTACTCTTAACTCTAATTTCCCTTGTGTGAGTATGCTGATAGATCTATCTAATGCTTTTGATTCGGTTAATCGTGATAGATTGCTATATAAGCTTGAGATATATGGTGTTAATGGTGTTGCTCCAAAATTGTTCAATTGTCTGGCAGGAAACAAAATGTATCCATAAACGGGACTGCAAACACATTTGGGTATCCTGTAAGGTTCCGTCCAACATTGCTCCTTAGTTTTATTAATGACATGATTTAAAAATGTTGATGTCCATCTTGTTATAATAGTTGTGTTCTAAACTAGCAAGATCATGCTACGCACTGTTGCAGCTGAAGAAATGATGTAAAGCGTTTTATAACTCTGACTTCTGTTCACGATTGCGTTATGGCACAATACGTTAGGGCAGAGTAGTGATGTGTCTCGTATATTTTATTACAGAAGCGGGCAATTAGGACTGTCTTCAGTTTGAAACAGCGTTATTCTGGTGAAGATGCTTTTAATGCTAATGGTATTTTCATAGTATATCAAACAGGCTTGAAGTTTATGGGATGTAAGCTGTTTAAAAGTTTTTTTTTTGAATTTCTTTCCCTTTTATAAAAAACTTAAAATTTTAACTTGCGGTTTAATACTTCATAAAGCCGTATATTATCACTCACGAATATTAAGTTAAAGATTCATTTCGAACACTTACACAATAAGTTAACATTAAACAAATTTCAATAAAATCTACAGACCTGTCCAAGTAACGAAAAGCGTTGTATCATTCACGCAAAACACTCAATATATTTTCGGAACTAACTTTTGTCATACTCTGTATAAATCGATTTCCCGAAATGTGTCGTACCTTTCATAGGAGAATAATAGTGTTCAATATAACTACACACTAACTGCAGTCTGTTTTCACTAGAAACCACCATCAATAACGTAAGCACTTAATTATGTGTCAATCTATCATCCTTGTACAAATCGCGCAGTCACCTAAAGCGAAATCGCACAATTTCCATCCGAACGCAAAGTCCATACTGTCTGCATAATATCCCTTTATACACAGTCGAAGTTGTTTAGGAAATTAATCGGGTCAGACCACGAATCTGCCGCTTCCTATTCCTGTTGCGGAAACCTTCGATGACTAGAGGTATTTGTTTAACATGTTAGCCACAATCAGGGAAAGTGGCAAGAAAATGCTGCAGTTTTTTATGTATGTAACTGTTTAATTAATCAAAACATTTTTTGAAGATATGAAACGTGTTCAGAAATAATATGCAATCATATTTTTCTATTACACACAACCTTCACTTGTTTGCGAAAACAATTGAAATGATACGCGGGAAAACAATATTGTTTCTCACTATAGTAATAAGCATATTGTTACAGATAATAATAAAGATCGACATATATGTATGTACATATGTACGTATTATGATAAACTTCGAATATGTGATAAAGAACTGGATGGAAATCCAAGCTAGAAGTGTTGTGCTTCTGCGAATCTAGGTGATATGAATTATGTAGATATCAAGTGTAAGAATACCACTACTGCTAAGAAAATACCATACTGTTTTTGCAACAATATAGGGCTAGAATGTTATACACAACATTAATTATCGTTCCCAAAAAACCGTATAAAATATATTTTCAGAGCAATAGCTGTTTACCTAGAACAGCTTTAGACATAACAGAAGAACTGTAAAGGAGTATCTTTGACAATCTTACTATCGAAAATACGATAAATACATATACGGTAGCCGAACTTAATAATTTCTTGATTTATTTGTTTGATGTTCGTGATCATTTGAAAAAATGATGATGATTGGATTAAAAAAAGACATGATTATACTTTTAGATATTCTGATTTCTAGCAGTCCTGGTCAAATTTCATGTCATACAATATCTTGTCTAATTCCGTTTCTACTATACCAGGTGACCTCGCTGATGCCTCTAAGATGAATGAATATTTTACAGCCTTCGTCTAGCTTATGAATAGCAATTCTGACAACTTTATCCCAAATTATAATTCAAATCGTATCCATGCACTCCCAATTTCTGCAACCACGATAAAGTTGTGTCGCTCTTCCAGTGATACAATGATAAATTGGCACCATTAACTGTAGCTTTGAGCAACCATATTTTCAGGACATATGGAAGAAGACTATGAATTACTCTAACTTTAGTAGCTTTTCTACAACTTTGGCGAGCGTCGGCTGTTTGAGTACGAAGGAAATCTTAGGAGGGGTCAAGGCACCATATCTACTCTTGCATATGTTTCCAATGACATAATGAGACCTATTAATTCTGATATGTGTACTTATTTTATTTGATTTTTCAAGAAAGTCTAGTAATGTGTCATATCGGTTACTGCTTTCCATGCTCAAATATTTTAATTTTGACACTGATGATTTCACGCTTTAACAGTTTGGGGGCAATAAATATCTGCTGAAGTGTTTACTAAAACTCAATTCGTGGGCCACTACTTTTAATAATTTACAAAAATAATATACTGGAGGTTAGTGAAGACTGTAATGTGCTAGCATATGCCGACGGCAACGTGTTATTCATTTCTGGGGAATGAATGGACCTAATTAATGTCCTTTGAGCACAACTTACATTTTAAATCAAAAAGGACTTTTACTATTTGGTTGTGAAAACTGGGTGAATTTTTTGAAGAATTGGTAAGAACTGGTGAATGATCTAGTAACCTATTAACAGTTGCTGGTGAAGCAAGGGCCTTGAGTCAGTGAACTAATACATAATTGCATTCAAGCAAACGTGTGTCTAGTCTTTTGCGGAGATATTTTAAATTTTATTATGAAATTATGACTCTGCGATTTTTTTCCATTATGCCTATCTAATTATTTGGATTTTATTTATGGTCCATATCTATGCCGACGTGATAAATCTCGTTTTAAAAAATCTCATAACTCTTGCTGCAAACTAGTATGTCATCTTCGCAAATTTGATCATGCATGAAGCAGCACTAAAAAGCTTGTATGGTTAGATATGAAAAACAGACCTAAATTACCTATGCCAAATTTTGTTGATGCATTACGAGACGTTGTCGGTTCATTACTTCCCTACTATTAGCATTAACATTAACTCCTTGAAGCATTCAATTTACGACTCCAAATTTTATTAATGATGTTACAGAGATTCTCTGAGTGTCTCTTCTACTCAACTTCACCTATATTGTTTGATTATAGTTACTGAAAATAGGTGCAATTATATAGAATTGGTGTTTTGTTATTTGTAAGTATAATTAATATGTTTACAGGCACCTACTTTTTTGAGAAGGGCTCAAGTTGAGCGTGAATAGCCATGGTCAAACTTCATGTGCATATGCAGCCACTCTACAAGGGATCCCAAAAATCTGGGGATCAGAAGGAGATACTATTTCTGGAAAAATCGAAACGTAGTAGACTTTTGTGCAAAAGTTTTCAACACTATATGTATAATGTATATAGTGTGTCCTCTGATTGACGCTTGAACAATTTTGGGATAAAATTTTATCTTCTGCATGTCATTCCAGCTTGAATAGAAACTATGTAGCACTATAACTTTAGTTTCAAAAATCAAATATACCTCGGGAATTTTCGAAATGTAACCTTTTCACCAGTAAAATGTATGTTTTGTTCGTAATAGAGCAAGCAAAAAAAATGTTCAGAATGATAATTTATTCAATCTTGTCAAATTTAAACAAAATCTGGGAACTCTTATAAAATGTAAATTTAAATTTACTTTTTAACTAAGCTATTTCTTTATTTAACAAATCCGTCACCTTTATTCGCACAACTGGAAATCTCATTCACTATTTTACATTTGCATATTTATTGAATTGATTAATTTAGCCTCCTCTAAAAGGAAAAAGGTTAGATTGGGTATATATGTTACTCTATTACAGTATGATGCACTTCAATATATTCGGAATATACAGCAATTTCATACATTCAACATTTCTATTTCAATTAAAATGAAATTAGCATCGACACATTTCATAATTACACACCTGCTTCAAAAACCCATTTTTGTTTGTAGAGCACTTTCAGTACATTCGAAAAAACTGTGAATCTCCCAATCATTTTCATTGATTTAAATTTCCAAAGCTCCGCACAATTTAGAAACTCTCAAAGGACCATAAAGTTAACTGCATATAGTGAACGAATTCAACTGCACTGCAGTAGGATTCTGCTATATTGACAGCGCCACTATACTCTTAACATTAATATCCGCATGAACACTGCAAGTTTTTCGACAATCGCTTTGTGTTTTTCAACTTCAAATACATACCATATTTAAAATTTCTGAATTTCAGTTTTGCGTCAGCTTTTCCCGTTAATGTATTACAATACAGTAACAAGCGAAAAGAATATATTTTAGCTTGCGCTAAAGTGGTAAGAAGAGAAATTAATTTTAACAATTCCGAAAGACCGGGAAGTTTCCTATCAACTAACAGCGCCAGTTCAGGACGTGAATCTGTTACATTAACACAATGAATTGTGTTACAAATACAGAAATACATTTCTTTTTGCTGTCACAGTATCTGCTAGACATAACGCCTTCTCTTGTTCATGCATATTCTACCTAAGTACACTCTTATATTGTGGGGCTTTCTATTGTATTTTATACAAAATGACGTAGAGCTCAGGAACTTCCGCTTATAATTAAATTTGATATTTCTTCTGCTTTACATACTTCTGTGTTTATTGTGTAAGTTTTAAAATGAAATTTATGTTTGAGATGTTGAATGCTATTGAAAATTGTTGCATAATAAATTGTACCTGGCAACGATATGATATCGGATTGTATTCCTTTCGTTTATTATCTCAGTTTTACCCTTATAAGATTGTATTACTTCTTTATTCCCTGTATTCATAGTTAAGTCCATTAAATCTGTTAAATAAGTGAATTTCAGATTATCAACGTTTAACGCAATAATATCTTACAACATAACAATTCCTTTTTAAATAAGACAACAGTATACATTTTAATAGATACCGTCGTGTTATCTATAACAGCATAGCATTAATATTACCCTTCCGATTACAACAGCTATCCAGTCGCTATAATAGTTGCAAAGACTAGTGGGGAAGTAATACTTCGTGGAAAATGTGATTAGGGATATAGGCAGTTCGGTTTGTCAATTACGGCCGAGATTAGAGACACAGTAACCCAGGCAGATTTCTCCAGATATTGAGCTCTATTCAATTGCTCGTCATGCATTCCTGATTAGCTTCCTGTAATCTACGCTTCGCTGGTCACAGTGTTGTCTGGTTTGGAATTCGTAATCCCTCTGGTAAATAATAGGACAGCTCCGAATAAGTCGATATCTATTGTAAACTCCTTCTATTTGGTGGACAGAAAGATGTTTATCTTCTACTACCCTTGAATCGATAATAAACGCACTGTTCTAAATATTATATCTCGTCTTCAAAAAGGAAATAATAATTGCATTGGTGATTTGTTTTTAGGGGGACTAACAAAACCAAAAACATATTTACATGCACAACGAGTTGCACCACAACACTGCAGTTTAGGCAGATGATGGAACTAGATGGAGTTACACATACTATGTACCACAGGAAAGCCAATCCGTCTCAATCGTGATAATTACTACACCATTAATAAATTTAGCGAATTGTTAAATGTATAGTCGCTTAAACATACTACCCTCTTACAGAATCAACAAATCGAAGTCCGGGAATATAAACTCGTTCCAGTTCAAATTATTGATTGTACTAGACATGTTTAAAGGGATCTAAAATAAACCAAATCAACCAAAATTTCTACAATTTAATTATGCAACAACGAATATAGTGCTTAATTAGATATCACTTAACATCACATTTATATTCTAAATAATTTTCTATTCATAGTTTTGGGTTATTATTGTAATTAAGTAAAGTTGGGATAACTAATTCTCCGAAACACGAGTTAGAGATTTTTTCTAGCATATGCCTTCCAAATTAATTACATCTAAAATATTTTACGTAATCAAAGTTGTGTAGTTGGAACAGTGGGAAATTAGTTGCATAACTGAATTTGGTTTAAAGGGCGTTGCTAAACTCATGCGAAATTTAATGAAGAATGTTGTTTTAATCCTTGCAGATTCATGAACTTTGTGGCAACACGTCATATATATATTAACGCGAATCAAACTATCGGAGAATAATAGTATTACAGCTTATGGCTATCCGTTACTGTAGATGTACTTACAGGTATGTGTATACGCCGCCAGTAATCAACCTACAATAAGCACTTTAAGTCCTTAACTAATTGCATAATTGATTAGACAAACAAAGGAGTATCGCTTCGAGCCGATTACGATGCACACTGGACAGTTTCTGTCAATGAGAGAGTTGAATACACTTAATTGGCTGGTTACAAAATAATCACACTTGAAGAAACATGTGCTATTAATAGTTTAACCGCCGTATTCTTATGAATTGTGATCTCTTTTTAAAGAATCTGCGCCTCTTGGATATGTAGTTGGGATAGAATGAAACTTTTTATAGCAAACTTCTAGAATACAATAACTTCCAATTAGTAGTAAACATGTATTGATAATTATCTTCGTAGTGTTCAATTACTAAATTTGCTAATGTAACCTATAACGACTTTTCAGTTTATGACTTTTTATCTGCTAGAGTGTATGTATATATTACACTGGCTGATATTTTATGACCCTTTTTATATAATGAAAACGAAATATTATATGCATAGCTTTATTTTACAGCCTTTGTTAGGTGCCTTGTTCATTTAGCTTAATGGAATATAAAACAGCTTCAGATTGCCGAGTCATAGTTTTATATCCAGCGAGTATAGACATTTACAAGACATGATAGCGTATTCTTCTAAAATATTCCATTTAAAATATAAGAGAGCACAATAATATATTTAATCGCAAAGATATTTCACATCAATGATTCTACATAAGCTTTCTTAGATTACTGACAAAGACATTATTAACGTTTAAATACTGCACAAGTTGTATTTGTTTTTTTGGGTCCATTTTTAAATTTACAATCAATTATTTCGACATCCTATTTAATAATTCAAAAATGTTTTTCCGATTAAATTTGACTAATATACTGTTAAACCAACCTCTTACTTCATTATCTGTTCAATGAAACTATGTTTCACTGCGGACGTTTATTTAGAAAGAATTATGAGGAACAGTGGATATCCCAAAAATGATGCCACAGACAGTTGTCATTGCATATACGAAGCGAGGGGTTCAAGACAACAAGGGCAGTGTTTGTATTAAAAATATTTTAATACTAACTTGCTTTCAACTAATGAACTTTTTTTGAAATGTTTTTAAAGTGATTTTTAAAAGCTTTTCGATTTGATTAGCCCTGTATATGTGAGTTACATAGCCAACCAAAATGATCTAAAGTTAGTACGAACATAGATGCATAGACTAAAAATGACATTGGTGTAACCCACATGATCAACTAAAGCACTACATGCAGCGTGCACTACGGTTAATTAGAAATCAACAATTTGTATGCGTCCTGTGAATACATACTAATTATCAGTCAATAGCAAAATTAAATTGCCTCGAAAGTATATGACGTATAGACGTCAGACATTAACAAGTACATACCTCTGGAGGCATTTATCACGTGAACGAAAATGTCTAACACTAAAATAATATACCACAGCCAAAAGTTAAGGCTTTATTAATAAATAAAGTGTCATGAAGATAAAATTTGAAAGCAAACTGATTTTTGTCGGAAATGAATTCCTGCTACCAGGTAATATTTAACTAAATTCTAAATTTAAGTACACTAGAAGTCAACTATTTCCTTTAGAAATTGATCTTATTTACATGCAAAGTAAACCTAGAGGCGAATATAAATTTACACTGACTTATTAGTATTATTTATACATCAATATATCATCCTTTTTTTATTTGGAGCACCGAATGTTATCCATAGTGACAAAGAAAGAAAATTCTGTGACCGCATAGGTTTAGCAATTGCTTTATACCAAGGCGTTTTATGACTGGAGTAACTTTTAGACAAGCAAGAGGTTCGCAGTAAGCTGGCCAGTGGTAAAATTGGTCCATTGTAAACCTTGTTCTTTATACAGAGCCAGCGCTCCGTTGAAAGAGCAAACCGGAGACTTCGCAATAGTCTTGCAGCATACATGTCTGATAAAACCAAATTGACAAATAATAATTGGCTTTCATGTTTCTACATTTTTCTTTGTAATACATTAATGCGTTTCAACAAAAATTATTTATTAATTTATTCCACATAAATATCTTTTAGGACGTAAGTGAGATAATATCTACACAATGTAAGCAATCGATAATATCAATATTTGACAGCCGATAATTTCTAGCAACACTTATTTTGTTATTTTAACACTGGCAATATTTAAAGTATTTTTGACAGCTGTGAAATCGTAAAAATACTTAATCCTGAACAGTTAGAGCGAGTTATTTCCTTTCTGTGGTTGCTATTAAACTGTATAAACAGTTATTTTTACGAGTTTGAGAGACAACATTTTCCTGTTTTGGCATTTTTAAATAATTGCGACATTTTAAAAACAATTGCTATTTTATCATTTTAAAAAGTAAAACAATAAAAATTATTATTACTTCCTTCTTGTTTTGACAAATGTAACACTTAAAATATTTTTACAACGCTCAAGCGGAAAGACAGGCATTTTTACGGTGTCTTGTCTCAATTGAAGCTGTCAAAATATATCTGAAACCGATAAAATTGTAACATCGCTTACGTAGTGTGCACAAGGTTCCTTTTCCATAATTTCAACCCTTGCGGACATCATAACAATATGTACATGCACACTTTGACTGAATATTCTTGCAGATTTGATCATTGTCTATTAAATTATATCCGACAGTTGTGAAATTCTAAAATGAGATTTTTTTGCAATTTCAGTGTCGCATTTATTGTGGGTGTTATAATTTGAAAGTAATGTTTTAAAATGCTTGAAGTAGTGCAACAATTGACTTCTGCTATTTCGCAGTGACAAAGTTGGCAAAACCAACATTACCAATTACAAACATATTAAATTTTCAAGACCTTTGACTGCCGTTCAATCCAGATAAATTTTGACTCAAATGAAAGAGGGTGTGATTCAAGTAATATTAATAATTATCGCCCTATCGGTATTTTGTCCATTTTTTCCAAAGTAGGTACATATACGAAATTTTTGTAAACGAAAAACTATTGAACTGTTTTTGCCATTTTCAAATTCCATCTAAGCACCGACATGGTGTCTGCCGTGGTAGATCTACACATACAGCTATAATTAACTTATTAAGTCATATTTACACTACTCTTAACTCTAATTTCCCTTGTGTGAGTATGCTGATAGATCTATCTAATGCTTTTGATTCGGTTAATCGTGATAGATTGCTATATAAGCTTGAGATATATGGTGTTAATGGTGTTGCTCCAAAATTGTCCAATTGTCTGGCAGGAAAAAAAATGTATCCATAAACGGGACTGCAAACACATTTGGGTATCCTGTAAGGTTCCGTCCAACATTGCTCCTTAGTTTTATTAATGACATGATTTAAAAATGTTGATGTCCATCTTGTTATAATAGTTGTGTTCTAAACTAGCAAGATCATGCTACGCACTGTTGCAGCTGAAGAAATGATGTAAAGCGTTTTATAACTCTGACTTCTGTTCACGATTGCGTTATGGCACAATACGTTAGGGCAGAGTAGTGATGTGTCTCGTATATTTTATTACAGAAGCGGGCAATTAGGACTGTCTTCAGTTTGAAACAGCGTTATTCTGGTGAAGATGCTTTTAATGCTAATGGTATTTTCATAGTATATCAAACAGGCTTGAAGTTTATGGGATGTAAGCTGTTTAAAAGTTTTTTTTTTTGAATTTCTTTCCCTTTTATAAAAAACTTAAAATTTTAACTTGCGGTTTAATATTTCATAAAGCCGTATATTATCACTCACGAATATTAAGTTAAAGATTCATTTCGAACACTTACACAATAAGTTAACATTAAACAAATTTCAATAAAATCTACAGACCTGTCCAAGTAACGAAAAGCGTTGTATCATTCACGCAAAACACTCAATATATTTTCGGAACTAACTTTTGTCACACTCTGTATAAATCGATTTCCCGAAATGTGTCGTACCTTTCATAGGAGAATAATAGTGTTCAATATAACTACACACTAACTGCAGTCTGTTTTCACTAGAAACCACCATCAATAACGTAAGCACTTAATTATGTGTCAATCTATCATCCTTGTACAAATCGCGCAGTCACCTAAAGCGAAATCGCACAATTTCCATCCGAACGCAAAGTCCATACTGTCTGCATAATATCCCTTTATACACAGTCGAAGTTGTTTAGGAAATTAATCGGGTCAGACCACGAATCTGCCGCTTCCTATTCCTGTTGCGGAAACCTTCGATGACTAGAGGTATTTGTTTAACATGTTAGCCACAATCAGGGAAAGTGGCAAGAAAATGCTGCAGTTTTTTATGTATGTAACTGTTTGATGAATCAATAACATTTTTTGAAGATATGAAACGTGTTCAGAAATAATATGCAATCATATTTTTCTATTACACACAACCTTCACTTGTTTGCGAAAACAATTGAAATGATACGCGGGAAAACAATATTGTTTCTCACTATAGTAATAAGCATATTGTTACAGATAAAATAAAGATCGACATATATGTATGTACATATGTACGTATTATGATAAACTTCGAATATGTGATAAAGAACTGGATGGAAATCCAAGCTAGAAGTGTTGTGCTTCTGCGAATCTAGGTGATATGAATTATGTAGATATCAAGTGTAAGAATACCACTACTGCTAAGAAAATACCATACTGTTTTGCAACAATATAGGGTTAGAATGTTATACACAACATTAATTATCGTTCCCAAAAAACCGTATAAAATATATTTTCAGAGCAATAGCTGTTTACCTAGAACAGCTTTAGACATAACAGAAGAACTGTAAAGGAGTATCTTTGACAATCTTACTATCGAAAATACGATAAATACATATACGGTAGCCGAACTTAATAATTTCTTGATTTATTTGTTTGATGTTCGTGATCATTTGAAAAAATGATGATGATTGGATTAAAAAAAGACATGATTATACTTTTAGATATTCTGATTTCTAGCAGTCCTGGTCAAATTTCATGTCATACAATATCTTGTCTAATTCCGTTTCTACTATACCAGGTGACCTCGCTGATGCCTCTAAGATGAATGAATATTTTACAGCCTTCGTCTAGCTTATGAATAGCAATTCTGACAACTTTATCCCAAATTATAATTCAAATCGTATCCATGCACTCCCAATTTCTGCAACCACGATAAAGTTGTGTCGCTCTTCCAGTGATACAATGATAAATTGGCACCATTAACTGTAGCTTTGAGCAACCATATTTTCAGGACATATGGAAGAAGACTATGAATTACTCTAACTTTAGTAGCTTTTCTACAACTTTGGCGAGCGTCGGCTGTTTGAGTACGAAGGAAATCTTAGGAGGGGTCAAGGCACCATATCTACTCTTGCATATGTTTCCAATGACATAATGAGACCTATTAATTCTGATATGTGTACTTATTTTATTTGATTTTTCAAGAAAGTCTAGTAATGTGTCATATCGGTTACTGCTTTCCATGCTCAAATATTTTAATTTTGACACTGATGATTTCACGCTTTAACAGTTTGGGGGCAATAAATATCTGCTGAAGTGTTTACTAAAACTCAATTCGTGGGCCACTACTTTTAATAATTTACAAAAATAATATACTGGAGGTTAGTGAAGACTGTAATGTGCTAGCATATGCCGACGGCAACGTGTTATTCATTTCTGGGGAATGAATGGACCTAATTAATGTCCTTTGAGCACAACTTACATTTTAAATCAAAAAGGACTTTTACTATTTGGTTGTGAAAACTGGGTGAATTTTTTGAAGAATTGGTAAGAACTGGTGAATGATCTAGTAACCTATTAACAGTTGCTGGTGAAGCAAGGACCTTGAGTCAGTGAACTAATACATAATTGCATTCAAGCAAACGTGTGTCTAGTCTTTTGCGGAGATATTTTAAATTTTATTATGAAATTATGACTCTGCGATTTTTTTCCATTATGCCTATCTAATTATTTGGATTTTATTTATGGTCCATATCTATGCCGACGTGATAAATCTCGTTTTAAAAAATCTCATAACTCTTGCTGCAAACTAGTATGTCATCTTCGCAAATTTGATCATGCATGAAGCAGCACTAAAAAGCTTGTATGGTTAGATATGAAAAACAGACCTAAATTACCTATGCCAAATTTTGTTGATGCATTACGAGACGTTGTCGGTTCATTACTTCCCTACTATTAGCATTAACATTAACTCCTTGAAGCATTCAATTTACGACTCCAAATTTTATTAATGATGTTACAGAGATTCTCTGAGTGTCTCTTCTACTCAACTTCACCTATATTGTTTGATTATAGTTACTGAAAATAGGTGCAATTATATAGAATTGGTGTTTTGTTATTTGTAAGTATAATTAATATGTTTACAGGCACCTACTTTTTTGAGAAGGGCTCAAGTTGAGCGTGAATAGCCATGGTCAAACTTCATGTGCATATGCAGCCACTCTACAAGGAATCCCAAAAATCTGGGGATCAGAAGGAGATACTATTTCTGGAAAAATCGAAACGTAGCAGACTTTTGTGCAAAAGTTTTCAACACTATATGTATAATGTATATAGTGTGTCCTCTGATTGACGCTTGAACAATTTTGGGATAAAATTTTATCTTCTGCATGTCATTCCAGCTTGAATAGAAACTATGTAGCACTATAACTTTAGTTTCAAAAATCAAATATACCTCGGGAATTTTCGAAATGTAACCTTTTCACCAGTAAAATGTATGTTTTGTTCGTAATAGAGCAAGCAAAAAAAATGTTCAGAATGATAATTTATTCAATCTTGTCAAATTTAAACAAAATCTGGGAACTCTTATAAAATGTAAATTTAAATTTACTTTTTAACTAAGCTATTTCTTTATTTAACAAATCCGTCACCTTTATTCGCACAACTGGAAATCTCATTCACTATTTTACATTTGCATATTTATTGAATTGATTAATTTAGCCTCCTCTAAAAGGAAAAAGGTTAGATTGGGTATATATGTTACTCTATTACAGTATGATGCACTTCAATATATTCGGAATATACAGCAATTTCATACATTCAACATTTCTATTTCAATTAAAATGAAATTAGCATCGACACATTTCATAATTACACACCTGCTTCAAAAACCCATTTTTGTTTGTAGAGCACTTTCAGTACATTCGAAAAAACTGTGAATCTCCCAATCATTTTCATTGATTTAAATTTCCAAAGCTCCGCACAATTTAGAAACTCTCAAAGGACCATAAAGTTAACTGCATATAGTGAACCAATTCAACTGCACTGCAGTAGGATTCTGCTATATTGACAGCGCCACTATACTCTTAACATTAATATCCGCATGAACACTGCAAGTTTTTCGACAATCGCTTTGTGTTTTTCAACTTCAAATACATACCATATTTAAAATTTCTGAATTTCAGTTTTGCGTCAGCTTTTCCCGTTAATGTATTACAATACAGTAACAAGCGAAAAGAATATATTTTAGCTTGCGCTAAAGTGGTAAGAAGAGAAATTAATTTTAACAATTCCGAAAGACCGGGAAGTTTCCTATCAACTAACAGCGCCAGTTCAGGACGTGAATCTGTTACATTAACACAATGAATTGTGTTACAAATACAGAAATACATTTCTTTTTGCTGTCACAGTATCTGCTAGACATAACGCCTTCTCTTGTTCATGCATATTCTACCTAAGTACACTCTTATATTGTGGGGCTTTCTATTGTATTTTATACAAAATGACGTAGAGCTCAGGGAACTTCCGCTTATAATTAAATTTGATATTTCTTCTGCTTTACATACTTCTGTGTTTATTGTGTAAGTTTTAAAATGAAATTTATGTTTGAGATGTTGAATGCTATTGAAAATTGTTGCATAATAAATTGTACCTGGCAACGATATGATATCGGATTGTATTCCTTTCGATTATTATCTCAGTTTTACCCTTATAAGATTGTATTACTTCTTTATTCCCTGTATTCATAGTTAAGTCCATTAAATCTGTTAAATAAGTGAATTTCAGATTATCAACGTTTAACGCAATAATATCTTACAACATAACAATTCCTTTTTAAATAAGACAACAGTATACATTTTAATAGATACCGTCGTGTTATCTATAACAGCATAGCATTAATATTACCCTTCCGATTACAACAGCTATCCAGTCGCTATAATAGTTGCAAAGACTAGTGGGGAAGTAATACTTCGTGGAAAATGTGATTAGGGATAAAGGCAGTTCGGTTTGTCAATTACGGCCGAGATTAGAGACACAGTAACCCAGGCAGATTTCTCCAGATATTGAGCTCTATTCAATTGCTCGTCATGCATTCCTGATTAGCTTCCTGTAATCTACGCTTCGCTGGTCACAGTGTTGTCTGGTTTGGAATTCGTAATCCCTCTGGTAAATAATAGGACAGCTCCGAATAAGTCGATATCTATTGTAAACTCCTATTTGGTGGACAGAAAGATGTTTATCTTCTACTACCCTTGAATCGATAATAAACGCACTGGTCTAAATATTATATCTCGTCTTCAAAAAGGAAATAATAATTGCATTGGTGATTTGTTTTTAGGGGAACTAACAAAACCAAAAACATATTTACATGCACAACGAGTTGCACCACAACACTGCAGTTTAGGCAGATGATGGAACTAGATGGAGTTACACATACTATGTACCACAGGAAAGCCAATCCGTCTCAATCGTGATAATTACTACACCATTAATAAATTTAGCGAATTGTTAAATGTATAGTCACTTAAACATACTACCCTTTTACAGAATCAACAAATCGAAGTCCGGGAATATAAATTAGTTCCAGTTCAAATTATTGATTGTACTAGACATGTTTAAAGGGATCTAAAATAAACCAAATCAACCAAAATTTCTACAATTTAATTATGCAACTTCGAATATAGTGCTTAATTAGATATCACTTAACATCACATTTATATTCTAAATAATTTTCTATTCATAGTTTTGGGTTACTATTGTAATTAAGTAAAGTTGGGATAACTAATTCTCCGAAACACGAGTTAGAGATTTTTTCTAGCATATGCCTTCCAAATTAATTACATCTAAAATATTTTACGTAATCAAAGTTGTGTAGTTGGAACAGTGGGAAATTAGTTGCATAACTGAATTTGGTTTAAAGGGCGTTGCTAAACTCATGCGAAATTTAATGAAGAATGTTGTTTTAATCCTTGCAGATTCATGAACTTTGTGGCAACACGTCATATATATATTAACGCGAATCAAACTATCGGAGAATAATAGTATTACAGGTTATGGCTATCCGTTACTGTAGATGTACTTACAGGTATGTGTATACGCCGCCAGTAATCAACCTACAATAAGCACTTTAAGTCCTTAACTAATTGCATAATTGATTAGACAAACAAAGGAGTATCGCTTCGAGCCGATTACGATGCACACTGGACAGTTTCTGTCAATGAGAGAGTTGAATACACTTAATTGGCTGGTTACAAAATAATCACACTTGAAGAAACATGTGCTATTAATAGTTTAACCGCCGTATTCTTGTGAATTGTGATCTCTTTTTAAAGAATCTGCGCCTCTTGGATATGTAGTTGGGATAGAATGAAACTTTTTATAGCAAACTTCTAGAATACAATAACTTCCAATTAGTAGTAAACATGTATTGATAATTATCTTCGTAGTGTTCAATTACTAAATTTGCTTATGTAACCTATAACGACTTTTCAGTTTATGACTTTTTATCTGCTAGAGTGTATGTATATATTATACTGGCTGATATTTTATGACCCATTTTATATAATGAAAACGAAATATTATATGCATAGCTTTATTTTACAGCCTTTGTTAGGTGCCTTGTTCATTTAGCTTAATGGAATATAAAACAGCTTCAGATTGCCGAGTCATAGTTTTATATCCAGCGAGTATAGACATTTACAAGACATGATAGCGTATTCTTCTAAAATATTCCATTTAAAATATAAGAGAGCACAATAATATATTTAATCGCAAAGATATTTCACATCAATGATTCTACATAAGCTTTCTTAGATTATTGGAAAAGACATTATTAACGTTTAAATACTCCACAAGTTGTATTTTTGTACATATACAGAGAAAATGAATTGTTTTGCGTTGCTTTTATTACAACAAGAAAATATGTTTACTTTCATAATAGCCACTATTGTATCCTCTACTGATTTCACTCTAACCTCCGTTACTACAGCCTCCGTTAATACTGCAACAAGAATAAATTTGCAATATTTTACTACTTAGGCCTGCTGTAGCCATAGAAAACCGGACGAGAATTTATTTGTTTAGATGCTATATGTTATCTTTAAAGTTTTGTGGGATTCTCTTCCTTGCCGTTGATTTACTATCTGTCCAATAAAACTAAAAACTTATACACCTATAGAAACACATACATAATAAATACATAAAAATACCCACTATTACGCATTATATTAGTAAAGTGTCCAGTTGCTACCGTTGCTGATAATTTCTACACGCTATTGGGGACACTTTCCACTAACTTTTCTGTATAACATGTTGGAAAAGTGGCACTGTATTTTGCGAACGTGATGCGATAGCGGTTTTATGGAAGGTATAAGTTTTCCTTAAAGCCTACATTTGACGATGAACCATACGTTTTCCATAGAGTTTGCGTCTGGGGACTGAGCCGGCTATCTATGGCTATGATATCATTTCCACATTTCTAGTTAGTGCAGGGATTACCATGATGTCTCGGATCGTTATCTTCAGTGTCTAAGCTTCATTTGTGTTTTCAAACCACTCCTTTGCCGATCTCACGAGTCCAGTTGTCACCGTTGCTGATAATTGCCTCACACTGTTTGGGGATACTTTCCACTAACTTTTCTGTATAAGATGCTGGAAGAGAGTGCCATATTTTGCGAACGTGGTGCGATAGCTGTTTCGCGGAAGGTATATGTTTTCCTTGAATCTTAGTTTTCACGATAGACTGAGACGGCCAATCCATGGTTAAGAGATCATTTTCATGTTTCTAGTTAGTGTAAGGACTGCTACGTTTTCTCGCGCTGTTATCTTCTACCAGCATCTAACTTTTATTTGTGCTTCGAAACCACTTTTTTACCGATTACCAGGAGTCCTGTTTTATATAGTTTAATCATCATTGTGGCGTTTAAGTTGCTGCTAAAGATGTATAAAAATTAAAGCAGACACACACATGAAGCTTTAAAAGGATGTGGTGGTTGCAGTGTGCAATGATCAGTAATTGATCAACAAATGTTTACAGCTTATTGAGGCAGCCAATGTAGATTTTTGCGCTTCCGAAATTAGCACAAGTGTAATGTTTTCTTTCTTTAATAATTATGCAACAAGGAAATCTATTTCCAAGTAAATAACAAGTTTCTTGTCTATGGTGGGTG
This sequence comes from Holotrichia oblita, assembly GCA_023690525.1. NCBI lineage: Eukaryota > Metazoa > Arthropoda > Insecta > Coleoptera > Scarabaeidae > Holotrichia > Holotrichia oblita. The sequence continues at coordinate 19,680,228 of CM043020.1, read as the reverse complement.
CTAATTAGAGCGGCTTCCCCTAGGAAGCCGCACACAGGCAAAGGACACGGCAAGAGCTGCGCGGTAGTTAGACAAGATATATTGCTATATTGTTGTCTAACTACCGCGCAGCTCTTGCCGTGTAATTTGCCTGTGTGTAAATATATCCAATGGTTTTGCTATAGTACTGCTTTGCCATTTATAATACTGGGCTCTTAATTATTTTGTCGGAATTGATCGGAATACAAGTCTCTGTGAAAAATCTCACCATCCCTTCGAATAATTGAACCCCTCACCTTCTGCATCTCTCACATCACAGGGTAGTCGCCTAACTACCACAGCTATTGACCCATAAACTACGATGCGATAATAAAAAAATGTTCGAAATAAAACATTTTGGCTTACTATTGATCTAATTATACTAAACCAGGCCTAAGCGGTCGAAAACATTGTTCATTCTTGCAAGTTGTTTGCAGGTAACCAAATGGTAGACATTACAGCGAAATGAACCAGCCAAAAAACTTCTTTATAGAGATATAATAGCAAGGATCAGAAAAAGAGCACTGGGATTGCCGTAAATATTGTTGCAATTTATGATGTAGCAGGTGTTCTTCACACTACGAGATTCTAAAAGGAAAAAAGAGAACCACTGAAATTCCTTTGGAGTAGGGGTCCTTTGTATTCTCGGAGCAACGTTTCCAACCACTATGTCTCGTAAGCAACTAGTAGAGAACGCCGAAGTCCAAGCGAACTTTTAGCAGAAGTCTTTTTATATAAGTGCTTGTAAAGGTAGTTATAGTCCAACAATAGATTAGCAACGTGTTGGAGTGAGAGGTAAGTATATGATATCTAACTCAATCAGATAAGGCATAGAAATATGATCCCGTGTTAATGTGGAAAATACATAAGTAGAGAATTTGCATTTATATGCAGGAAAGGCTAATGATAAACCCAGTTTCTTGTATTGGACGAAGTTACAACGGTTGGTATTACAACCGATTAATTTCTTCACAGATACAGCATTGGACGACGAACTGTCTCATCGCGATCTTACATTATATGACACACTTCGACAAAGCAAAAGAGAGTTCTTATCACCAATGTTGCCCAATGAAAGTAAGCTAAGAAAACTTTAATTTTGGCCTTCTCGAATAAGTATTTCATATATTCATTATAAGGAATAGTTCAGTTTGTATGGTTAAAGCTCAAAACTAACAAATTCCAGTTTTATTTTCTTTGGTAAATCCAAAACGTTCTGTGATATGCACAAGAAAACAATACAAAAGTACAAGAAATGTTTTTCAAATATGCAAGAAATGTACGTATGCCTCTCGCTGCCTTGTGTTAAAAAGAATCATTTCTACCATATGTCAAGATAATGAAAACATCATTTTCATTTTAAAAGCTAAACCTTTTTTAGTTTATAATGTGCTGTGCTATTAAATAAATATTTTTAACATGTTTTTCGACTTTCATTTGTTAATTTAGTATCATGAATTATATTTAATACCTACCCTTCAAGAGAAAAAAGTATCTCTTGAGATACATTTGCGCCCGTGTCGAATTTAGCGGAATTTTCGGCATACCAAATGGAAAATTTTAATAAGTACATAAAAACGATTTCTACAAATTACTTCAACACAGGTGTAAGCATTTATGTATATACTCGAGATCCTTTGCAATTATTTTAGCGCTAATAAACCTTCGTTTGACATAATTATTTCATTCCAAAAGCTGCTGATATAGTAGTAGATAGTATACCCACTACAACTTTCACAATGTACTAACATCATTCTCGGTGAATAAAATAAACATGCTTACTAATTTAACACCTCTCTGCTGGCTGATAAACAAATGTAATTGCTCAGTTTCGATGGGCTCTTAATTGAATCTTAAGTAGGAAATTGGATGGCCATTTCAAAATAACTCGCAACATTGGTTCGCTGATATGTTGTGTTGAATTTGAAGGATGACAGTTTATAAGCTTATTCTCTCAAATAGGAAAAAACGAAGCCATACTACTACTACATTATTGTGCACTACTATAAAAAGATTAATAATTTTTTGAATAAAAATAAAATAATAGTTAGAAATGTAGCATAAAATTTGAACATATAGGTATCGATATAATTTTCATAATTTAGAATACGGGCGACGCAAAATTTTAATGCATTAATATTCCTGTTATGGAAACTGTCACCAATTAAATAGGTATAATTGGATTACCATTCTATTATTAGGTTTACTGAAATTTCAGTAATTGTCTCATTAAATTTTGTTCGCAGTAAACAGTATTAAATATTGTAGTTCGAAAATACATTTAGAGAACCAGTTCAGTGTTAATTGTACGTAGTAAACGTTACAAACAAATTTCTTACTTGTTTTATATTAGTCTGTTTATTTCGAAATTCAACATTATCCTAACGTTATTTTACTGCCTGAACGTTTCAGGTCGACACATTAAGTCAAGGGCTTGAATCCAAATAAAATATGCAAATGTAAATCGTCGATAACTGAATGGGAGGAAACTAAAAGATTGACGATCAATAAAATTCAAGGTCTTGAAATGCATTTACATATAAAAAGGTAACCGTTCTGAGTATTTATCTTTAACGGCGATTCTTTTATTACACTTGAAAGGATTACTTGAAATATATATATAATACATAAGTGTTGCATTTACGAATATCTGATAAATATCAAAAAGCATATACATCATTTATTTCATGAGAAGCTTTCTTAGGCACGGAAAGAGCTTTTGCAAACAACTGATCTGTTTCATTTAGAAAATATACAAGGTGGCACACAATTAAGATCTATTTTTTTTTGTGTATACAAATAAAGTTAATTAATTCGTATTGTGAACCGAAAATATTTAGTTAAGCCTTAAAAACTTCTATTCTTGTACTCTAAAAACAGTTTCGCTCGCAATTTCTGCCCGGATATTGGAGCTGCGTGATACCATTCTGTTGATACCACATATTCTCCAGCTCAAATTCTTCCATTTTTGGAGCGACGAAATGTTGGGGCGTTATTCTGTAACGATCACCATATAAGGTAGGTGTTCTCTCTACATCGTCCAACGCCACACCATATCGTAACATTTGGATCATGTAGCGATTGTTTCTCAGTAATTTGTGGGTTCTCACTGCCCCAGAATCGGAGGGTTTGCTTATTCACAGTTCCACTCTGGCGGAAATGCGTGTCGACCTTAATTTTGATTTTTTCCAAAAATGAGGAATTTCCTTTTCAAGGTTCACCAGAGAATTATAAAACTGCATTCGTTTTTCGAGGTCTGTAGATAGAACCTTGTGGGTCACCTGGATTTTGTAAGGAAACATTCGTCGTAATGAATGGCGGAAGTGCGTAACTGTCAGGATTTTTTTGTTGTCGAAGTTCTTGGGGACTTGATTTTCAAGTAGATAATACCTAAGCCTGTGGCCTCAAATTTTAAACAACATTTAATATTCTTGTGGACGTAGATCGTGTTAGACAGAGTTATATATCACATGCCGTGAGTTCATTGATAAAACGAATTCCAAACATTCTTGTCAGTTTTTACAAACTGTAAATAGTGCTCTAATAAAATTATTTCCGACACAGACCATCATAGCGCTATAAATCTTATTATTTTCCACGGTTACGACAACAAGTTAACTTTAACTTTTGCTACTCATCAAAGTAATTTAGTTTCTTATATACCAGAATACACTAAGGCTAGTTAATAAATATGCTGATCCTTAAATATAAGAGATGTTAATGAAATACCCATTAGTTTTGTCATTCTTAATTAATTATAATAACTGAGCCAAAAATTTTCACAATAACAGAATATTTTTAAATTCCTGTCATTCGTAGTTTATCGATTATTCAAGTGAAGCGACTTAGACTCAACGAATCAGCAAGACTTCCTATTAAAAAGGAGACTTCGCATCGATCGAAAATTTGCATAAAATTTCTACCATCCAGCGTTTTTTAGCATTGAGCTGTTATCCATGTCACGACTCTTGATATTTTAATATTCAATCTTCAGACAGGTATTAAATATTCGTTACCAACTGAAGATAACCTGTAACTTACTGAGAACTTGTATTTATAGTTATCTGGTATGTTAGGAATGTCTTATAGAAAATAGTAGAACAATAATAGAGAATATTGAACACTTTTTCAAGAATTTGCAAATTTCTCCAAGAAACGCTATGAAAAATGTTAAATCTAAGGTAGGTACTAGTAGTTTTAAACAAACAAAGATCCATATTTACGCGAATAATTCTTATACAGAGTAAATAAGAAATATCACGCAAACTATGTAGAGGTGCCACTTTTATAGCTGAAATAAAACCGTCACATGTGCTCTCCTGACTTGAAGAACATACGCATGTATCTTGAACGTGTTAAGATGTCTTTAATTAGTTTGTAGATATTTAAGAGATTTGTTGACAAATGTAAAACAATAATTTAACGGAAAAACTGTTGAACGACTAAATATCTAGGGACCATAATGGCAGGTGATTTAAAGGTTGATTAAAACATAGTCAAATAATTACAGCCTATAATTTCTACTGAAAGTTCAACAGAAAACTTTTTCAAAATAAGCTATTATATAGCAAGATAACTAAATAGGGTAAGATAGAAACAAGAACCATGCGCCAAAAGTCGGTATTGACCAAAAAAGGAATAAGGGTAATGAAGCTAGTATGGACATGTCAAAGATAAAATCCTGGTCAAGAAGAGAATACGAATAATAGAAAAAAAGGGAGGGAATATATTACAAAAGCAGAAAATGTTATCGGGGACGTCGCAATCAGAACTGATGCTCTAAATTTGTAGAATTTAAGTAAACCTTCTGCTTATATATAAAACATAAATATAGTAAAAACAGTGTTCACTTAGCGCTTTGTTTATTGTCTTTTTGGCTAAATTTTGATCTATGATGCATAGACTGGTGTTGTGTGTTTGTATTTTAGAGTCCGTCCTTCTGTCTATCGCATTTCGAAAGAACAACTGTAGACAGGGACATTTTTGTTCAAACTAACACTTATACTATATCTTGCCGACCAAAAAATGTCTGTAATAGGTGCTCACGACATAATTGTTGGAATCACACTGCAAGCGAAACAACAAAAAACAACGGAAATAGATCAAGCATTAGAAGTAGACCGCCTGCTTTCAACCTTCCTGTCTCCTCAGTGCTGAAATATTCCGATGATGCTGCTGCAATAATATCTGCTCAACATTTTGAGGGCTAGCTAGACATGTTTGCGAATGCACATAAAAAATATTAAATTCGACTCGGTCATATGAATTTCATTTACGTAATAGTAAGGACAAAGTTAATATCTTACTACCCTCAAAAATAAAACAAAACCTTCGCAATATTTCTGGAGTCTGATGGATCATATGTCGAAAAATACACTACAGGTTTATGCTGGCTGGCGAGCATTTATCTACTCCTACACTCCTTGATCAGTAGGCTGATTTTAGACCACCCTCGTCTATTTCAGAATATTGTATTGCTTATTTAGTAAAACCTATTAAAGTTTCTTTCATTTAGGTGGCCTGTTAACCAGTCAATACTTTGGTGATATGGGTGACTTCTGTTTCTTATAGGCAAATTTGACATGAATCAAATTCGCGTCATCTAAGATTATAAGTCAACACTTATTTAGTTGACGACCGTTTATAATTGACTGCCAGTGTAATACATATCCTGAGAAGTAAGAAGAAAGACAGTACAAAAAAAAAATCGTCCTACTACTGCATTACGCTATTTTTTTATTTTTTTTTTATTATTTTTTTTTTAAGTGAGGAAAAATGCCTTAACGCACCATCAGGGACGAGACCCGTCCCCGGTGTGTGGGGCTCGCACCCACTAAAAAACCTCACTTTGTCAGGTGTAGAATCCATCCCGGAACCGCTGGTCGCATTACTTCAGGGTGGCACCTCGTAGTTAGCCTCGGTCGGCTGCCTCCATTGCTTGGGTCTCTCTTCTGCCAGTGGTCGTACCCGGACAGCATCGTTTGCACGACGTTATCCGGCGTTAGAGGTCCTACTTCGTCTTGTAGAGCGTCTCTGTAGTCACTCCACCTCTCGCATTCGAAGAAGGTGTGGTGAGCATCATCTTCCGCAGAGTCGTGATACTGGCATGTCGCGTTCTCTGCTTTACCCATTCGAGCCAGGTATGCGTTGAAATACCCGTGTCCTCTGAAAAACTGGGTGAGGTAGTAGTTTACCTCGCCGTGGTCTCGGTTCATCCCCTCCGTGATGTTGCGGATGAGTCTGGCCGTCCACCGTCCTCTCGTGTCGTTCTGCCAGCGCTCTTGCCAACATTGTCGTGTGAGCGCTTTAGCGTCCGCTCTTGCTTGTCGTGCACCGACGTCTCGTCGTGTCTCGTAGACTCTCTTCTTTTCTCGAGCCAGTAAGTCTATCGGGGTTACTCCTGTGTTACTGTATTACGCTATAGCACATACATCATATAAAAAATCTAGAGGAAAAATCCAAGGATACTGACTTATGATTTAACTTTATCTAAAATCAATGTTTACAAGAGCGTCAAGCTCGAATTAGAAATATTATTAAATTTGAATTTTCCGCATCCTACATGTTTGTGTTTTTTTCCTGATTTAGTGTCAAATTTGGGAAATAAAACAGATTTAAATTTTGAAAATCATAATACCGTTTCGCAGTTGTATATCTCAGTACCATGATAATGCTTGCATATGCATGAGTAGGAAATTTATGTATTTGTCGAACTGTTTCGCTTACCTCTGCAATGTATGAATAATAACTCGCGCGATACGGCTTTTGAAGCGTGGAACTGTAGCTTGAGGCACGACCAGTTATTAGATTGCGAAAAAATAAAATCGACAGTATTGTTGGAAAAGTTTAAAGGTAACAGATAAAAAGCCGTAGATTCCGCATTCGGTATGTATGTACATATGTATGTATATACATGTGTAACTTGGGACGCATTTTATATGAAATAACCGATATATGTTCAAGCCGTTCTTGGCGTTTTTGTTTTCAATTAATTAACACGCAATATTTTCCAATAAAGTTTATATAAATTGGAAGGATAGATACATATAACCGGAAGTTATAAATGGAACATCGACCTTTTTAAAGTCCAAAAACATACAATATATTGTTATTACATTGTGTAAGCTAAACAGTAGGTATCGAGATTTATTGAAAATTTTGTATACATTGAGTATCAAATATATACAAATTTTATGCTACTTTTGGCCTAATTCATTTTTAAACATTTAGTCTTTTATTAACTTACGAACACTTGAACAGACGCACCCATTAATTTCCTAACCTACTCTTTTTACTTTCGCAGATTTCTTTGTGGTGAGTGCAGCTACAGCGGCGTCCTAGGCTGTATTGCTTGTTAAGACTACCCACTACACCTCCTTTATACAAAAGGAGGTGTAGCGATATAACGAAACGTTGGCACAAGCGTCAGCAACAAAAGTCGAACCACGGATAAGTCCTACCTTGCCTATGATCAGCTACTCTTCCTATCGAACAGATTGGGTATAGGAACTTTACCTTGAAAACATCAAACAATTTTTATCAAGAATTCTATTCTGCAATATTGTTATAAGGTGAGGAACATGGACAGGAACTATCGAAAACAAGGCATATAAAATTTCTCCGATAATGTAACATCCTCAAAATTTCGAAAAAAAAATCTCGAAATTTGTCTGGGAGTGTCTTAGCAGACTAAACAACCTAGGCAAAGAGAACAGAGTTGCACTATGCTGGGTACCAAGACACACTGCAACGAAAAAGCTAACCTATTAGCAAGGAAGGTTGCCACAATTTCGTTTGTTGAACTAAAGCCGTTTTGCGAAATATATGAGCACATGGAAAAGAAACTCAAAGATAGAGAGGGGAGGCTCAGAATATCGTTATGGGAGAATCTCCCTGGTTTGAGACATTCCAAGATATTCCTAGGGAACTACAATAAGCGAGAAGCAAAAACTCATGGAAACACACTACGTGTCCTCACAGGTTTCTTATAGGGCATTCTCATCTTGGAGATCATATGACAATGATAGGTGTAAGCAGAATAGCGAGTACAGGTTCTGCGGGGCGGAAGATACAAATCCGGAACACCTGACATCTAACTGTGCCACTATCACGGAAACCCGAGACAATTATTTCGGCAAAGACGTGACGAAGGAAGAAGAAATACTTTCTCTGAAACAGTTGCAGTTTATTCCAGCACTTAAATTGGATGACGAGCTGTAAGAGCAGGCAAATTTCAGCAACTTACAGCTCATGCAAGAGAGCACAATTGAGCAATATGTCGCAGTGCAATATCACCCCCAATTAAATCTAAATTTAAATCTATGATCAATACTATTGCCTTGTGTGAGAAAATCGTTTGATAATGTATATCTTACTCAGAGAGTGATTTTGAAGATTGGGATAGTAACAGTGAAGAAATATTAGCTAATATACAACACCGCATCAATGATAATTCCAAGACGAAATGTCCTTGCAGTAACTTTGTTGTTTCTTTCAGTAGCGATATCCTTCAACTGATCAGACATATCTTCTCTGTGAACAATAATGGACTGGAGAATTTACATGATGCGAAAGAAAAACATGCACTGGTCCTTGAATGACGATTTGGAAGCTGATATCGTTCAAAATTTATGTCAGGGAACAGAATTCTTGAAATATAAAAACAAAACTTCACTCTGCCAATAATAATAAGATTAATAAAAAGGATAAAATGTACAAGCTACGCCTCCTTGTAGACCTACTGAATAAACAATTTAGATGATACGATCTATTTTACTAATATTTGTCAGATGACAAAGCTATGATAAAATATTTCAGACAAAATAATTCCCGAAATAATGTATGCCCGATCCAACCTGTGCTTCGCTTTCAAAGAGTGGATGCCCTGCAGCTCACCAGAATGCTTTTAATACTTGTTATGTTAAAAAATAAAGATGATCCTTTTGGCTCCCATTGGTTTCTCTTTGGCAAGCATAAGAGAGTTTATTTGAATTTTTAAAAATGACAAATGCGAAGGAGAGGGGTCATTTGACTGCAATAAATAAAAAATGATGCTTTACAGCTAAAAAGGAAACTGGCAATATAGCCGTTAGTTTTGTAAAATTACAACGTTGGACAAACTAACACAAACAAAAATAAATGGAACGATCTGCAGGAAAAATACCTATTTAAAGTATGCGGCTGTTGTACAAAGTGAATAGATGAATTTCTGGTGATGGTGGTGATATTCAGCTAATGCTTTGGAATCTTCATTTATTAGCTATTATTATTACTGTTTGAAATAAGAGAAGTATGGTGGTGCAGCTAATGCTTTAAATTTTACTGTTTGCTTTAATTTTGTTTGTTTTATACCGCCAATAAAGTAAACTTTATTACATGAACATAATAAACAATGGATAAGATAGCCTGCACGCTCTACTCAAAAGGGAATTGCTTGCTGACTCAATCAAACTGTCTGTTTGTTTCCTTTCAAATTACTTCAAACTTGATGTGGGTCGTCCTGAAGACGGATGCCATTAGAGCTTTTAACAGGTTTTCAGAAACTATTACACTAAAGTGTCGAACATTATAAAGTAGTTTCACAGAAATCCAAATGGCAAATACAAAAAAAAGATGTGAAACATAGAAGAGGAACTAAATTTATATACGTGTAGGTACATGTGGTTACTGAAGGACTTTAGAGCAATACGTATAGAACACATCGCATAATATAACGCCAACCTGTTATAAAAAAATATTATTACCTACCACATACGGATACAAAAATCATTGGGGTGTTTTTTACGGGGCTTAAAAGCTACATTCCATTATTTACCGGTTTATGATTGCTTAAAAAATATTTAATATATGGGAAACGTATGCTTTTCATTACGTTTATTGGGCATAATTCAAGTATAAAGCACACATTTTACGATTGAAGCTGTAGTAAAGCTCCGTATATCCTATCTAAAAACCTGTATTTAACTAAAATATGAGTATTATATTCGTAAATTTATGTTTATGTATCCCATTATAAACATATCGGAAAATAACGGTCGTTGCATTTCTAGATTGTACGTGAATAGTATAGAAAATTGCCCTGTTACTAGCTATTTAGAATGATGCTAAGCATACAGTCATATTTCTATAAGAGGAATCTAATTTAAATTTTGCATTTTACGTCTGCGAGGATCTTGTTCCACGCTCACGTTTCTCTGTACAACAAGAAAAGAGGACTAGACAAGTTGGATGAATTCCTTACGCCGCAGTTGTTCGAAAGCTTTACGAATAGCTGTTTACTTCACGGAGAATCGAGTTTTAAATAAACGCGATTCTCCAAATGTGCAATGATGAAAAATTTACGATGTTCACTGCAGATGTGATGATAGTATCTTGTTTAGCGTGGAGTTGAACGTACAAATAAATAAATCATGTCGAAATGGCATTAATGGCAATTTTATCAGAATTAGTGTTATATAAATTGATGTTTAAACTGAAAATGCGCCAACGGAAGAACAATAAAACAATAAAATTACGATTAATGTGCATCACAATAATCCATAATGTATTTTTGTACAATTTTACTTTATTAGAGTTTCGTAATGTTGAAAATCGTGAGTTGAAGTTCAAGTTCCTGCGCTGTTTGATGCAAAATACCATTTACTCGCAAAAATCAGTACATTGAAAGTAAACCGTCAAATTTTTTGAGTCCTTATTTATTGCAGGGATTTTCAATGAAATGTAGACATTTTTATTTCAGTAGAAATAAATAATTTTAGTAATACCTAGCCAGCTTATGAAATATGATGTAGTTTTACAATAAAGGCATACTGATTCCAAATTTACCAGTTTTGATATGCATACCTAATCTTCTGCTTTCAGAGATGTGTCGCTTACCGCTGAGAAATGAAAAAGTTGGTGAATAGATGACTCGTCAACACACAGCAATCTGGATAAATCGATATGGCTATCTAATCGTGAATTTTCCAGTAATATGTCCGTTTTCCAGACGAAAATTAGTTGGAGCGAGAAAATCAAATATCTTGGGATGGCCCTGAACAGGAGATTAAGTTTTGCCGAGCAGCTTGACTGAGCCATCAGTCTGATGTGAGAACCATATCCCGTGCTGGCTCACTACAATCTTAGTCATCATTCCAGTACAAAATCTCGTTCTACGACTAGTATTTAGCTTTGATTCATTAGACGCAACTTGCCACAACCTAATAAAAGGTTATCCAGCAAGGTATTTTGGAGTAGCAGCCCGACAATGCGTAACGATATCGGACAAAAATCAAAGGGATTCAACAACACTGGTCCTCCATAGAACCATCTGGGTCGGTGTAATTCAATAATAGGCAACCGAACACTAATCCTATTGAGTGATTTACGATTTTAGGTATTTTCATTGTGCAACGGACGCACACAGAAGACACCCATCCTTAAAAATTCAAGGACTACCAGCAGGAAATTGCAAGAGAAAGTGAAGCTAAAGAAAGGTCACCTGCAGAGGACGCTAAATATTGGCGGAGGACAATATCATACATCACAGGATCATTTCTATTGGTTACATTGATAAGAGGAACATGACCACAATGACATTGCCTCATGTAAGGCACAATTTGTATTCTCTAACCCTCTACCATTAAATTTCGGGGAAGGATGCAGAATATTATATATTCCATTGCTGCAAAATATTCTGTAAAATAATTCTGATCTAGACGATTCTAAATATCGATTTTTAATAAATACTTTGTGAAGAGTAAGGTAGTTAGACGTTTCGTTCGAACACCCATACAAAACTTCTTAAAACAAACTGTAACAATCTTTTTTAGTTTTAAAAACCTTTAAACTATTCACGAGAGAATTAAGAGAAACATAAAAATAAGTTGGGAGATGTCCTAGAAATTATCTGTATATATTATATGAAACTTGGCTGCTTTCCTCAATACAGTTCACTGACTCTCTTCTTCTATAAAAATAATTTACAGGAGAAAATAATTTTAAGTGTGATTTTATATTTATGATTTATGTTAACAGTCATTCAAAATTAGTATTTTAAAAGTTTGTTTAGAAATTATAACATTCCAAAGTGTAAATCAAGGCCATATAATTCGGAGCTAGCACGTTCAGATTTCTTTTTATTTCAAGACTAAAGGATAAAATGCGTATTGTATGATTTGCGAACAATTTTCAGTACAAAAAAATTAATTTTGTTCCTTGTAGTTTAGTGTCCATTATTAAAAATATTATACAGTACCTACATTTGTGTGGTTCTTTTGCTTATTGTCGGAACTATGATAAAAGTAACCATGCTTCCGCCTCTATTTGTTAGATATGTCGTACCTTCAATTGCATGTACACTTTTATGAGAAATAGTACATACGTCCAATCATATATACATTTGTTCGACAAATGTGTCTTTTCAAATCTTTCAAAAAAGTTAAAAAGAGCACCGGCAAAATGGCAAATCCGCATGGAAAGTTTTGTTCCAGCAATTTCGATTGGCAAGCTTATTTTTTATCGAGTAGAGTCAAATACTGTTTATATTAAATTTGTTGTGCAGTTTGAACTTTGAGTGGAATCGAAAACTTAAACTAAACTAAGTATGACGTACGTACCTATAACATTCGATATACTTCCTCCATTATTTCACCTGTATAATTAACTACTTCATCTTCGCAAGATTTACCTGTAAAAAAATAATATTATTAATAATTATATACTACTACCTGCACTAATTAAAAGGAAGATTTGACACTATTTTATAGTACGCTAGATGGAATTTTCGTCATTTTGTAATACAAATAAAAACCATATTTTATTAAAAATATACAAACGCTTATTGTGTGTACATTTAGTACTTACATCTAACAACATATAATTATATACACATATTTCACTCTATGCGTACTCGCCATGTAGTAACGCACACGTAAGTCTCAGAATATTAAGATGATAAAAAGTAATTACCTATTCAGCTGAGAGATTAAATTTTAGACTTCTCTTTGAAAAGGGAAAATTCCTGCCTGGTATATCATAATTCAGTTTAGGAAGTTGAGCCAACATCAAACCGTTCTCTCTTTCGAATTTAATGCCAATTCAGATAACGCTTAAGCAAATCATATTACTATCTATTATTGAATTCATGTATAATCAATATTAGGAAGTATGATTTTCTGTAAGGTATCTTAATTCGATTCAGACGTACTTATTACGATGATATTTTTGTACACTGGAGGGTTCTACGTAACTTGTAACTTCTTATTTAAAATGGAATGATAACATTTTAATATTTTAATACATTCTTTACAATGCAAGTTATTTTTAGTACGGTTTAGCTATCTTCAAACTCCATTGTTTTTAAGTTAACTATGATTTTGTTGCAATTATTATAATTACAATATTCAAAATTGAATTAAACATTCAAGCGTATATTCATGATCAGGGAGCTGTACTTTTGCAAATCAAAGTACAAAATACATAAATGTACAAGTAAATTTTACGTAGTTATTGCTGTTTAAAATTCGGCGACCAAAACTCGTGTCGTTGGCTTTGAAGATATTAATATATCTATATTATGTCCTGGAAGTAGTAATCTTTGGACACTAAGCCAAATTCGTTCATGAATATCTTTATATATGAATGAACTTCCAAACTCACTTTACTTGCAAAATATAAGTGAGTATTGTTGCATTTTCTTTTTATATTAATGCAACTTAATTAGTCTGAATCTCAAGCAATCTTACTGTTTTATCTCTACTAAATCTCAACGGCAGGATCCACTGCCCCGAGAGAGTGATGTAACTTTAGAAACTGAAAACACGCTTGAATACATCACAAAGCATATGTTTTATGAACTCTACAAAATCTAATTATAAGTTAACAAAAAGATTCTAAACTTTTATGAAAATATTGCATTGCCTATATCAGCGTTAAAGAACTCCCTGAATAACTTTTGTACGCTAAAGTCAAAGTTGTATTAAAAGCTTTCACAGACTCGATTTAAAAAATTATGAAAGCAATATGCGCTTTAACAGTTACTTTTAGGTAGTTTCACTTGATTTTCTGCAAATTCTCTATCGCGCTCTTAATACACCAGGAAAATTTTCTACAATATGGCGCAGCTTGTGCTTACAATCCTGAAATTGAATTTGTTTCTCCTTTAAATGAAAAGGCTTCATCATCCACCATAATAAATAGAGAAAAAGGAACGGTAGACATTAGTGGTTAATGGAAAGTCAATTCTATTGTTTCCAGATCAATGACCTATTTCAGAGAAACCTTCATTACTGTTTTACTATAAGCACCAGCTTCTATCCATATTAATTGAAAATTCGCATCAACTAAGACTAGAAGCACAATACTGTTACGGCACTTTTTGGTCAGCGTATTTCTACATATTTATCATCTAAGGCTTCATCATATAATGTGGGAAGTGCCCCGTTTTGTCAAAATCTTTGAAAATCAGTGTGGAGAAAGATAAATATTTGCGGCCTGATAGCCAACAAAATTTTCAAGTGGAAATTTGACGACTCGTCTTTGTTGCCCTTATATGGAACCTAGAGTTTCGCAAAACAGCTTCGAGTCTCAACATGCAAACAAAAGCTGAAAATCGAAAAGAGAGAGCGATGAAACCTTAAACTGATGATGTTAGAACATAAGATGACGAATATGGCGATCCGATCGGACTACATACATCTGCAAATTCAGCTTTTGTAATATGAAAAAACAAAGAATGATCATTTGACATTAGCAAGCAAAAGCAAAATTGAAAAGTCAATGATTGGTTAGTATATCTTTATTGAACCATTGCTTCTCTAAAATTTCTGTAAATCACTGGATACAAATTCCTTCTTACTCATCCTTACATACATTTTACATTTTATGAGATGTACTTAATATTTATTGCATTCTATTTACAGTGCACACAACACCGCAATAACAGCTAACGTTTCTTCCTGTGCATCCAATTCATCTCAAAGATATGTACAAACTGGACAAAATTATCTCTAAAAAAACTTCTCTCTACTTTCAAAACATCAGAACTCGCTCTTATTACCTGTGCAGGTATAACTAAGTGGAAAAGTTAATATTATTTGTCCGAAAGTTTTAAAGATCGCAGCAATATCATCACATGTGTGAGAATTGTTTTAGCATCTAATGAGTCATCACTTGTTTAATGCACGCTCGCAGCAAACTAAACATACATACATACATCTGTTCAGCCTGTGGAGCATAGTGTGCGGAGTTAGATAGGCAGAAAAATTATAGAGTAGTAACATTTTATTTATATGCAATACAGCATAAAAGTTATTTAAAAGCACGTAACAGCGCAAAATGAGAGAAATTACATAAAACATACAATTTAGCGCACTGAAAATAGCCGTCCGCAATTTCCAAAATAATATTTCATGTACGACTATAAAGCATTTGAACCTATCAGTTAGTAAATAATATTTCGTTATTGGGAAATAATAGGTATTACGTACATCAATTGGCATGTATTAATGCTTCAATCTCTTTCAATATCAGTTTTCCAAGTAATTGTAGTTATTTTAAAACTGGACTGGAAAATTTAAAATTAATATTGAGATTATATACATGTCTATGTATATAAATAAGCTTTAACTAACTATGACATCATTAGTCATTGTTTTGTTGAATGCGAAATTGGTAACCTACTACAAATTTGATTTGTACCTAATCTGATTTAATATTATATGTTTGATCTATAATACTGATTGATGGATATGAAATCAATATTATACATAAAGTATTTGCTATTTATAAGGTACTCAAAATACGTGTATTATCCTCACTGTACAACAAGAAGGAGTTCGTAGATTTAATATGGTAATAATTAATTCATTAATTAATTTCCTATTTTGTAGTTCTATATATTTTTTTAATCGCTTGTTTTCATGTATCCGTTAGAGAGGAACACATCAGATACTGCTATATATACTACTATCAATGATATAAGAATAGTTTGAGAACTGCGTTTGAGAATATTGCGTCATGAGACGACTGGCTTCAAAATAAAGAATCCTTAAATTCTCAAATATGTACCTCGAAAAACAAAGTTTCCTTCATGATACGCTTTTACTTTAATTTATTTCATATCACACTACAAAGCTTAGATGGTGTGCACGTCACAGCACAGGTTTGGAACATAGATCTGACGTGATTATACACTGATATTTCAGATTCTGATACATGGGCGCCTTATAGAACCAAACAACAGCTCGGTGTATATACAGTCACAAATACAGTAATAGAAACATTAACAAGAATGTCAACGTTTTTTAAACTTAATTAAAAATATTTAAAAAACGGAAGTAATTATAAGGCAAATGAGAAGGTTATAAGGCGCACGTATGTACTCGTTGGCTCTACTAATTATCAAGGGAATTCCATGTGTATAAAAATAGTGCTACTCGACGTAGCAATAAATGTGGTCACAACGTAATTATGGCTGCTCTTCGGTTCTCGGGTTCTCTGCCGTGTAGAAAAGTTGTGGTACTCCAAGTACCACAGGGTTAGATTTTGAACATCTTACCAGTTTTCTATGCACCTACTCAGACGTTTTCTAGCTGTGGTACTTGAAGTACCACAACTTTTCTACACGGCAGAGAACCCGAGAACCGAAGAGCAGCCATCAACAGCGGTCGTGAAAGCCTGAAGACTACACAACGTAATTATGTATTTCAAACGACACGGTACAACTGAAAGTGTTTCTTCACGGACATATCCCGAGAAAACGTCTGAGTAGGTGGATAGAAAAAGATGGTCAAAATCTAACCCATTATTGACAGCTGCTGATATTAATAAAGAGCTTGCAGTGGCTGAATTGCAAGATTAAAACTTACTCTGAATAAAGTTTGCATAATAACATTTACATTGGACGTAACAACATTGGAAGTTTACACTTTTCAGAGATGAAAGTAAATTTAACAGAATAGAAGAGGATGGTCGACGATATGTGCGGAGATTAAAAACTCAATACTGTAATCCCAAATAGTGTACAACCGTCGTGAAAGGAGCTGGTAGGCAACGTAAGCGTTTGGAGGTTATCTCGTGCCCAGGTGTTGGTCCTCTTCACTTTATTAACGGTATATAGGATCAGCATTACAAAAATATTATGGAGGACAACGTGCTCCTTTATGAGGAAGAACATTTACCGGTAATTTGGAAGTATTTTCAAGACAATGATCTAAAGCATACTTCTACGTTTGTAAAAAGGTGACTTGCAGATAATGCGGTGTTGTTAAATGGCCTTCATGTAGCCCCGACTTGAACACGATAAAATATCTGTGGAGTGACGGGGAAATTGGTTTGCCTGATCAAAAGATGTCTAAGTTCAATGAACTTTTGACATTACAACATACGGGGAAAAATTTCTCCAACACGTTGTTAAGCACTAATGCAGTCTATGCCTTAAAGATGAGATGAGGTAATAAAAACAAAGGGCTATCCAACAAAATATTAACCAATTTTATTTTATTTTTTATCCAAAATCAGCATAAATTATAGTGTCCTTATTTATCTCTCCACATGCATATTTCTACTTTGCACCAGCTCTGTTATAAAATTGAAGGACTTCATATCTTATGAGCTCTAATTTCGTGGATATTGCTATGCCATTAGGTTGGTTTTATAATATCCATTATATTATTATCCATTATATTATTATCCATTATATTATTATTATTTATAATATTTATTCATAACTTGTATGCGTATGATTTTATACAGGTCCCAATTGTAGTGTCCACTCTGAGTGAAAGAATGCAATTTCCTAAAAACAAACACTTTTTCTACAATACCAGTGTCTTGTAAATCTGGGTACAAGATCTAGTTAATTGGTTACGTAGGTAGGTTGTTGTACAATTTATCAGACTGGACATGGCTTCATTCAATCGGATTTTTCAGGTTTTAGCACAGATATTCACCTTATTAATGATTCGTTGCTATTTATGAGTCACGTGCACTATACTGTTGTTAACAGCCATAATTACTGTTATCATCTGCAAACAATAACATGGTCGGTTCTGGATAGATTGGTCGTGTACAACAAATCGGAGTATTGGACCAAACACATCGCTTTGCAGCAAACCTGCTCAAAAGTGGTATTAGATCTGTGTTCTTGTTCCCTAAAATATCGCTATTGTATAACTCAAAATTTAGAAACCGAGTGCATTTCAGAGTACAAAGTTTTGATGATTTGTAGATGTATATATTATGCCGGATTTTTGTATTATGTTGGAAGTTCTATAGGACTGATTTAAACTATGTCTGTTCGCAAATCCAAACAGTCGAGCTATTATATTGTTGGGAAGACGCTGCAATGTTTCTCCATTACATGAGTTAAATTCGGGAGCTTACATAGTGTACCATGACAAAACAACATATGCAGGAGTATTCGGACCAGGAACCAAATACTTCTTATAGCCAATCGGAGTATACGCTAGCGTATTTCAAGCAGAAATCAATGCAATTGGAAAATGTGGTAACTAAACCTGGACAGAGACTATCGGAAGCAAAGCATTGCAATTTTCTGCGATACACTACCAGCTCCAAGTCAATCTAGGAGTGATTTGTCAGACTGAACAACCTAGGCAACGAAAACAAAGTTGCACTATGCTGGATACCAGCAATTAGCGATAATGATGAAGCTAAATTACTAGCAAAGAAGACCGATACAACTTCGTTTGTGGAACCGTAAACGTTTTGCGTTATAAGGATGAGCACCTACTAAAAAAAAAAAGATAGAGAGGGAGGCTCAGAGCATCCCTCTGGGAGAATCTCCCTGGTTTGAGACATTGCCGATATTCCTTGAAAACTGCAATGTATGTATCATCATAGGTTTTCTTACAGGGCATTGTCACCACGGGTAACACGACAAGGATAGGTCTAAAACTATCTAAGTGCACCGCTGTTACGGAAACCTGTGCCAATTATCTCGGCAAACACGTCATAGACCTAGAGGGAATTTCTCTACTGAAACCAGTACAACTATTGCAGTTTATTAAAGATCTTGCAAGAAAGAACAAGATGGAGAGCTTCGAGAGCAGAATGTTTTGTCGTTATTTGAGCAATTAATCGTTCTTTTCCCTAATGCTTTCTGTAGGTAGGTAGTAGAAGTTTTAAAAATCTATAAATACTGACTCACTATCTATAGAACCTATATGTATATATATATATATAACCGAATTGTTTTATTTCATAATTTTGAAGCAGGATATCAAATTGCTGTTTGTTTAGTTTGAATTCTAATTGAAAGTTTCGAACTTTTACATAAAAAGCAGCTTTTTTTGCGGAATTATTACAACTGCAGAACTTTGAGCTACACCTGTTGAACGTGTAATATTTGTAATATATGGCCTAGTTCATACTTTTCCTACATCACGGAAATCTCTTCTTGCCAAACATACTTCGGTATCTGATGGATATATATGTACATACGTAGTACCACAAATCTAGAAGTTTCATCTCCTTAATCTCCTATATAAAGTACAAACTGCCTTTAGTGGTTAGATCGATCACAACAATCTAATAAAATGAAAACGGATGATAATTTATTTCAACATTAAGGTAAAGTGGCTAAACTATTGTCATGACATTGTTTACCTGTCAGTAAAATTTATTTCGTAAGGAATTTTAAGAATACATATTCAGAAATATCACACTATAATCGATCTCTACGTTTAATGTTGTGATCGAAGGCACGCTAGTTGAAATATATTCACTTAAATGCTTTAACGATTGAGTATATTCATTTGTATATTCGTTAAAAACGACAGTCTAATTTCGCAGTCATTTCGCCATCAAAGAACCAATTAAACGCCAACACTCACTAAAAATTATGACACCGACTCCATCGCGTGCGGTAATGGTAAAAACGAGGCACTGGAAGATTACGATCGAAACAAGTACAGAATTATTTTAATTTAATGCTGATAGATGCTTACTCACGTGTCGTTCCGTATTAATGCTGCCACAGTAGTTCAATAACTCGGATATTTTTGGATATATTTGGAACGTGCACGTATGTAGATGATTTCGTCAGTCGCGTTTCGTGTTGTACATACATCAATTTCATGTCCTTTAGAAATATCGAAAATAGCGCACAATCGAATGATATAAATACAGTAAATGCAATCAACTTTCACACATTGTTGCGTCAAACTTTCAGATGAATCTCGTAATACTGATTTGCATATTATTTATATAAATGTTCATTTTATAATAGACTACTACATTGTACCATATTTTCTTATCTACATCCTAATAAGATTAGCTTAACCTTGCATCGAAAAGACTACTTACTAGAAAGGTATGATTTGTAGTTGACAATGGTAGTAAGCAAGAAAAACAGAGTTATATAAAAATATAACATCAATTATTGTTGTGGCTCACTTTATTAAAAATTGACGGATAAATTTTAACGTTTGTCTTAAAGAATACTCACTTTTATCAGCTTATTTCTGGAAATTTAACGCGTAGACAAAACCAAATTATTATCTGAAAGAACGGAAACGTCCAAGTTTATCAAACGATAACTGGAACATGCCGTGTTTAAAGTAATGTATTTGGTATAGATAATAATTACAATCTTCCACGATTTCCTGTTATAAATCTGAATATAGCCTGTTTAGCAGAGCAATGAATGGGTATGATACCTTTAATAAGACGTAACATCAACGTTTGTTAGTTTCTTCGTCATATCAAATGAGGTTATATTAATGCGACGAGAGTTGTGTTAAAAGTATTACAGCAATTTACTAATAAATAAACTAATCATCCAATATGCATTTCGTTTCATATTTATATCTCTCCATTAGTTGTTATTTAAATATTCAACTTTTATAAGAATCTTTGATAAGTTTGAAAAACAGTCAAATACAAAGACCAAATGCTCCAGCACATAGTTAAACTGTAAACTTGCATTTTATTTTAAGTCGGAAACGATGTATGTATATAATGAAATATGTATAATGCTTTCAAATATGTTTGAGGTAATTTAAAATGTACGTAACATGAATGAAATGAACGAACTAATTTTTAATAAAGTCTCCATCGTGCTTCATTAAAGGTTGATTTCAATATTTTAAAATTCATGTCTGTTCTTACCTTTGCTTGCTACACCTGCGCTGAAACGATAAAAGGTATGGATGGTAACAGCTGCTTCGCATTCTCATTTAAAATGTAGTTGAGCTAAGACAATATTACCCAGATTGCTATAGATTCTAAGTAAATTTTAGTAAAGTAACTACTATGGCGACCTTTAAAAGTTCGTTTGGAGCAAAAAACTGTGTACCAGAAGCGTTTATGTGCAACAAAAAACTAATATTTTCTAAACATAGTAAAGTATTACTACTATGTGAGATCAAGTAAACTACTATTCAAGAATGTACCATTGTAATAAGAATTCAAAATTGTAACGAACGTGTTACAAAACCTGCAGGAGTAGAAATTCATCGACGGATAAGGTATTCCTCGAGAATGGTGTTGAATATTTAGAGATAGTCAAATGCATGTGTATGATGAAGGAAGTCAAGAACGTAATGTCTGTCGCTATAAAAAACTATGTTCAATAAGTTGATCAAATTGTTAAAATGATTTGTCCAGTATACTTCCCTTTTGAGCTCATCCTTGTGCTTCTTCCTAACGGGTTCTATCTTAACAGGCTACCAAAAACTTTGTGCTCGCTTGGATCCAATGATGTTGAGTAACCACCACAAAGCTCGCTAACTTGCTTCAGTTTTGAAGCTACTTTTTTTAAATCAATTGTGACAGGAGATGAGACCTACATTCCATATGATATGATACACCCGAATGAAAACAACAATTACAGCAATGGCTGCACACAAATTCAGCAAACCAAAAAAGTTCAAACAGACCTTTAACAACCGATAACTTATGGTTATCGTGTTACAAAACCAAAGAGGTTAGGTTTATTGCTTGTGGAGTTTATGAAGTCTGAGCCTACAATTATTGTAGCTCATTATTGCAAAATTTTACGATGTCTGCATTTAGAGCTACTCACAATAAAAGAAGACTATGCTGACTTTTGGAGTTATTTCGATCCATGGTAATATCCGTCCTTACACTGCTGCTGCAATGCAACGACTCTTCGAGCAATTTCAATAGAATACCTTTGATCACTCGGAAAACTGTCCGGATATAGTGCTGACTTTTATGTTTTCTGCGAACTGAAGGATTGGCTAGGACGGCAGCGCTTCCAAACCAAGGAGGAAAGATAAATTCGCGATTGATTTTAATTCATTGGTGGCAAAATTTTATGAATAAGGTGTTGGACAGTTTTATAAAATAACAATGAGTGTATATAGCATTAACTTTTAGTAATAAACACTGTTTTATATATTTCGGTAGCCTTTTAGTAGCCCATTAGTGGTTGACAGATAAAACAGTCACCGCAGTTACATATATCGTGGAGTACGAAGTCATTACTTTCAACAAATTGAGTCAATTCTGTGTTCTGCATTAAGAGTCTTCAGGTTGTAATTTCTGTATCTAAAATGTTCTAAAGATGACAATGGCCAATGGACAATATATGGCTGTGATCTTTACATAACAATTTTTAACTTTCTGTAATCTACTTTAATGTCTAATTACTCTTAATGCATCAAATTACTCTTACTACATTCTACTACTCACTACTTTCTGAGTAGTATAACAAACTGCTGTATAAGAACATTGACAACCGACAAACACCCATGAAGGTAGATTATTTACTAGTCTCTAGGTCTGAAGCCATCGTAGAAGGAAATTTGCGTCATTACACTTTAGGTAACGACTCTTAGCGGTTAGAAACAGTTTAACGACTCAGGTTTCCTACAGTTCTATCTTCTTGAGAATGTCTTGCCAACGGTTGTCTTGATATGGCCTAACTTTGGCTATTACGTAGAAAGTAAATTCTGTGGTTAAATTTTAAATTGTTTTTATGAGTGGAAAATGTAACTGCAATCACTCTTTTTTGTTTAGCCTATTTTTAGCTAAAACATTTTATTTCAGTTTAGTAAAAATGTTCCAACTATTTACAAAGTCATATGTTAACTACGCTAATTGTAACTAATATTAACAGGTCATTAAAAATAATTTGTGATTTTAATATGAAATAGAAAAAAATAGATAAGGAGCCATTTCCCGGAATGGACCCTGTCATGTCGATAAGGAAAACAAAATAAAGAGACTATTAACATTTTACAGCACTAATGATTAGTTAGACAATTCAAGAAGGGCCCTAAAAATATCTTTAGCCTACGAACATGTTTCCGAAATATCTAAATAATAATTATGTGCATAATAAAAGCAAATGCTTCAGAACATATTAGGGAGTTACCCAACCAACTGACAAATCCCTATTGCTTCATACAATTTCTGCGACCCTTTCGAATATCGATGGGTATAACCTTGAAGTAAAATGAAACAATTTCCCACTCTGTTGACGCTATTATTGCGGCAACGTTGACCTTTAAATTTATTCAGTGAATTTGAACGATCTTAATCACTTCTTATAGCTGGCATTTAATTTTCTTGTAATAACCGACTTTATTTAACTGACGACAATGTCACATTAGATCCAATTTAAAAGGAAGTTACCAACGAGGAAAATCATTCTGTTCGTTTCACTTTTCCAGCTGAAACAGTTTTATGCAAATATACCACAGAAACGTTCGCGTTTACAGAGGCAACATTCATGATATCCAGGTTCCATGGTTACTTAAAGATATTCTCATAAATTAGGAAAGGATGGGCTTTTTAATAACTCTCGTTTGCGTAGCGGAAATAATAACTCGCTTATATTCTCTCATAACAATGTATCTAAACTATGCAAATCATAAAAAAGATTACGGAAGTAACAATTATTTTTCGCAAGAATCCTATTTAAATTAATTTAGTATCTTGTTAAACTTATTCGTGTATCTAGTAATTTCAATTAATTGTAGTTCACATCATTTCTCGATTTCTAAAATGTTTTGCGCGAACTATTTAAAAAATTATTAGCTATCTTGTCAAAATATGGGCTAGACACAATAACAACTAAATAATACTTAAAAATATAAAATAATAGGTTGGTTAATCTATGATATTGCGTTACAAATATTACACTCCAACAGAAATAAAATCTAAAGAGAATAATTTCATCTTTTGCTACTTTTATAACTTTTCCATTAATCATTAAGTATGGAATTTTCTAAATATACTGTAAAATTATACTTTTCCTTTCATAGACGTAACTTAAAAAGGTGTATTACTACTACTTAAAGTCTTATTCTTTCTTCCTCTTCTTTTACTAAAACCTTTTCTGTATTATGTAAATTGCTTTTCAACTCATTTGATTTTTTTGGCTTTTCTCAAACAATTTTCCTTATCTGTCACTTGACTTGTTTTTTTGTTAAACAAAAGTAATCCACACACATTTCATTACAGTATATTTACTATAAAATATATGAAAGCACTAACATACATATAATACGCACATAAATTATTAGCAACGACTGAGTAATGCCGAGATGAAATTACTTGCTCAATGTTAATCAAATTGGAGTCATTTTTACCATTCCATTCCATTCCTCAAAATTCGCGCAGATGTGTACTATGTATATGTTGTATTCTACTCTATACATCATACTAATGGAAATAGAAAATTCATACATATTCAAGCTTCGGCTGCTTACTTCGACATAAAGGGGAACCATTATTAAGCTACGTTCGTAGATCCTTTGTATGGTATATTTCACTCATCCGGCAATTGATATTAATAATTGACGTTTTCGCTAGTACATAAACACATCGCGCTAGGTTGATTTGTAGAAAGGGAAGCAATAATTTCACCTTCAAGGAACATGTATAATCATGATATGAAGACATAGCAATAACAGTATATTAATGTGCGTACGTGAATACACTCACACGATTCAATACGTGAAATTCATGTTTCAATTATAAAGATTCGCTCCAATAGAAATTATTTCTTTATCCAGTTAAGGCTTCGCATTGCTACAGAATCACTTATGTTAGTAGTTTTGCAATACACATCAATATGTGTATATCCATCTCGGTACGTCTGCAATAACATTAACTCTAAGAGGATTGCACTATCAAATTAAGTAATAGTAGAATGCGATTCTATGATTCCAGTCTGCTACATGTTTGTTTGTGTGACATTTCTTTATCGTAGGTTCCAAGAAAAGCTGCAGCATTTACCGATAAGCGATTAGAACACAATTAATAGAATTAACGCGGAAGGAACTTATTTATTTATCGGAAAACAAATAGTAATGGTAAAAGCTTTTTCGCAGAGAATCCAAAGCTATTTGTTTTTACTATCAATAATGGAACACGAACAACCGCCAGCATCGGCTTATTGTGGGAAAGTCTTAATGAACAAAAAATAAACGCCTTTAATAGATTGTATCTACATTGTTTGAAATTTATCGACCTTCCGTTAAATTTATACCTAGGCAGTTTCTGTATTACTTTTAGAATGGTTGTATGTCAATGTCTGCAAGTGTTGATTACAAAAGTTAAAGGCTTAGTCTTTGTCAATTTAAATCACCTACTATTGAATCCATGTATATTTGTCAATAGTGTAGGTACCTACACGTAGGAATGGTGGAGTGAACCTAATCTGAGAACGAAACATTCGTATGCATAAAATACAAATGTTACAGTCGCGTGAAAGTTAAAAAAGAAAGTAGTAACTTTGTGATGAGTATTGTTTTTGACTATTTGAAGTACATATTTTGTATTAAGATTGTAATATCAAAATGGACGAAGAATGTTATGCTTACTAGATACATCAAAATACATTCTACTGGCAACCCTTCTAGCTCATTAAAAAAATAAAGTCTACAGAATAGATGCTGGCCAAAAAGGCTGCATCAACGGGTTTCTGAAAGAGGTGCTCACAATCTCCCAAATATTGCCACCTTGTCAAATGATTTTTAATGTAAAGGGTGGCCCATAATGTAGAGACACATTTTGAAGTCTAATAACTTTGCCTTTGAAAAACCTATAGGTAAGTTTTTGGTGTTGTTCGATAGAAAACCTCAAAAAGTTTCTTTGTATTGCAAAAAAAAAATACAGGGTGTACCAAAGTATAAAAATTGTAATCAAAAGTCAAAAAATTACTAAGTAAAGTGACTTTCTGTATACTACTATTTTTTTGAAGTGTAACCATAGAGATTTATAACTAAGTAATAGTAGAATGCGATTCTATGATTCCAGTCTGCTACATGTTTGTTTGTGTGACATTTCTTTATCGTAGGTTCCAAGAAAAGCTGCAGCATTTACCACAATATCATACTGACAATATCGTACTGACGTTTTCGAAAAATGAATAATCTCGCTCATCATCGCGCTTTTATTGTTGAAAATTTCTTGAAAAATAACGAGTCTATTGCCGTTACTCGGCGCCAGTTTCGCACAAGATTTAATTTGAATTCTCCGTGTAGAAACACAATTTTAAAATGGGTTGGTCAATTTAGAACCACAGCATCATCTCTGAAGAAGAAACCTGCAGGTAGGTCTATTTCAGTTAGAACTCCTGCAAATATTGAAAGAGTTCAAGCTGCATTTTTAAGAAATCCAAAGCGATCTGCAAACAGACAATCTCAAACACTAGCACTCTCAAGAACTAGCCTGCAAAGAATATTGCATAAAGATTTACGCTTAAAACCATATAAAGTTCAACTTGTGCAGGAGCTAAAAGACACCGATTTTGCAGCCAGACTTGCTTTTTCTAACAATTTTTTAGAGCTTTTAGAAAACAATGCTGATTTGTCCGAAAATTTATTTATGTCTGATGAAGCACATTTTCATATGTGTGGCTATGTAAACAAACAAAACTCTCGTTACTGGTCTCAAGAAAATCCGAGAGAAATACACCAAACTCCTCTTCATAGTCATAAAGTTACTGTTTGGTGTGCAGTGTCAGCACAGGGAATTGTGGGACCTTATTTTTTTGAGGATGAAAATGGAGAAAATACCACGGTAACTTCGGAACGTTATGTGAACATGTTGAAAACCTTTTTTCAACAAGAGTTGCGGCGCTTTCCTGAAAACATGTGGTTTCAGCAGAACGGCGCCACATGTCATACTGCCCGCGCATCCATGAATGTCCTGCGGCAAATGTTTCCAGGACGCCTGATTTCAAGGTTTGGTGAACTCCAGTGGCCCCCGAGGTCATGTGATTTAACACCCTGTGATTTTTGGTTATGGGGCTATTTAAAATCCAAGGTTTACATCATTAATCCGCAAAATATCGACGAATTAAAAGAAAATATTCGAACAGAAATTCTGAATATTTCTCCATTAATGTTGCATAATGCTATGCGAAATATGGTGTCTAGAGTAGAAGAATGTTCATGAAGAAAGGTCATCATCTTTTAGACACAATTTTAAAAAATTAGGCTAGTTATTACGTGCTTAGTTAGTTTCTCTTGTTATTAAATGTATTGAATTCCATATTTTGATTGAAACGTTTTTATTACTTTTGATTACAATTTTTATACTTTGGTACACCCTGCATTTTTTGCAATACAAAGAAACTTTTTGAGTTTTTCTATCGAACATCACCAAAAACTTACCTATAGGTTTTTCAAATGCAAAGTTATTAGACTTCAAAATGTGTCTCTACATTATGGGCCACCCTTTAGAAATAGGGCTTGGTTTAATCGCTTAGGAAAAGTAAACTGAGCATAAAATTAGAGTCACCCCGTATTTTGAATATATTTCAAAAATTGTTTTGTTTTCAACTTTTTCGATTGAAACCTAACTTTGATGCGATTGTTTTTCGTGTTTGCGTGAACAAGAAAACTTTTCTATCTTTTTCAAAGTTTCAGTGGTTTAAGAAAAGTTTGATAAAAACAGGGCACCTCAACTGAATTCGTAAAAACCATTATCAGTATATTTTTGGTTTCTAAGGTTTTATCTGTCAATTGCAAATTGTTTCTATAGTTGTATCATAATTGTCAGTGTATTACAATGAGAATAAATCCTGTTGTTGCGGCAAGAATTGTGGCGGCCATAGAAGATGGTCGCGGTCAGCGCGAAACTGCGAGAAACGTTGGTGTGTAAAAGTGTGCAACGACTATTTCAGCGGTATGAAGGAACTGGTCTGCTCACTCAAAGACCTGGTTCAGGACGAGCCAGGACAACAACAGCTGGAGATGATCGCTTTCTCGTTTTTAGTGCTTTGGGAAACCGAACAGTCACAGCAGTTTCCCTTCGAAATCATCCACAAGAAATGAGAAATGTAAACATAAGTGAGGGTACAGTTAGGAGGCGACTTCATAGATACCTGACACAGGTTCTAGAAGACCATGTTATACCGGTCATTGTTGTTCTTGGAGACGACGCAACCTTCATGCATGATAATGTACGGTCCCACACTGCTCGGATGGTCTTTTTCCTTTCAAAATCATCAAATAAAAGATCATTTTAGAATAGAATGAAACAGAATTGTTTGTTTATTTTTGAATATCCTAGTATACAACATAATCCTCTTGGAAAAAACGGCTTAAATATTATACAGCAGTCCAAATGCCCTTACTTTAGAATTGCAAAGCTCACACACAATAAAAGTGTTTCACGTATTTTAATACATGTGCACCATTTAGAAGTTTTCTAATGATGTTATAAAGTAACCAAAAATAGTAGCCAAACTTCAGTATTTTCAAACATATTGACATGAAGTAATATGTTCTTTTCTTTTTTTTTAGATATTCCGTTCATCGGAAATTATATCGTTTCACTAGTATGGTGAGCTTTTTCTGCTACTACCTTCTGAATGCTGTTTCTGTACGCCTTCTTTATGACATTGGCACATTGCTGATGTGACGACTTTCCTGTATCCGATATGCCGGCAGTCCTCATCTTCAGGTATGTAATGAAAGCGTCTCATCGCACTAGACAGGTCTCTTTCATGGAGGAGACTTCTTCATATTACTTTTTAGCTGATACAAAGAATATGTGGACATGGTCGGGCAGGTTCTCAGTTCTTAACACGTTCCACTCCCTCAGGTTACGTGCAACGTTTTCTATGGAACAGATGACATCTATGTAGTTATTGGTATCTCCTCTGCGGAAAGTCCGTATATTTCTTGTATTATGTATCATCAGGTCCCATCCGTTCCGCCCAGAATTCAGCTCGTCTATCATTTATGGTAGAGCCCTTGGTGCTTGATTTAGAGTTAATGTATCCAAGAACAATCGCTTTTGCCTACATATTCTTCGGCTGTTATATTGGGTACATAAATGCTTTAAGATACATATATAAATATCCTTTTGCAGGTTTTGTTTCGCTTTTCTTTATTTTCCTATTAAGGAATAGGACAGCTACATCGCATCTGTGACGCTTAAGCCATTTATCAGCTTTAAATATCTAGTATATTGCCGTTTGGTTCACTTACGGCTAAAATATCTCCGCCCATTTGTTCGGTGGTAGCATACATAAGTTCTACACAAGTTAATTTGAATTACTTCCATTGCAACTACTCGTTTCTTGACCCTTCGCTAGTACTACCTATCCTCGCTGCTCCTCCGTTCATCAGTTTCTTGGCTTTGTCTGGTATAAGCTTCCTAAAGTAGGAACATCTGGTCTGATCTGCCCGATGCCACCTCTATTTACAGGTCGTACAAAAAGCTTTCTTCCATGCATTCATTTGCTCGGTGATCACTTTTACTAGACTTAAGCACGTATTCCTTTTGTCCTCTCCTTGGCATTCCCACTTACAATGTCTGAATTCCTAACATCTAGCATTACGCAATATTGATACGTTTCTTATGTAGCAGGCGGTCTTCATCCTATGCTAATGGTTCTTTTTTTACTCAGCTCTTTGGCCAGTCTGCTTTCGTTACATTTGCTGCGTTTTGGCTGCTATATTGGGTTGGTCGAATTGACATCACCTCGATTTCCTCCAGTTGTGCTGTACCATCAACGCTCACACACCTTCACCGCCACTCACAGTCGATACCAGTCACGTGCACAGCGCTACTCTTGGTTTTGATCTCCGTTTGCTTTTCCATTTTTCTTTATTATTTCGTGTTTCAAGGCAACAAGAAATATTGTTGCCGTGAGATATTGTTCCCGTGGAGGAAATACATATGTATAAAGTGTAAATACTCATATAATCTGAAACGCTGTAATAAGTAACCAAGATCTTATAATTGTACAGACATTCTGACATTGAAAAATAATTCTCTTCTTTGTTTCAACTTCTGTTGAATGTGGGTATGTATTTGATTACTAGAAAGTATTGACTTGTGGTCTTTTATTGATCTAACATTTTAACTACACAATAAATTTAAGTCTAGAATAAACTACAATACAATAAGCAAGAATTAGAAAGGTTATTTAATTTATTATTTATCACACAATAAATATATCGGCTTAACAGTAAAATAATATTTGTTTATCTGAATAATTTACAAATTTTCACAGTTAATGTTAATTGATAACAGCTTGCGACCATTTTGCATTAGCGCTAGCACAAGCAGTTATTCAAGTATGTGATGCAAATGAATATTACATCACAAACTGTCATTACGTTATGGCTACGTCATATCGCTATAAAATATTTTTAATTGACTGATAATTGTAAGAGGGAGCACATCACTGATTGTGAATCGTACTACTACATCAAATAAATGGATTGTATTTGACGTGACTAAGTACTATGTGTTATAAATGTGCAGCATTATATTATGAGTTAATACAATGCGAGTCTCAGTTCATTCGATCGAGTATGTAAACATGGTGAATACACAGACTTAATTTCAATATTTGCGATGTCCAATAAATGATATGAATTGTAGCGTGAAATTACAATTACAAGCTAGTGTGCGTTGACTATGCCTTTAACGTTTTGTTTATTGATTTCATTGCTATCAAATCGAAGTAATTTTCTAACAAAATATTAAATACTTTTCATACGATAAGATAGTTTCATTAGCATAAATCAGCAGGGAATGGAAAAAATATGTATTTTAAAGATTATAATTTCCAATATTGACTATTTTTATCACGAAGTCTTCTATACTGCGATTACATCTTCTTCGGTTCTTACTGTTCTGGCATACGCAAAATATTTATTAGATAGAACGCTGCAGAATATCCTCTACAGGCCGCAACGTATTTAAGAATGCTTTTGATATTATCCGAACGTTAGCAAAATATTCGCTATAGTGATATTATCTATGTTGTTCAAGCTATACATTTCCAATGAAATTCTGAAGGTGTAAAATATTTCTCGGCGTATAAGATATTTCATTCATCGACGAAGCGATCGGTTCTCATTTTTCTGGTAAGGGAATATTTTATCAATTTCGAGCCAATATTGAAAGTTGTCAGATGCCATGCTGATGCAAAACGCTTGTGTAAGAGCATTACGGAATACGCGTCGTGGCAGCCAACGTTTGCGCGGTATCACGTCTGAATAGGAAAGTGGCATACTTGCGATCAGTAATTGGATTTTCTAAACATTCCGAAATAATTGAGTCTCTTTTTGCTCGAATATACTGTACTCGTATCTGTAATTAGATTGCATCTTGATTGAAGAAATCGCCCTAGAATAGGATGGATTGCAACTTGTTACGAGACGTACCGTTACGAACATCGTTACACTCTAACGTTTACACAAAACTGGGTGAGGGATTAAAAATAAGGGTATCAAAATTAACAGTAGCGTTTTGTATGATTCCCACAATGTCACAGAAAAAAGAAAGTATAAAAATTTATTAGATCATCGCAATAATTGTTAATAATCGGGGGGCGGCGTAACCCATATTCCAAATTTTCTAAAAATAAATTCTCTTCTTATTTATCAAACTACAGGTCTATTTTGGGTAGAAAACGATGGTATATGACAAAGTTAGAGATCGCAGAGGTAACAGCCGCTGGCGATAGGTAGGACAGTACTTACAGTTCGGGGATCGAATATTGTTGGTGGCCCTTGTGGCAACGTTTCGCTAGGTCGGTACTCCAGTTGAGTAATCATTCGCGGTAGGGGACATAATTAATTGGGCAACATTATTTAGGGCAAGACATAATTTACAGAGCAAAAGTTGCACCCAGACAGCACAATTGTTTTTTCTTACTACTGGTAATGGTTCTTTCATGTTTGATGCGGCTAGATCTTTCCCCAATGTTTCCACAAATGTATATCTTCTGCTACTGTGCGCTTTCTTCCAATTGGGATGTTTTTCTGTATATACAGGGTGAGTCACCACTACGCCCTCGGTCTCTTGTGTCTAAACGCTAAAAGATATGAGTTTCAAATTTTAGTCAAACATGTAGGACGATAAGGTGGACATTGCAAAATTATTTACAAGTGTACAGGGTGATTAAAAAAGTACAGCATATCAAAGTTAGGTTATTATTAATGGAACACCCTTATATTGTATACCATTTTTGGATTCTACGTCATAAATTAAGATAACTTGGTTGAAAGTTTCCTATACCCATCTACTCCCAATTTCGAGAAAATTTAATTTTTATGAAAATGTCGGCTTTCGCGAAAAAACTAAAAGCATGAAAGCTGTATGACTCGGATGATTTACATTTGTAAGAAGTTATTTTGACAAAGCTAGGAAAGATAATTGTTTAAAGTATACGATTTATACATAGGAATTA
>CM043020.1:19557480-19647069 GCA_023690525.1 Holotrichia oblita | reverse complement strand
CTTGCGATCCTACAGAGAGTGATTTTCTCGTTAATTTCAAGGCTAGGTATATGTACTGCACTGCCAACTCCGTCTGTGCTTTTTGCGCCGTCTGTATAAATGTCTGTATACTCTCTATATTTGCATTTCATTTCTGTAAATAAGGTTAGGTTGTACGAGATATTGCTTGTACAAGGTGGAAATTCTATATTAGGTTGCTGGAAAATATAGTGATAGGGAAGCGAATAAAATGGTGCTGATTTTGATATCAAAATGCTTTCCTGAAACTTGGCCGACTCTGCAAACGCGATTGCAATTGGTGGCGACGATTTATTCTTCCAATACGTACTAATCAGATTGTGTTGATTTAATTTACAGAAAGTTGATAGAAGACCTCTATTATTCTCGTATGCTCTGATTTTGATAACAAATTTCTTAGCTAGAAATTCGCGTCTTAAAGATAGCGGCATTTCTTTGGCTTCAACATACATTGCCTCAACTGGAGTTGATTTCATAACACCTAAACATAAACGGAGGGCATTATTGTGAACGACATCTAAACGCTTTAATACTGTTAAACAAGCTGACCCATAGAAAATGCACCCATAGTCCAGGATAGCTCTTATACTTGCTCTATATATTAACATCGAGGTGTGAATATCCGCTCCAAAGGTTACTTTATTCGTGATTTTTAACAGATTTGTTGCTTTTATTACTTTAGCTCGAACTTTCTCTATGTGTCCTCTCCAATTTAGTTTATTATCAAGGTACATGCCTAGATATTTTGTTTCGTGTTTTATAGGAACGGTAATGTTAGCTAGCTTAATAGAGCTTTGATTGGGCGCGTGATGTCTTGTAAAGATCTGCATATTGCATTTAATATATGCCTAATATGCCTTGCACCTAATATGCCTTGCACCTTGCAAAATCAGGACGTGTGATTGTAACGCAATGAAATTTGGTATAAAGATTTGTACTACGTTATTATGCTTGACGAACATCTGAAGCGACAAGATAGTGCTACAATGTGGACATGTCTTACAAGTTGAAAACTGCTGGGTTAGGTCTACTTGCCAGTATGCAAAACTTTAGAAGCTTACTATATTTGTTGCAATTATAGTTGGTAGTTGTTTGGGCATGTTCAAATGGATAATAATACTTGTCAACCAGTAAGAATTACCAGTGATACAATGGTAGAAGACGGCATTTGAAATACCTGATATTAGTCATATTTTAGGGAAATTAAAGATTGTAGAAATGTACCCTACCCCAGGCGACATTATCCAACCAGCAAAATATCACTATTTCCTCAATTCCCAATTTTAAGGTTGGTGTCTAACTCAAAATGAATTACTGTTAAATCAATGAATGATGTTTTGTGAAATTACATTAAACATAGCAATTTGTCCAAGTATAATATTCCAGCTTTAGTTTACGTACAAAGTAAACTAGAAGGATGAAGTTTCTATATTAGTGTTCTGACTACTGCTGTAGAAGATGGTGTAATAATCTTGTTACAACTAAACCCAAACAAGTGCAACCGATTTATCTCAGTGTATTCAATTCTTTTCTACCATATTTCAAAGATTACTTAAGCCAAACTCCTAACGCTGTAGTGCTTTTGTTTACGTAACAATATATCATAATCATCTGTATCAAATGATCCATATAAGTGACATGCTAGTTATTAATTGAAGTTATGAAGTTGGGCTAGCAATGTCACTTGCGCCATAGTCCGGAAATACGTTGGTCGATCCCTGTTATCTCCTTCCTAAGTTTAAGCTTTTATTATTTGCCAAGCTGCTTGATATATGCGGAAAGTCAACATCGTATATCAGTCCGCAGGAGAAACTGTAATAATAACTCACACCCAGCTGATACTACCTGCAATTGACGAAATCTGTCGAGAGATGATAACGCATGAATTATTGTTTTTATTATTTTTAACAATCGCGGTGTGATGTTTTTAAATGTTTGGAAAATGCTATAAGATGCATGAAGCTGTAGCTTTGAGATGTATACCTGTTATTTGTCTTATACAGAGGACCAATTTTAGATCAGTAAAATATCTCTAATAACTCTTTACTTGTTGTAATATTATATTGTGGTTAAGATCTAATCTTAACTAGAATTTTATTATAATAAAAATAATAATTTATTATAATTTTGATTTCAACGATAAAGAAATCCTCGAAGCATAGCGCAATCGATGCTTTCTGCTCAAGGTACTGTTAGCCACAGTGACCCTAGACTGCAACATCGTTACCACAGATACGTGTTATTAACCAGAACTCATAAAAAGGATAAACCAGAGACTGACAACAAACAAGAAAGAAAAATAAACAAAAGCAAAATCTGCGAGAACACCTCAGAATCAGCCGGAGTGGGACTCTGAGAACTGTTGTCAGTAAATTTGTGCTTCCAGATGCTGGCAAGACGTTATGTGTAGGTACCACCAAACAATACCAAATTTACTCTTCATTGACTTAGAAAAGGACAACACAGAGCTTTATTTTATGTTTGAAGCAATATACTGGATGTACTAACTGGGGTTCTCTTGTACTCTTCTAGTAAAAAATTGGGAGTACATTGCATTCAAACATCTCCTATACGTCAATTTGGTAGCTGTGAATGATGGTTCGCTGATATCTTTTGATACATTATCCCTAACTGTCGCTTAGTTGAGTCTCCATGGGCCCTAAACACAAACTCAGAATCACATTTGACGCTCTGTAGTTCCGTAAAAGCTATTTGACTTTCCAATTCATTTTGGTGCAGCAGTTTTGAATACATACCATTCATATAAGTCTGGGTGATTATTATTTTCGCTTGATAAATGGAGAAAATGTTATCTCAACTAATTCTTCTCCACCTCGTTCTTTGCTTATCCTGATCCTATAATATTCTCAGTAGAACAGAAGACGCCAAAGAACACGTGACGGCAAGAAAGCCCTAGAATGGTCATAACATTTACTAATTTCTAAAGAAAGAAATTAAAATAATTTAATTGGGAAACACGAAGCTCTTATGGAATCTTTTATTTTATTATTTCGACATATGGTTTATTATAATTAGTCCTTTACAAACTGACACATTTTCCAAATTCGACTGTGTTAGTGATGATTGACAGTACGTTAAAACTCAGTTTTAAATCCTAAAGACGCTAACAGCGAATTAATAAAAAACAAAGAAAAAATAGAAATAAAGAGACCTAGACAATTGAGTTACATTCCAGTGTAAGCAGAAAGAAAAAACACCGCAGCGTTTCGCTGAATTAATATTGTCTGACATTATAAATCATCAAGTTAAATTTTGTAATTCATATTATACAAAGCTGCTAAAATATATCAGCTGGGGCCGCTATAACAGACTTTAATTAAATCTTAATTCGCGGAAATAATAAAACTTCTGCTATAAACTGTAGTCTGGACAGAATAAGCTATTATGAAGTAATAACGGTATCTATCCAAAACCGTAAAAATCAAGATTGCAAGATATGCGCTTGCGAGGAAAATCCTTTATCTAAAATATCGTTACACATAAACTTTATACAGCATCAAACCTTCATTGAAACGTATGTAACGGTATCGTTGTAAACGCGGTTTTTACCAGATGTATCATGAAATTACACAATAGAGAGTTTGGTTTAAATTCGGTCAGCGTTTAGCACGAGAAATAATGCGACCCTAACCGAACATTTGACTTTTCGCACCCGATATTCCACCGTGTACGTATAATAATAATTTTTTATTAACATCCGTGTCTATTACGGGCTTTATGGTGTTGTAAAAAGCTTAAATAAACCTGCGCTGTTCCAGAAACCAATGCTTTTTCAGATATAATGTTTGGCTTAGCTTTTTTCATACGATTTCACTTTAGAAGGGTTTAAGAGTATCTGATATTTACGTTTTTATTAGGAAATTCATTAAAAACATGGCATGCAAAGTATATATACCAGACAAAATGAAATAAAATAATGTTGACACATATTTTATAATGTAATATTTGAGTATGATAAATTAAACGAGTTGACATGTACACGAATTTTCCGTATAAAATGACACCGTATACTGTCCTGAAGTTACTATAGTTTAGAAATATATGTATCTATAACAATAATTGTACTACGTTTACTAATTATTACATATGACAACAGAAATACTTACACTGCTGGTACACCAGCGCAATTACATAACAACGCTGTAGAACAATGTCTTTAATAAATAATAATATTGTCTAGATGAGTTTGAGTATCATCGAACTCGCTACATCTACGAGGGAGCGTTTTTATATTCGCGGCATGAGCGCGTTGAAGGGGGGTGACTAGGCGCATTGGGGGCGTGGCCTGTGCAGCGACTCATAATTAGCATAAATACGATGTTTCATTGTTATTAGACAGTTACGGCCCCTCTGTGGGCGAGACGAAGCGAACGGTCGACTGGAAGATGTTTCGGGATAACGCGGATCTCCTCTCTCAAAATATCCCAGAGGGATTTCCGGACTTAGACTCACTTGAAGGGGCTGCCGAGGCACTGACAAATGGCATCTCAGAGTGCCTAAAAGAGGCTACAATTCATAGAACAGCTCATACAGACAGATGGTTGCCACCGCATCTCAGAGCTCTTTTGGGAGCAAGACGCAGAGCCAAGAAGCGTGCTCAAAGAACGGCCTACCCGGCTGATATCGCCAGGGCAAGTGAATTGGGAAGGATGCTTAGACTGTCGCTTAGGGAACACAGGGAGTCCAGTTGGTGGGAGAGGGTTCCTTCTTTGACTTGTGGCGACGGTTCTCTGTGGAGGATGACTAGAGCCCTAAAATTAAATAAAACCAAACTAAGTGGAATAAAGCCGATGCAGGGCCCTCAGGGTGTTACATACGAGTCGGCTGAAAAGGCTGAGCTTCTGGCGGATCACCTTCAATCGGTCCACGATGCCCCCTCGGACGAGGATTCGGACGAGGAACTTGACGCTGAGATTGACGAACAACTTGGATCGCTAACAACCTTGGAGGGCGAACCAATAATTTCTACCACCTCCGGGGAGGTCAACTTTTTTATTAAATCCTTTAAGCCAGGTAAGGCTCCCGGCTTTGATGGCATCTCTAATACGGCTTTGAAAACACTGCCACCAAGCGCTATTGAAGCTCTAGTGACAATAGTGAATGAAGTTCTTCGAAAAGGATACTTCCCGAACATCTGGAAAAAATCCATAGTCGTGTCAATTCCAAAGCCGGAGAAGGATTCCTTGTTCCCCCAGAAGTATAGACCGATATCCCTGATCTCCAGCGTTGCTAAGATTGCCGAGGCCATAATTCTGAGAAGGCTTAAAGAAGAAATCTTCCTTCAAGACCTTCTTCAGAATGAACAGTTTGGTTTCCGAGAGGGCCATTCCACCGAACACCAGGTATTCAGAATAACAGAAGCCATCCGAAACGCGCTGAAGAGCAGGGAAAGCATGGGAGCTGTCTTTCTGGACATAGCTCGTGCATTCGACACGGTGTGGCACAGGGGACTGATTTACAAGATGGCCTCCAAGGGAATGAACCCCAACTTGGTCCGGCTAATAGCTTCATACCTTGACGGCAGGAAGTTCGCGGCTCGTCATGAATCTAACTTATCATCAGTAAGACAGATGGCAGCGGGAGTTCCACAAGGTTCTCTGTTGGGTCCGAGCCTGTTTCTAATATACATGAGCGATCTCCCCAACAACTTGGAACTGAAGTTGCAATTTATGCAGATGATACTGCCATTTTCGCTGCCTCCAGGGATGAGGAGCAAATGCGCCGGAGACTTCAGGAATCCTTGGACGAGATCATGGACTGGGCCACGAGGTGGCGCCTCAGAATAAATAATTCAAAATGTGTTGCCGTTCGCTTTACAAGAAGACGCCGCCCGCCGCCGGACTGCGTGATCGTTGACGATTTCAGAGTCCCCTGGAGCCCGACCGTCACCTACTTGGGAGTAAAGCTGGACGCTCGCCTTACCTTTAGGCAACACATTGAGAAAACAGTGGGTAAATTTAACGCCGCAAGATCACATCTGTACCCGCTGTTATGTCCAAAAAGCGATCTCTCCATGAGGATCAAGATCTTGATTTATTTCTCGTTTCTGAGGCCCATTATAACATATGGCACACTCTCGTGGTCCAGCATGGCGAAAACCATCTTCAAGAAGCTCGAGACCCTTCACAACAGAGTCCTCCGCCTGATAGCGGGCGCTCCATGGTTCGTGAGGAACACCCAACTTCGAGAAGACCTTGGCGTGCCTTCACTCAAACAGCACGTCCTTAAATTAGCGAACGCAGCCATGGAGGGAATTGGACCATCGGGAAATCCCCTCATCATCTTGTTGAGCTCGACCCGGACAGACCGCCTCCCAGAATCCAGGTCAGAAGGGCTCTTGCCATAGAAGACCAACCCTGAGAATGTGCATTATTCCACCAATTTTCTAGTCAAAACTTGACTTGAGAACTCAAACATACCTACAAACACCCGGGTTAGAGGAACCTCTCCCAGATGAATAAGGGGCTTTCGAACCAAGGTTTGGCGTCAGATGAGAAAGAAAGACCATAGTTAGACAGTTAGTCTTTGAGCTATCGTAAACCAAATAACATAAAGCAAGTAACCAACCAAGTAATAACGCGCGTAGAGTGTTCGCGTGCATTTTTGGACCTCTGTAATGAGGACAAAGATGGTGTATTGAGTCGAATTGTTACTGGAGACGAAACTTGGGTTCGTCATTATGAACAAGACTCCATGCAGTGGCATAAAAAGGGCACAGCACCTCCCAATAAATTTAAAGTGTCACAATCAGCTGGGAAACTCATGGCAACGGTATTTTGAGACTCGGAAGGAATATTGTTGATTGATTATAAAGATAAAGGTGTTTCTTTAACCGGAGAATATTACGCTTTAATATTAGAGCGACCAAAAGAAGCCATTAAAGAGAAAAGACGGGGAAAATTGACGAAAAGTGTGCTGCTTTTGCACGACAACGCGCCCGTCCACAAGAGCCGCGTTGCGTTAGCTGCCCTGCATAAGGTGAGCTTCTAAATTGTGAATCACCCACCCTACAGCACAGACCTGGCCCCGAGTGATTATTATCTGTTTTCGAAAATAAAAAAAGAGCTGCGGGGTAAAAAATTTACTACCGATGATGAAGTCAAGGAGGTAGTTTCGTCGTATTTTGCAGATAAAGAGAAATCATTTTTTTATGAGGGTATAAATAAATTAATTGAAAGATGTGAAAAATGTATCCGTCTTGCAGGTGAATATATTGAAAAAGAAAAATAATTTGGTTTTTTTATTTCCACCCCTTATCCCCCATTCCGCGAATATAAAAACGCTCCCTGGTAATTCTAAATCGCAAGTAGGTTTGTGATACAACGCAGATGTAGAGAAGGAAGAACGATTGGACGCAGTTTTAGCGGAGCGAATATAAAAACGATATAAAAACTTCATGAATGAGGAAGTAAGTTATGTCAGAGTGGTTGCCAAAAATTTGACCAAGGTATAAAGAAGCAAAATAAATTCCCAGATGGTGCAGCTTGATATGTGAAATCTTTATGTATGTTTACTGGCATATCAGTTATGTTAGACTACTCTTTTTTGCGCAGCACGATATACAAATGCCTTCTATTTTAGCACATTTGCGACCACCATCACAGATGGGTGACGGAATGGTCCTGTTCAAAAAATAGGGACGCATATTTCTGACAATCACACTATTCATTTGAATAATGTATTTTTATTAATGCTTTATAATAGGTAACTAGGACTTCACGTTAGTTCGTGTTACTGTTAGGTACATATGTATACGTGCCATTTGGTTTGAATATACTCGATATAAGTTCCACTATTGAAAATTAAAATAAAGAGGCTCTTGCAATCAGTACTTCTGATGGACTATAAATTTGAATGGGAATTAAGTGCAGTAGTTCAGGATTTACAAGATTGTGATAATATAAATAGCAACCAGTGATGAAGCGCAAATAAATGAAGTAGATAATATTGGGTCTAAACTCATGGATGCTACCTCAAATTCTATCGTCAAGACTTCAGGTAATGAAGAAAGACATTGTTTTACAAAATAAATATGACTATATAAATATCAATGAAAGGAAAGACTCAGAAGAAGACGTAGAATTACTTGATTTTAGAGGACCAGGAGGCATCAAAATATCAATTACAATTGACTGCACATTTTGAAATATTTTACTAATTTTCTATGAAGCGCCACAATAAACTATATTGAATTAGACTAATGTAAGATCAAGTAGTGGTTAGGGTTCAAGTTTAAATACAAAAACAAGCATGGTGTAACAAAGGAACAGAAATCCTTTGCACTATCATCCAATTTTTGAACGAGCATTGTCAAGAACTCAATTGGAGTGAATTTTGTGATACAACTGCTTCTGCTTTGACCATGACGACAAGAGCAAACGGTTCCATGACATCAAAAATATAATCTCACATGTATTGGATAGTGTGGGAGGATAGTAAGTGTGAAGTGAAGCTCTATGAACTTCGTACTCATGATAAATGTTTCTTAAATCTTATAGTATATAGTGACCGGCGGATGGTCACATCATCTATTTGGATAATTATTCCAGCAATGAAACAGCAAAATGTTTGTGTAACGAGAAGACATATCTATGTGGAACATTGAGAAAAACTAGGACAGATAAGAATATTAGAATGGGAAACTAGACTCAAAGTATTAATGACATCCGCAGAGAATAATGCAGATATAACCTCAGTAAAAAAATAAAAAAGGAACAATAAGCTAATAAGCTAGTTGTGATAGCAGAATAAAATAAATTAATATATGTATTTTTTTACCTTTATGAAGATTTATTTCCACTTAGAGGTCAATAAAACAATAAATAATTAAATACCAATTTATTCCATAAATGGAATAAATATATATATATATAAATCAGGAATTTAAAATAAATATATGATGAAGAACGAAAAGGACTTTTAAAGAAAATGAATAACTTTGTATTTATGTTGATCATTTAAAGGAACTGATGATATCACCGTAGGGCTCTGTGTCCAGTTACAGATAAATCTATCTCATAGGTATGTGTCAGGCTAAAAAAAATTAAAGATATTCCATATCTTGCGCATTACTATTATACAATGAACAGCTACCTTCTTCATTTGCTTTCGTTTCCTAATCAATGGAGACAACATATTTAATTAGGTAATACCCTTATGTATGGCTTAATATAGAGTAATAATCCAATGCGTATCTTTCAGTCCAACCTGGTTTCTCTTGGCTAATTTTATCCAAGAATGGAGGAGCGGATATGACATCTGTTTTTGAATTCACACCGAATACTACCATGACCTCAAAATAACTATCGACCTACCTTTGCAGTTTATCTACATAGAAGTGTAGCAATGAGCCGAATTTGTAATTTTCGTAATTGTAATCACAGTAGAGCAATAATGGGAACAATGTGCCCGTCGAAAATTATAAGAAGAAGACATGTTTCTCTGGTACGTTGGACGCTCAAAGCTGCACATCATTTACGATCAGAGTGAGGAGTATTACCATCTAAAGTTATTTATTGAAACTTAACTTTAATGACCTTGGAATTTAGGACGTATTTTGAGAGAATTTGTTACAAAAATGCCTAGTATATTAAGAAATGTCGTCTAAACTGTAAAAATTGGGCTATTGGTACTAAGTATATATGAGTATTTACAGCTGCTAGCAACTTTGGAGCAACAAATCTTGTCTTAACTGGCAAAAATTTTTCTAAATCATGAAACTGTAAATCCCTATTCAACGGAAGAAAGCGAATCAGAAGTTGTATTTTAGTTGTGCTTTGACTTACATTTTTCAAATTTTCAGCAAGTAAGCCTACAGTGATTTACAAGAGAACAAAGTACAAAATAAGGTTATGAGACATGCAAAGATAATAAATTGTCTAAAATATCGCGGGTTGATGAAACTCTAGCACTAAAAAAGCTATCAATGATGGTCAAACTACAGATATTTAACAATTATGAAAATTTCAAGGTCCATCCGTTCCACCTATAGTCAACAATTTTTTTAAACAAAGGCAGACGTGTTCGAACGAGTAAAGAAGAGAATTAAAAGTAATGGGGTAGTAAAGATGCGAATAAACTGCAGAAAGATTCAGGAAGATAGGAGAATGTCTGACTTGTCGATTCAGAAGAAAATTTGCTTGTAAAGCCAGCCTTATAAAAAACAAAAATATTTGAGTGAAATCGGCAAGAAATAGCGAGAATAAAAAAGACTACAGCGATTACGCAAAAACAAATGCAAATTTATAACTATAATAACCATACATACTAGTAAGGAAGTGACTGATAGTTACGAGTTTGATAGAATAGAAACTACGTAAACCACAATCGTCTCTTTGCAAACTGTGTACATTTCTTTCTG
The DNA here is from genome assembly GCA_023690525.1 of Holotrichia oblita. Classification (NCBI taxonomy): domain Eukaryota; kingdom Metazoa; phylum Arthropoda; class Insecta; order Coleoptera; family Scarabaeidae; genus Holotrichia; species Holotrichia oblita. Next base: position 19,636,670 of record CM043020.1, on the reverse strand, counting down.
GATAACTAAAGTACCTACAATGTAACACGAATTTGAGTAATGAAGCAGCCCCAGGGAATAATTAAAATATTTAGCGCAAATATCAATCAAGAATTAATAAAACGCACGAATAGCAAATTTAATTGAAGTTATCCCAACCACTGCTAGTTAATCTGAAGGTAGTATATTAGTGAGTTGAATAGGTAAGCGGATATGTATTCACGAATGAACTTCATATATTCCATTTAGATCAATTTAATAGCAGGTACTTTATCACATTTAATTGCACAGTTAATTTCGAGTAAAATTTAGTGAATAAGGATATCTGGCGCTTAAAAGTTTATGCCTCCGGCATAAACCTTGAGATTTGTAAAGTAATCAATGTCTGTGCGAGTTTCAAACGGTTAAAACTACTCTATTCCTTTTTACAACAAAGTTTCAACTTTAACTTTCTATGTAATTAAGTTCGTTTACGATATAAGTTTAGCGTTTTTAATGTTGTTAAATACGGCCGATATATTCATATGCTCACGAAGAATATTTAATTCGTTGCAGTTACGAGTCATTTATTTTTGGGTGAAATCGAATTATCCTAGAATATGTATTGAGAAAATTATGCCGTAGCGGAGTTAGAATATATTTTCTGCTTCGCCTTGCTGAACATCAATAATGTCAGCTTTATTTCATTTTAATTTTTCAATCGCTGGAACTAGTGTAACAAATTTTCGAAATAATATTGTATTCTAACTTTTTCATCTGTTTATTTCTTTCCAAAAGAAACTTTTTTGTTAACTATTTTCCTTTCTGATATACTAAATGTTGTACTTCTCCGAAATCTTTCTCTCGTATTTAGAAAGGAAAGCAACTTTTACCTGCTTGTTAGTCGAAGGTTAATCTACTTTAGTTTTGTTGGTACAAGTTTGGAGATTCCAATGCTTAAGGACGCTTTTCGAACCAATTCACGCACACATTGTTCTAAAATGACAATGTAATGAACAATAATTCGATTGATTTTAGTCTCTCCGTCTCGGAGAATGATGCTTCGGATATAGATACAAAGTAATGGTTATACCTATTTTTACTTATGTGCGCTTTTTATGGCGCCCTCTAACATGAACACATGGTGCCCAAAAATTTTCCAGCAGATTGTAAAAACAGGCTGGCTTGCATATAATGCGGATATAATGTTGGAGATGGCTCGTCTATATGAAGTAGTCAAGGTAGATTCATTACAAACAATACTGAGATTAATTTTGATAGTTTCACTCCTTCACTAAGGCAAGAAAATAGTCTGATAGTATGTGCCAATGAATCTAAATTTGTAAACAAATGTATAGTTGATTATTGGAGAGAAATTATGGTGACAAAGGGATTTTCATAATGACAGATAGCTTCTTGTACCGGTGTCTCATTTCGGGACTCGTTTTTGAGTATTTCAGAGTACTTGGCTGTAAAAAACATAGTCAAACTGATCTGGACTTCTGGCCATTTCAGAATAGAAGAAAACCAGAAACTCTATTACACTGGCAAGAAGCGCGTAAGTGTACGTTTAATAGGGCCAGAAAGAGACTGTCGAAGAACCCAAGAGAATATGAATCAGGAGATAGATACAAAGTTGAGACAGGAGCATTACAACTACTGGTGGATAATCACCGGAGGGGAATCTGCTCAAACTTTCCTGGTGGGACCATCCAGCAAAAAATTTGGAATAGTATCGAAATTACCTGAGAAGGGATGGCAAAGAATTGCTACAACAAAACGTTTTTCTCGCGAAACGTAATGTGAAGTATAATGCGGTGTATTATTACAAGTAATAAAGAAATGCTATAGGATAGTATAGTAGGGAAAATCTAAAACAGGTAAAGAGTATTAAGGTTTATTAGTGAAAGGAAGATAATGTCATATATATAGTAGATATTGTGTGTTATTAAACAAGTATTTCGAACATCACATTGTAATGCACACCATAAATTTTATAGAATGGTATGTTTGAAATAAAGGCGTATAGTTTGTATACTTTTCAGGATAAATATTACGTATAACAATAGCTTTCAATAATGGCGCTCTAAAACGGTTAAATCCATCTAAATTATATAGCAACTCATGAGTTTAAATTTCCATAATTTTCGCTAAAACAATCTCGAAGGCACTGACTGCCACCTATTTAATGCAACAATAAATCCTTTGTTTCGCTCTCTTCGCCTGCACAGCAACTAAAGACTTAAAGTTACGATTGTGATATTTTAAGTGATCTGCGAAATGAGGTACCCGACCGCTTTAATTGAATTTCTAGATCAGAGACAATGCGTATGGGTTTAGGCATTGTTCAGATGTCTTACTTTGGTAAATAAGTTATGTACATATGCACGGTTCATTAGAGGTTAAGGGACCCTTTCTGGAGTGTTCATATAAGACCCTTCCACATATTAAATTGTGATGTGGTAACATTAAAGCTATATATGTATATTGACGACAGAAGTTTTAAGATACTTTAATTTACGTTGGACTTCTAAAATGACCCAATGCAGTAGGTTTCTGAACAATCTAAACCAATAAAGTACAACAGGCAAACGATACTTCTACCGTATTGTAGTAATAAAAATGCAGTGATAATGCTTTTGTTATTCAATGGAAAGAAATCTTTAAATCTTTGTATGTGTTTGTCAATTTAATAAAGTTGTATGCGATAGCCATACGGAAGTTTCAGGAAATGCTTTTACTTTAGGAATTTTATAGTGTATTCTGTCTCAAAGTTTTATCCACTTTAAGTCACTTTGTATTTATAACTGAAAGACTAGAATATATATTGTCGAGTATTTGAGTAGGTCGATACAAGGTAGTTCGGCAAACATATGCAACTGGAGAAATGCGGAAGTCAATTCAGATATTACATATTTAGATCTATCACAACTTTATTCATAGAGACTATAATTCCATCTAATTTTGCAGTTTTCCTAGAAACATTTAGCAATGATATGAGTTGAGAATTACCGAAAATTACATTTCTGAACGTAAAAAATAAGAGACATTACTTTTGTAACTATCACACCAACAGTTGCTGATGCAGGTAGGTTTTTGTCGTATAATCGTATAAATACACTATCGGAAAAAAGGGACGAGCACACCCTGTATAATCTGAACGCGGAAAGATACATACAATTTTAGCGGTGGGGAAACATTTATGCACTGACAAGTTGATCCAGTGAGTTCAGAATTTCTCTATAGCTGCATCTTTTTATTGAGCAACTCCAGCAGGTGCAACATTCCGTTGGCATAGAAATTGAAGCGGGTGGGAGAAACTGACGTTCTTACTGTGGTGCGACGGGTCGGCGTTCACCCTATAGCGTCGACCCTTAAAACTCTGAGGCTGCACTACCCAATCCCTGGTTTCATAGTTCCAGGCCAACGGGCATGGCGGGAGTAGACTTCGTATATAGGGGAGGATGCTTGGGCGTAGGCATGGGCATACGCTCCGGTGTCCGGCCGCTAACCGTCGGAATATACGGTGGGTAAGTGAGGCACCCTACGGCGCTTACCTAGAGAACTCTGCAGCTGCACTACCCCATCCTTTGTGGCAACACTCAGAGAAACGGGCGTGGCGAGAGAATTTGGCGAAGATAGTAGGGGAGGATAAAAGTCGGTTCGCCGAGGAGTAGTCCGCCCGCTGGTTGTCTGATTGCGGAAACCTTTGGTTTCATCCTAACACAACTCGGTTATTCTGGCACCCTACGATTTCACTGTAGCTGCCGCGGATACTTGATCGCCGGAGGGGCGAAAGAGTTGGCGCGGTTGACATTTTGGGGTAGGGCTTTTGCGCGGCCGTCCCCGTAGTTCAGGCTTAATTTACGGGCGGGCTGGTTGTACCTCACGGCCAGATTCCGTTTCCCACGCTTGGCCGATAGTAGCCATCCCTTTGGCGTCCAGCAACCACTTACGTGTGGTGCGAAGGGATACTATGCAGTCGTACTAGATGCGTAATGGAAGGCCGTTAGGCTGGCGATTACCTTTCAAAGCCCTGTAGAGATTAACGCTGCAAGTTGTTGAAGAAAAGAATGTGTTCGATTCAACTAAATTGATCCGGTCACAGTACTAAAGTTGGTTTTCCAAAATTTAAAAATTGAGTAGTTAATTATAGATACTGTTATCAGATTGCATGGCAGTCTTTGTGTTTACAAATTTTATTTCAGGTGCAGTTAGATAAAAAGCGTTTCTATGTTGAAAGCAATAAATTGAGAAGCAATAAGTTTGTTTATGAAGCACTTCATAGAGAGTAAAAAGTAGAAAAAAATTAGGAATGATTCTTAGTATCACTAGCAGGGAGACCAATAAATAAAATTAAGTCGAATCTCTAAGTTTATTTTAGCATTTTCCCTTAACAACTTCTTTTAAAATATATTGTTATTTTAACAAACGCTCGATTAGACTTCTTCATTATATATGGATGCTGTTGGGTTATTTGATGCAAGCAGTGCCTACATATTGAAAGGATTGGAGAACTAAATTTTTCGCCCACATCTGCAAAGCTGCTATTTGTTTTTAGTAAGTGCGTTCACATAACATAATATGGACCTGTAAGCGTTACTTTTACGAAAGACTAGTAACTATGCAATGCCTAAATTGAGAAAATGCTCTTTGTTTTTTGTGAAGTCAGCTACATTCAACCCATTCCCTTATATTTCGGCTTCATTGCAGCCCTGAAAAGCAGCTAATTTAAATTGTAGTGTAAATTGCAGTACAACGAAAAGTAATGAAGAAAGCCTTGGGCCCCGTATATATGCCTCTTTCATGCAAGAGTTTCAACACATTTGAACATGTAAGGATCAAACCGAGAATTCACGGAGGGTAAATTCCGTTGTAACAGCATTAGTTAAATAACCTTGTGTTAGATCTTTGGCAAATTGAATACTAGCTCGAAAGAATAGACAATTCGTAAACTCTATTTACATAAGATAAATATTTAAATTCCTGTATACTAATACATATATATCTCGCCTAGTTTCATTCGGTAGAAGCTTTTGACGACTATCTGAGGTGTGCAGTTTCGGAAGCTTTTCCACGTAGATGTACCGCCTATAATCGGATAATTTATTGCCGAAGCTTTATTTTTATTTATTACCGCATTGTAATACATTATTCGCTTATACATTATATCCCTAGCAACTTCCAATATTGCCAAAGCAGCACTCTGCACGATCGAAAAGCGTACGTCAATTAACTGTCAATAAGTACGTAAAGAGAATTGACGGTTTTATTTATCCGATTAAATTTTTTTGCAAGTTGATTTAATCAATGTTATTTCGCCTGTCATGTTAATACCCGAATATAACAGAGTCCTGATATATTATACATAAAAAGCTGTAGAAACTAGTATTAGCGAACAATTTGGAGAGCTTTAGTACGGTAGTGTAGCAAATATCAAAAAGTTGCAATGCATATGTGGAATCTGAAGCTACTGACTGTGAACTATATACAATTAATCAAATGAAGATAACATACATTTACAAATTTTCCGATCAACTGCGCCAATCTAATCTATTTGACTGAAGGCAATTAATGTAATTACACTTTTCTTATTACAAATTTCGCAACGTTAACGCTGTTAATAGCACGGTTGCCATGGCTCATATTGAAATAATACATCATACTATGCGCGGATACATAATATGCAGTTATATTTCAGTGGTAATCATGGCAACAATGATATGAATAACAGTAACGTTACTCAGTAGTCAGAGTAATTTAATAGTTTTCTTTTTGAAAAGCAAATGCAAACCGCCCAATAACATAATTAAGAGAGCTTTTAGGATAATGTTATACAGGATCAAATTAAATACAAGTAAATTACAAAATTGAATTGTAATTGACGTAATGTTTGTGAGGATATTATTAGTTTACAAAGTTCATCATCAAGAAAACCAGAAATGTGATAGATCTAAACAGTAAACTATAGCTAACGAATAACTTTGCAACTCGCTAAGAAACTTATTTTAATTCCAAAATTCCTCATTAAGCCATGTTTCGGGAATATTTGCTGGGTTGTTAACTTTCCGTACAAATGTTATGCGTTGCTCCTTTAAATTAATATTGGATAACTTTTCTTGTATAGTGAGAGTTTGCCAGATCCGGCCAAAAGACATAATCACTACATGGATAGTTAGTTAGTTTTAATAAATGGTACCGAGCGTTTCTCTAAGCAATCACTTATATATATTTATGTATATTTGTCCATTAGTAGCGAAGCCAGATTTGCGTTTGAATGGAAGGCTTAATCCTTTTGGGCACATAGCTATCTAGACCAAAACTTTGTGTTCAAACTTAATTTTTCAACAAAATTTTTTGAAGGCTGCGTTGAAAAAACATTGCTTAAATAAATCCATTTCCGTTAATTTTTGAGTGGGTTATTATGAAATAGGATTCGTCATCTACAGCCTGGGCCATAAGTATTGAGCACCCTACAAATTTTGCACGTGTGCGATAACTATAACAGTGAATAAATCCTGCTGTTTATGAAGTCTTTTGTCAGCCTCTAAAAAATATTAAAAAGGATGACTTACGTCAAAGTTAGCGATAAAACATCTGTTGCAATAAAATTTGTTATTTTTTGATTTCTCTGATTATTTCTCAGTTAACTGCTTTCGCTCACTGTGGATACATTCGGTAATCTAGTGCGCTTTTGGTGTTTAGATTTGTGTGTGCTTAGTGATATTGTTTCAATATACCCAAAAAAAGCGAACTTAGTTTAGAGAAACGTGTGCAGATAAAGCTTTTTCATCATCAAGGGAAGTCGCAGGTAGAAATGTTGAAAGCTGTGAAATGTTTGTGCCGATCTGTCCAGCATGCTATTCAGCGATTCGCCATTACCAGATGGCATGTTAATAGATGCAGAACCGGACGCAAATGAATCACGACAGACTGTGAGGATCGTAAAATATTGAGAGAGTCGTTAAGAAATATGAAGAAAACTTTATCAGACATAACATAATATCTGCTCGGACCAATCGTAGACGGCTCTCTGAAAAAAATAAAAAGGCACGGTATGAGTGGGCTCGAAAACACTAAAGTTTCACCGAAGATGATTGGTCAAATGTCGTGTGGTCAGCCGAATCAAACCTTGAGGTAAGTTAATCAATTTGATGTTCTATCAATTTTCAATAATTTGATTAGAAAATAAAATTTATGAACAAAAAAAATAATGAGAGATTTCTCTAGAATATTTCTTCACACTCTCCACACAGATTTTTGGTACACCAGGTGTAACTTTTGTCCATCGCCGGGCAGGTGAAGATTTTAATCCATACTGTGTGGTACCGACCCTAAAATACGGTGGCGGCAGTGTTATGGTCTGGGGCTGCCTGAGCGCTTCTGGAGCTGGAGAAATGTTGGTTTGTGAAGGACAACTAAGTATTGATTTTTCTTAATAATAAACATTACAAACCTGTACAAGTTGTTTTAATTTATTTTAATTTAATATTCTTCAAATAACTCTAAGTTAACCTAGGTGCTCAATAGTTATGGCCAAGGCTGTACAATAAACTCGCAATTGGAGAATTTTTGAAAAAGTCGATCACACTTTGTTTTCGTTGATAAAATTTGTAGATCAGATCATTTTGTAATTGTTTTTTACTTTACGTAGCGAGTTTCGGTTCTGCCTCTTAGTATTTTTTTGGATGTACGACTTCCATATGTTAAATTTTGATATATTTTCTTTGCAAAAACGATTTATTCTGTTCCTAGAATCTGTACATAAAGCGTCTCACTACTAATTCCTTTGAATGCAAATTTACAAAGCAAACGTGAACTGCGATCTGACAAATTCTGCACATACAACCTACAAATAATAACGCATCTAATAGCATGCAGCATGACCGAGTGCAATGGGCTAGCACTGCATTACTTTGAGATAACGTTTGTGCAGATTTTGGATGCTCATACCTTAATGGTATATTTATGCGAATAACAAGAATAGTAACGCCTCATTTGCATAAATTGTAGGCTTTGTATGTATGGGCCAAATAGAGTTCGAATAAAAAATTAAAATTGATACCGAAATAATATTTATGAAGAAAGTACACAATCGATTTTTCGATTAGGTGCCGCTAACAAGCGTACACAGCGATAGAGAAACATCTGTTACATGTTTGCAAGATTTTAATTTATTCCGTAGTAAGTTGTAATTAAATACTCTAACCACAATCTTCACTTCATTAAATAAAACAGCTTGTGATTTTAAAAATAGTAAAAGAAAGCAGTTAATGAATAGCCTATTCTCATAGCACTAGCACTGTATCAAATTCTATCCTGTAATTAAATACGTCAAACTAAAATTTCGATCGTATAAACTGCTTCAAGTTTTAAACCGCTTTAATTCGCCAAAAGATATCAAGACTGAAATCAGTGCTCATGTATGTGTATTCGTAATATCTTCGCAATACAATCATTTGCTTGAATATTAAAGAAAAGTAACTGAGAATTGTTATCATAAATATTAGAGTACATTATTATTTCAAAACTGAGTAGGTACATACTTACATATAGCTATCATAGGAGCTACTGATGCATGATGATGTTATGTTTATCTTAATTATGCGATATTACTGTGAACATAACGCTAGATAATTTTCCATCTCCTTCATGTTCCGTCTCCTTAATGCATCATGATTTTTAATAATTCTAATGGATTGGTTTGGGAAATTTACATCAACCTCGAAAACTCTGCGAGATATAAAGAATCAAATTGAATTGAGTTCGATCTGATTTTCTGCATCTGTTCTTTATCGCATAAGCGGTTTGCGCATACATTAAAAATATAGAACGTTGTTTAGCTTTTAGTGAATTTAAAACAGTGGCTGAGGAGCTGAGGTACAACAATTAAACTCATTCGTATTTTCCTACACATGAACTTGCTCGTCACTTTGATGAGTACAAACTGCAGACCTAGAGTCAGTACACTGTTTAATCACAGACAAAATTAATCTGTATCACACTATTTTTATTAGTACAATCTGAGAACTATAACAGTTAAAACAGTGCACTCCATGGCTGTCTTGTAGGTAATAACATGCTTTATAAGAGAGATCTTACAAGCTTTTTTTAGTATCTTGTGCTGTTAAGCGTACGTTTACAAAACAGTCTTCAATAGTTTGCTAATCCAGGCTACTGATGCTTGTACTGTATGTTACCTATTATCGAACGGTAAAAATCATTCTTCTATGACTGCGCTTATTTATTACAATCATGCTATTTAGATCAAAAACAAAACATAAATAAAGAGAGATTGTACAGACACAGTGTTTTATAATTACTTGAAGAATTATAAATTCATATCGTAGTAGGTGTCCTACTATGTACTCATCCGATTTAACATAATGAAAAAAATACGAGTTTTAGTGGTAGAGGTAGACATGCGACCTAAGAAGTAGTAGTAGAGTAGTAGCGTCTCTGCAGTGAGTGACAATAATCTGCAGGGATTTTCGATTTTAGGGAAATTGTAACCTTCCGGAACATAGTTGATTGTCCTACAACCTGAATAATGATGGTTTTTTGATGGTGTTGGGCCATAATTTTTTGCCGCCTTTAGCCTACTACCCAAATGATTTGAATTGGTTCTGACTGGGTTTGGAACCGATCTGTCGTGGTGTTGAGTTGATTTGAACGTATTTTGATCTGATTTTAAAGTAGTTTTGTGATAGTGCGACGTGATCTGAACTAGTTCTGCTCTAGTTTTGAATCATTGCTGGTTAGGGTTGCGGCTACTTTTGACTTGGTCTGAATTAGCTTGGTTTTATGATGGTTTCAAGTAGCTTAAATCAGCTTGAAATCAATTCAAACCGACTATATATTAGATAAAGTATTTTAAGATTGATTGAATTATTAGAAAAATAAAATTTGTGTTAGTCTAATTATATCAATTGGTTGACTAATTTACTACGATAGAAAAAGTTTTTATAAACGAAAAGCTAAAACACTTCAAGCCAAACGGTGCAAAGATAATTCAAACGCACGTCAGAAAGGAAATTGTTGCATCACTCAAAGATAATAGTATTCGAATAACGTGTCATTTAAAACAACGAATAAGGAGAGCACTCAGATACCAATGCGATGAGGTACACTTTATTTCAATCTTCATCGGAAGGCAGTAAATTTTCACATTTTTATATGTTTTTATATGTAAAAATGTTAAATTACTTTTATATATAACGCAATTTTGGTAGGTGGTGTGCTATTTCAAGGTTTTAATACTGTTATTTTGTCTCATTTTAATTTGTGACTATCTAGCCTTTTCCAATTGCTTTCTCCTAAATTCTCCACTCATACTTTAGCATATGGATACCATTTCGTTTAAACTAGACAGAGATTTTACTATATCTTATCCAACATTGACATTGATTTTTACATCATAAATACTAGATAGTATTTATTAATTGCTTTTTTCAATGTAATTTGTTTTTACATTTTTATTTCTCTCTGTAGGGATTCGATAATGAAGGTACAGGTACAAAATACACAGATGCAATATTGGTGCAAATTGCACTACGCAAAATACATCTAAGAGTGTAGAAAGTTAGACTGAAGTGCCGTTTTGTTCAAGACCTAATTGAAGTTTCGGAAAGCAAAAGTGTAGATAGCGTGTGTAACTGCATAGTGTGCGAAGTTTCAGGCACGTGCAGTGATCAGATTTTTGCAGACAGAAGAAGTTAGTCAGAGCTAGATTCATCTCAGACTTCAGGACGTTTATACATATATCGAAAGTTTTAAGTCTACATGAAATCAACGTTTAATGTTCACAATGAATACACTGTATTGCACTCAAGTAGCTCCAATAATAAAATCAATAAAAGCTAGGAATTGGAAACATATTTATTTTTATTATGTTACATATTGGATTTGTCTTGACCTTTATACTATATACATATATAAAGGTAGTATATAATCTCTTTAAATAGAATTTCACCAATTATATAGCCATCAATATTATGTATTTTTTACCGGTAGCTATTTCGATATGTTTGTCGGAAACACAATCGATAGGACAAAAAATACCGTACGTATATAATATGATATTATTATACTTAGTAGGCAGAAGGAGCATAAAAATATTGTTTGGAACAAAGACGATACATAAATAGAGGGATTCTATTGTAAGAGGATCACTTTCGCAATAACTCACATCAGGAAAAGAATAAACGCCAGAATATGATCCACATCAACTGTAAGATATTTTTTTGTATAAAATCTTGTACTATACAATGTTTTGAGAACGATTGATTACCTTCAATAAACTACACTTTATGCGGCCGTCTTGAAATGTCTCTTGTCTTAGCTAAGATTTGCGACGTCATGTTAAATATATGTTACATACATACATATGTATATATTCAGAGGAAAACTCAATAGTGTCCGATATTTAGCTGGATGTACGGCAAATGCTTTGTTAAGGGCCCATCTTTTGCCTTTGTAATATCTACCTTTTTATTTCAAATTCTGTATTTATTACGTGAGTTGATGATTTAGATGTAGGTATATGTATAGTATATAGTTTTTCTAATTGGTGACGCCTAAACCCTTATTGGTGTTGCGTAATTTTACGTGTCTCCATCATTTTGTATGTAACGAGCCTTATACTTTTCGCGAGTGAAAGCAACGTCGCGTGTCAGATTATTTATGATGCCCTGTCTTAAATATAAATAACTCAAGAACACATCCATCGTTTATAGGGTAGTAGAGCGCTATTCGATACGAAAGTTGCAAAAAAAACAGAAAATAAAAGAGGAAAGGGCAAGACTTTGTCAACTGTACGAGACAGCAGTACCACAGATGATACTAATGTCGAATAGGTTTACACATTTTTAATATTATCTGTAACGGGTCGATAGCCGCAGTGGTTAGGCGAATTGGAATCCGATCGACCTACCATTCGCTGTTGGGACAAAGTAATTAACAGCGCGGCGTTATAAAAGGGCGCATAATCCTGCCACTAAGCCATTCGTATACAGTTATACACACACAAAAACTTCATTGCGAGAGTTGCATGATGGTCAAACAAGCGATACAGCTTAAGAAGTCACTGCAACTAAACACCCACCAGACAAAAAAAAACAGCAGCACCAAGGGTATTGTGAAGCAGTGTGTGCGAGATTGTGAAGTTATTCAGCTTATTGAGATGAAGTCAATAAGATGTAGGATATTTTGCCTTCATCTTTGCAGAACAGGTTATTATTCAAGATGGTTGAGATCCAGACGCACATGATGAGTGATAATGACAAACGATTTTATCAAGCGAGGAACAGATGTTTTGAAAATTCATTGGGAGGTTCAATAAGAGAGTATAGGTCTCTTTTAAGAAAAAGACACTTGAAATAAACAAAAAGCTTCAACTCACATTGAGATACTGGAATCAAATGCATCAGGCACCAAGACCCCTTCCGAATTGCCAAAACGTATACCACTAAAGCTTACCTCATATCATCACTAAATAGATTATTTTACCGACAGCAAAAATTCTGGTGGTAACAATGATTGCGAACACCATAATACACAGGAGGAGTGAAACTACTGCAATTAATATGTAAAAATATTAATTGACGAGAAATTAAGTTCAATTTTCAACATGAGCAAAATTGACTGGATGAAATTATATATATATTATATACGAGAAGGAGACAGACGAAGTCATATTCGGAGATATAAAGGATCTAACGGCATCGATCAGGCATCGATGCTGGGTGGCATTCTTCTGCTATATACCTCGAAGCATAGTTAAGCAAAAGGCTATTTGACTTAGACAAACATTGGATGACATTGACAAAATTATAAATTCTATCATCGTAGTCCTTGGAAGAAATAGCACTAACTGAATTTTGGGTATTATGCGATGTAGTAAGTCAGTTCATAATCTGAATGGTATTAGGCACCTTACAAAGGTAACAAAAATCTACGAAATTTTTACTTTCATAAAATAAATATCAAATTGCAAATACAGAACAAAATTGCATTCTGGGAGAAACAAATCACAAATGTAAAGGTGGAATCGCTTCAAAGCTTGGCATATTGTTTAAGTGTCGCCAGAAACCATGCTAAAACAACAAGGTTAGTGATGCATGCTTCAGTTGCAAAATTTGATGAATATTTTTAAAGAGGGCTTTCTGCTGGTCTAGTAGTCTACCCACTCGGGCATATTCTTTAGTGTCTGAAGGACTAACCCATCAATTAATTCAACGTGTTCCGCTTTTGTGACATATACTATGAGTATGGATGTTCATGAAAACTACTTAAACCGAGCTCTAGTAACAACCGAATAAAAAAAAATAAAATTTGTCACAAGAGCTCCGAAGCCAGACTCTCTAAAGTACGCTTTAGAGGTTCCGTCAAAAGAGCGGCTGATGCTGCTCTTACCATGCAACCAAGTAGAAGTATCCCGATAATTGTACTGAAGTCTTCATGTATGTGCAAGCATTGGGAACTGGCAATAAATATGTCTCCTTATCATTAACCTGGAAAAGCAAACTACATAGTGTACTTATTCAGCTGGTCACAGGTGCAAGTAAATATACATGCCTGACATGGCTAAGGTAATAAATGTCATAACAGTTAACTTTAGCTTCAATAATACACATATTGACAATAACAAATTAAATAAACCAAAGGTGTTACATAAACTTTTTTAGACAGATTTTATTTTTGAATAAAATTCTTAATTCTCAGAACTCGTCGGTCTTTTGCAATATTTTCGATTACTTTGTTGAAAAAATACTTTTTCGTAATCCAACTATAATCCTACTACCGTTTCATGCCATTTTGAAGAATATATACGGAAGAATATATTGTTAAAATTTATCTTTCCCGGAGAGGCTGTAAAAGATCGGTCAACATCTAACGACAACTCTTATCATCAACAAGTAAGGCTTTGTGATTTTCATTACAAAGGAAGTCTAGGCACACCTAGAGTCGAAAGATCTCGATATTCCCTAAGATCTAATTAACGAACGGGCTGTGGTTCATGTGATCCGTGGGCTGAAAGTTCTTGTGTGAATGAAGTATTGTATGCATATAAATATAAGAGTCTATATAGAAGATTTTGACATATTTTCTGCCATATTTTAATTTATCCTTTAGTGCACAAAACTAAGCACAAATTTTTCTATATCCAAAGATTTACACCAGAAAGGGTACTACATCATTGAATTACATTCGAAACTTACCCAAATATAAGGTGTTCATGTTGAAGTGTTTAATTAATTTAAAATGTAAACCTAAATTTATCGTGAAACAAATTGTTTTGAACGCATTTTGAAGTCAGAAATTGAGCTCTAAAACTGTCAAGGAAATGAATGGCAATTTAAAGAGATATAATTGTTATCAGCAATTATTCTCGGTAATAACATGCATGGCTAAACTAAATTAATTCAAATAGAAACTGTCGGAGATACCATTAAATTGAAAGCACCATTTAGCAGTTATCATTACAACCAAAATAATTTCAAGCGTATCCATTAAGCGGGTCTGCTAGCAATAATACTTCCAATAAAATCGATAAACCTTGAACGCAATCACAATCTCTCGTGAAACAGTCACTGTAAGCCCTAGATTGAGTCGTATATTAAAATCTTATAAATATGTTCCTACTAATATTATAACACCATCAATCATTCCACGCATACTACTAACGCGTACAAGATCATTATGTATAGAAGGGGGATATCTTTCGGCTGCCATGCCAGTCATAAACCTTAATTGATTGGTAATAAACGTTGATGGCTATATGCGATGATCGTATAGCAAAAAATATCTTTTTATATGCAAAATCATGTAATATTGGGTTTTGCGCAGCTCCGAATCGAACGGCAAAGATAAAATTAGACCGGTCTTATTAGTTTAGTAATGCACAGATGTGCTTCGCTCCAATAAAATAAGGGATAAGCTGAGCTTAACAAAAAAGGCACTCGTTGTGTGTTTTTGAAATCCGTCCATTTATTAACATGGAAAAAAAACCTGGAATAAACCCGAGATATACTGCAGATAGAGATTAGTACGGTACAAGAAAATCACTGTTTCTTGATCTGTTTTTTGTGTATCAAAAGGAAGGATAATTGACAAAGCAGACAAACACGACTCGGTGACTCGGCCACTTATCAAGTACGTAAGCATTAGATTGATGTTGCTTGTCGTCGTAAAACTAAGTGAAACCGTATTATAAAAATTAGATTTGAGTTAGCATCGATAAAACAGGAAAACTTGATAATCAAAAGCTACAGTATAGTTACAAAATATCAGATACAGATCAGATGATTATAAATATTTCATGAAATGTATTTTGTAACAATTTCAAGAGAGTTAACCCAAAAATATTGAATAATTGTGTCTGATAGCGTGAGTGCTTGGATTTTAAATTACAAGTGTAAACGGCAATGCCAGAATCTTCTTAGTATGGCAAGGAAGCATCAGAAATAGAGGAAAGAATGTAAATTTATGCAAGATTTAATACCATAATACATAAGACAGAGGTTGACGGATTTCTTGAAAATTAGCAATGGACATACATACATTTTAATGCAGCAAGTGCACGCATCTGGTCAGTTATCATGATCTTTCCTCCGAACTATTTTGTAATTGCTTTTGTGAGGGCGCTAGTATTACTTCCTCTAAAGTCTATAAGAAGAATATCCTAACAATCTCATAAAATCTCAGCCAGCTTTGTTGTATACTGAGTAACCATGGAATTTCTCCACAGTGCTTCCATTTTCTTGTCTTCCTTCCACAGGTTTTATTGGATAAGGTATCATGGTTTCGTACGCAATCACAATTGCCTGCAATAGGACTACAGATTATCTGTCCCAAGAAGGAATGATCACTTTTGCATGCCGTTCGTAGGTATTAAAGAAGATAATGAATTATGTAATATGTCTTTTTTTGTCGACTCAACCAAATATAACTACTTGATTTATGAGATATAAATTTGGCGAAACATGCTACTTTTTATTTTTCAATAATCTCCCCCAACGACAATAATTTTATTATAACGATGGTTTGAGAAATATATAACCCTTGTAAAAATAATCGAAAGTTCTTGTCTGAAAATGTTTTATTACAGTTACGTGAAATTCATTATTGTCCTAAGAACGACGTCCCGCCAAGAACCTTTTTTAAATTATAAGATAAAAAATAATCACTAGGAGCCATACCCGAGCTGTACGGTGGATGTTTCAATTCCTAAAATCCGTATTCGAGGATGACAGTTTGTGAATTGGCCGCAGTATGGGCGGGTATATTGACAAGCAGTAATCGTCCGCTTTCATCAATTTTCCTGGACGTTTCGCACAAATATCGTCTCTCAATTTATGGTGTTGATATTACGGTTTTTAAAGTCAATAAGTAAAACGCTCTTATAATCCCAGAATATTGTGGCCTTCAGCGTTTACATTGATTGAAAAGATTTCGTCGTTTTAGAATGGCGTTCATCTGGTCAGCGCCATATCATCGATTATTTTCTAGATAAAGGATCATAATTATAAAAATGATAGATATTACTGTTAACTCCTTAGCCTTCAAACAGAATTGAAGAATTGAAATTTAACCGACTGAAACGCTTATCATCTTTAAAGATTTCTAGCGTCAATTGAAAGGTTTAGCCCGACGTTGTTTAGTATGATTAACCGTTTGTTCCTCTACTATTAAAAAATGAATGACCATTGAATAATCAGTTTTCGTTAGTTGAGAATTACCGGAGAATCCTGCACCTACTCCTTAAAGGCAAACACCATTAAATGGTATGTGGATGGTTACATAATCGACAAAGAAAGGTATGCAAGGGTATTCGGACCAGAACCCAAATACATAGAGACAATAAAATATACTCTAGCGTCTTCCAACTATCAGCAATTTTCTCCGATAGTCAAACAGCCACAATGGCAATAAACTCAAAGCCCATTAGCTTGAAATTTATCCGGGGTGACTTCGCAGAATAAATAATCTAGCCAAAGAAAACAGTGCTGAGAACTAGGGCAACTGGAATCAGCGGCAACGAAGAAACTAACCTATTTGCAACGAAGGCCGTCGCAACTTTGTTTTGGCGACCGGAGCCGTTTAAGGGATGAGTAGCTATAAAAATGGGCTCAAAGACAGAGATGAGAGACTCGGAGCATGTCTCTGAAAGAATCTAATGGTGTAAGACATTCCAATATATTCCTTGGAAACTGCAACGAGCATAGAGCAAAGACCTTGCCACGTACTCTTACAGGTTTTCTTACAGAGCGTTGTCTTCCTGGGGGCACTTGACAAGAATAGGTCTGATAGAGAAAAACGACTGCAGGTTCTACCGACCGGAAGATGAAAATCCGAGACATTTGACATGTAACTGCACTGCTATCACGGAAACTGGCTCACTATCTCGACAAAGACGTTGTAGAGGATGAAGGAGTGCCTTCCCTCAAACCATCACAGCTGTTGTGGTTTATTAAATATCTTAGACTGGCCAGGAAACTTTCAATAGATCAATAGGTCGCAGTGCAATATCCTCAATCTAATCTGATCTAATCTAGCTGAGACATTTTCATACTACAATTATGTTGTCTGTTTGACTACTAGACTACTTGTAATTTTGTAAATATTTTTATGACTAATTATTAAAGAAAAGACGTTACCAAGGTGCACGCGTTCACATTTTCTCAGACAGCCAAGCAGTGTTAAAGGCTCTAGGAGCATGTACCTTGAAAATTCTGGCCCAAGGAAACAGTTAGACTGATGTGAGTACCAGGACTGATGCAAAGGAAACGAGACTGCCGACGGTCTTGCAAAGGAATGCGCGGAATCTCTATTTATTGGACCAGCGCCGTTTTGTGGCCTCACCAAAAGCCACATAAAAGCTCATCTTCAACAGTGGGAGACTAAGCATTGGACGTTAATCCCACTGGACTAACATTCCAAAACTAAGAAAATCAAAAAAGTTCATTAAGTTTTCAGCCACTAAGGCTAAATCTCTGCTGGACCTCAATAAAAGAGACCTTAGCACCATCACGGTTTTATTTTCAAAACCTGTAGAAAGCAGTACATTTTCTTCGCTATTAATTTTTTTTTTCAGTTTTATTTTAGTCCAGAATAAAATCAAGTTGTAAAAATGGACACTTAGATACTATTAATAAAATATTTACCTCTGGCTGGTAAACGTGCAATTGTGTAACAGTTTTAAAATTAACCACATCAAAAAAATGGTTTTCTGTATCTAGCAAATTGTTTGACATCTTAATCCCAATCCAGTAACTTCAACAAAATCATAAATGTAGAGTATTTTTGTACAGTTTAATTCGGAATCAATTGTCATTGATCGAAACCTTGGCCTCTATGCCAAGTTTCACGAATGTAACTGTTAGCTGAGCAACATTCCTTACATATCAAGGATAGTGATGTACTAACGTTCATTTATAAATTGGAATAAAGAGAAGTCCTTTTTAGCAGAAATATTTTAGCATGCCTTGAGGTAACAATTTACCTGTTCCTGCTCCTCCTGAATAACATAGATTAAGACCCAGGAAGTCATTAAGAATCTCGTGTAAGTTAAACTAAACAACTTATAATAAAATACCTCTCTGTTGATTTGCCTGCTTACATATATAAGAACACATTACACTAGAAGTTTTGAATGGAAAGAGGCCTAAAATTATTAATTCCTCTTCAAGTTGTTTACCGGAAATATTGCTTAGTATAACAGGTGCGCCTGACATATATCATTTATAAAATTAAGAAGATGGAGTGGCGAAAATGTTTTACACAACTTTGCTAGCAAGCACTTACCAACTTAATATATAGAATTATCTAACTTTTGAAGGTATCTCTTGCAAGAAAGTAGGTCATTATAAATAGGTTAGGCAATTCGAATTGTAGATTTGTTAAAATTTTAATTTATTATCTGATGGCTACAGATCATTAGCTTTAATTATTCTCACTGGATTATTTTGCATGATCTTTATTTCTCGCAGGTGTATTTTTATTTTTCCGATTATGGAAATAATTATTTTCGTGAGCAACGCATCGAACATGTCGTTTATACTTTCGTTTTATTGATTTGTAATAAAAAGTGAAATAATACCTGAAGTAAACGAAAAAGCGTGTCACTTGATAGTTGACTTATGAATAAAAGATGTCTTTTTTTCGTATATCATGAGGGTAGTTCTGCGGGTTTGAAGGTTTAGTCGCACATGTACAGAAAACATGAAGGTTAGAATTGACATTTATGAATGATGAATGGTATACTTTTCCGTAGAGCTACTTACAAAGCCAACATTTATTCTGCTTCCGCTTTGTAGGTTTAGTTAAGGGTGGTACTGGTTCATAAATGACTTATAAACTTATCGTTGTATCTAACCTTCTTTCATAAATCATTTATAGCCTCAAAGGATTAGCCGATATTCAACAAACAATTGCTGCGTTGTAGAATCCGGTACTAATTTCTATTTGTGAAGGAAATAAGATTGTATGGTGTCAACCTGCAAGGTTAAGGTGATCAGCTGGAACAGTCGATTAGTTAATGGTATTAAAGTAACATCGTGTTTGTTGACTTTTTAGTAAAGTTGGTGGTGATGTAAGAATAGATGAAAAATAATCATTGAAGCAATGCTGAAGTTTCCAAATAATAACAAAGAAATATGTAAGCAAGCTCGATAAAACTTTCTGCGATATTACTCTCCGATGACCGATTATATATGTTCTATATACCATTTTTATCGGGAAAGTATATTGCAGTTACCTTTAGGAAGCCGTTACATACCTTTATGGACCGTCCAAACTAAATTGCGAATCGGCGGTTCATGGCGGGACCGGTGATGAAGCCCGTAATTCAAAGCTCCTGAAACAGAATTGTTTATTGTCAATATTGATTTTAACTCTCTTCCATGTGAGTTATGCTTGTATTCATAGACGCGTTGGGAGCAGATATGGAATATGTCGAAAACAAACACGCCTTTGTGGAAAGTTAGTCGTTATTTCATACATGTTTCCAATCAAGTTCACTTTGTACTTTGTCACAGTTCACCTGCGAATTTCATTCGCTAATTTTTCTCTATGAAAAACAAGTTAGTATTAGAGTAAAATTTAAAGTATTGGGTGTAAGCTCAATTTTTGTGAATGAGTTATACACACACTGTGGTATTAGATTATATTCCTGCATTAATTGCATTATAGTTGCGTGAGTATTTAATTAGTTCTACATTTATAATTGCACAGCTGTTAAGATAATGCTTTATTTAATTACTACAGATTCTTCGCAACACTCTTTTAGAATAAACATCGTGACTCAACTTACAATCTGGGTGTTTATGACATAATCACGTTTCCGTTGTGAATAAGTAAACAGATAAAAAACTTAATTAACCTAAGAGACGTCAGAAGATGTTCCAAAATAATTTAGTAGCAGCAATATGGCGTTTATATTTGCCTTTCTGGCTATAGCAATGTTAGAGTGCATTGCTGGATTTTACAGACTGACATTACTAATGAGTAGAGATTGATTGTTATTAGGTACTAACTTGTGCGCCTTTAGAGATGTATACGAAATAATTAGTAGCCTGTTTATCATCCAGACAAAATGTATCTGCTACATTTAAAACATGCTTTGTCATGTATTGCTACTAGTTATGAGACAAGATAGTTTCTCGTAATGTTTCTCGGTTCGATTGATGCTTTCGCAACATAACACTTTTCGTTAAGGAGTCTAGACCGAATCGAGATAGTGTTGTTCCTATTGTTATCGTTATATAGTGGCATATGTTTGTTTCAATTAGCATTTACATAGGCATCAGATAGCGTTGAAAACAGGAATACAGGTAGTATGGTTAAAAAAAATAAAACATTAGACAACCAGCAAAGAAGAAGGTAGAAACGTGTGAGTAGCTACGCTACCAACATTTTATGAAATATTGACAACTTTAAATTATATTGATAAAAACACTGCGAGGTAATAGGGCAAAGTTTAAAGAAATGTATCTAAAGGAATGTATCTATCCGCAGATCTTCCTATCTGCCCACTGCATAAAATCTATAACAGACTGAAGCTAATGATCGTGTTACATATTTTATGTTTCGAATTAGTATTATACTTAGTAATGAGCTCTCGCGAGAGGAACCGCCGGGGTGCTAGATCGCGTCTTCTGCTCGAGGGGGTCACTTGGATTAAGGTGGAGTGTGTGGAGGATTAGAGGATAGAAAATCTGTTACGTAAAAATCCGAGATGAATATGCTTGATTGTGCTGAAGTAGGTGCAGTGGAAACACTGCATAGAAAAAGTGGAAAGTAATAGACATTGAAGTTTAGAAAAGGTCTATCAAAAGTTACAAAAATAAAGAATATCTTTGATAAAAGTAACGAAGCAGATAAGCAGTGATTGTATGGAATTTTATAAGTTTAAGTCTATAATAGGGACTGCCCAACGTTTTACAAGAAACCAAATACCAGAAAATAAGGAAAGGAGTTTCGGCCATTTGATGGAAAAAAATGTTGGACCCAAATAGCAAAGCAAGACGATCTGCAACGGTACAGAGAACTGCCGAGTTCATCTGCGGCCAAAGAAAACGAAGAGAGTACCGAAAACGGTAGTAACAAAGAAGTGTGTGGCTGTGTGTCTAAATTCTGTTCATTTTTTTTTAAATTTTGTTTACGCTCTGTTAATGTTAATTTTATACAAAATATACTGTTTCATTTTTAATGACCCTTTATCTCATCTATTTTTTGAAGCGAAACCGGATAAATCCATTCTTTTATTTGCAATAATTCCAAGTCTGGAAAACAATTTCAAAGAACAAGCTCTAATAGAAAGCGTGCGAAAAGCAGGACGGTGCCCCAGCACACTATCATCAAGCAGTCAGGAATTATTTGCAAGAGTGGCTTCCTGAAAGATGGATAGGGCGAGGAGGTCTATCTTTTGGCCTGCTAGGTCTCCTGATCTAACTACGGTAAACTTTCTTCTGTGGGGACACATAAAACAACAGGTTTACTCAGTAGCACCAACAACAGCCGAAAATATAATAATATAATTTCTACAAAATGTTAAAATTTCAAACCTTAATTCGATGTGTCTTGAAAACTGTTGGAGATAGACAGCTAGACCCTGATATCAAATGAAAGCTAAAGTGCCCTTATTAACAATTGGTAATATACAGGGTGTTCCATTTGAAAAAAGAAATGAAGCTGATGATGGAGCTTAAAATTAATACTTTGGAATAAAAGTATACTAACGTGAAACTTCAAGATAAGCACGATATTTCTAAACACTATACTAACCAATCCACATCCTGCTAGATTATAGCATTTTTCCAATTGATTCGTCCATAACTCCCAAACCGTAAGCTTTAGGTCAATACAATCCCATATCAAATCCCAATATTTTTAATTGCGCAATTAAAAAAATCACATAATATACCGGGTGTTCCATAAAAAAATACAACTTTGACATCACTTCTTTCCTGAACAGCCTGTATAATTACCAATAATTTTATTTTGTCTCCTACTAGTCCGCTACCACCTATGACCAACTTTTCCGAATTTTGATATTAAAGCCGTAATGAGAACTCTTAGTTTTCTATAGTAACTATGGACATGAAATTTATGCAACTGCTTAATTGTTATTATAGGTAATACATATATAATGATTTTCAATTATTGAGTTTATATTCGATTTGAAGAAGGAGCCATATTAAATTTTCCAGTAATCAACAATGTCGTCTAGAAAATTAAAGAATTCAATACATACTAACACTATAAAATGTCTCATTTGAAAACTTACAAACGAAGATTAAAATTGTCGTAAAATAAGCGGTACACCACCATGCTTTCACTCAGAATACCTGAAAACCGCATGATGCACCACAATTCTACAATCACTATGACTACTACACTGAAGAGGGTGGCTGACAACATTGTCTTGACAAACATCGATCTGTTAATCTAGAGAAAATATCCTGGCAGAAATTGAATTTATTGCCTGAGGAATACAAAGTAAATAATCTCGAGGGGAATTTACATATACATGTAGATATGCGAATATTGGCATTCGTGATATTTAATGTAGTACCTACACCATATACATATGTTCTGGAAACGTTGTATACATTTAACTAGCTAGATATGGAAATGCAATAACCTTCAGCAAAACTATATTTAATTTAACATGTACCATAAACTAAACGCATAAAAATGCTGAATTTTAAATTCAACATTTCATGAAATTCTTTTGCGACCATTCATTTGTGGTGTAAGTAAAATTCAATGTGGTTAAAGAGTGTAAAGATTATACTAAAAATGGTACACTATTGTACATACATATATCACTTCTTCTTTATTATATGTAAGACTGATATTTCTAAACTGAAGAATATGTGAGATTCGTGTTCATGTTTTCACTTCTTGAACTGTAACGCTCAATTTAACCAGTTTAAAGGTAGTTGTCTTCCTCTAAATGCCACCTTTGAGAACTGAAAATTTCAATTTAAGCATAAAATTGAAAAGTTAAATATTTACGTCTGTGCGATACATGTATGTATATAAATGTTGGTACACTAACATGTAAAAGTAATTTTACCCTTTCCACAAAATAAAGCGTGCTTGAGTATCGAAACAGCATCAATTTATTTGCGAATAACAGAATTAAATAAATCGTTCACCAATTCCATTAATATTCGTAGATTTGCGGTATGTACAATGTTGTAGTACTTAAAACGTGATTAAGGTTACTGCGTCTGAACCTCAATAAATACGAAATTCATGCTCGCTAGAGATGGACATTATGCTGTCGAAGTTTACATCTTCTCACGTGCATGTACTAGCATGCTAGTTTTGATTTGTGTAACATTAAATATTTGCAGCATTTGCACAACGAGAACGTGAACTTATGCATTTAAATGATCTATTTTTAGCTGGTTTTGCTTATGTTACGTGCCAAACTTTAATCGACAAGGATAATTTAAAAATCTATAAGCTAATTAAATAGGCTATTCAAGAAAACTTTTGCTTCGCGTCTTAATAATAGCACGAATCGCCATTATAGCAACATAAAATTTAATGCTGACGAAAATTGCTTATTGGAACTTTTATAAAAATTACCGTCTAAGAAATTTAAATATCTTTGTCACAAAGGAATTGTTTAATATCAATTAAATAACTTCCTAGTTTTAACTGTTTAATGCGGCATTTTCATAAATTGAAATATCTTTATTTGTCCACCGATTATTTTTTTATTTTCTATTGTTCGATGAAGCATCTGTACTTATACCAACAGATTTAGTATTACAAAGTTAATTTCATTCATGTAATTAAACTTCCGCAAATACGCCTTGGTTTGATTTTGTAATTGCAGTAATAAAAAATTTATTAGCGAAATATATACGGAGTTTTTACGCGCACAAATTTGTATTGAGTTTAGGAATAATAACCGTTAGCTTTACGGTTAACGTTTTAAAAGCATTGCCAAAGCAACAAACTGGTAAATTATTGAAATTCAATTCAAATTTCACGCAACTAATTAATAATTTATTAGTATAAACTGTAAAAAGTAAAGACCCTAAATTTGACTCTTATAGGAGATCAGACACCGATATATACTCTCTGAATCATAGACATAATTTTTCATTTAATCATAGGAAAACAAAAACTTATTGCTCTCACAAGCACTTTATTTACAGTAGTTTTTTATTAGGTTTGTGCATTTTTAAAGGCTAACTCTCCACAAATAGAATGTAGATGCCCAATTCTTGATGCAAAATCCTTACGACGATATCAAGTACAATTAATGCCTTTGAACCCCATAAATAACTTCCGATTTGTTAGACATTATGCTAATAAACATTATTATAGTAATTTTGAACACTTTTAAATTTTTACTTAAATTTCGCATATATTACAAAAAATTATTTACAGCCGTAGAATAGAAATTACAATTTTAACACATCAAAGAAGGTATTGCAAAAGAAGTCGTTATCCCTGGATGTCGTTTCTTTAAGACATCTAAGGCACCAGTTGTCACAGATATTTAGGTGTAACCATGTGATACCCGGCCTTGATGATAATTTCAGTTAGTTCGCTTTTGTTACTCAGATTTCGACCAGGAAAGACAGACATGCTGGTCACCTGGCATGATATGGCGCTTTATTATACGTGGCAAAAGTCCCGGTTTTAGACAACAGTTTCGTCTCTAGTACTGCCTTTTTATACACCTTTGGATTGATGTTTCCTTCTATGGTAGTCAGCCGTCCATAGCTATGAATAGCCGCGCTACTCTACTCCATTTCACTGTGTGGGTGCTTCATAGGGATCATAGTACATTCGAGCGAAGGATCATTCGTAAGTCAGCGCTGAGCAAACTTCATCACATTATTCTCGAAGATTTTAATTTTGATCTCGCTGCTCCAAATAAGCTTGGCCCGATTGTATTCTATTCACTTACTGTGTTACGAACCCATTAAACGTGTTTCATGCTCCTGCGTTATAGTTCAATTACCCGATTATATAGGGTTCTCAATAATATACGATTTCCACAAAGCTTTTCTCTAATAGTTCTGTAACAACCTTGAACACCAGATCTTCTCATAATGTTGTTGATTTTCACTGCAGCTCTTGAATAATCTTGCAAGTTTAGATGGCAGATTCTACTCATATCTGGTTCTGTTACCTTGGATATTCTTTCCACTTTTCGCAATTTTTCTTTTGTTGATGCAATGTTCATACACCGTAGGCAGAGTTTACGCACACCTGATTTTATTGCTTCACTGCACACAGAAAAGTGTTTACTAAGAGCAAGTAAGACTTACTTAATTTAAGTAATTCTCATTCTCCTATATAAGCAAGAAAGTATTTCTGTGAAATATTTCACTTTCTCGGAAATCCAAAGTTTCTCTGAATTTTCTTAACTAAAATTAAAAAATTTCCATTACTAAAAGTTTAAAATCAAGAAATTTTTTGCTTGACCTTAGAGATCTTTTAAGAAAAACATTTACTGTTGCGAAGAAAAGTCACCGTCTTGTGTCAAATAAGTATTCTTGTTCCAAGAAAAAACTTACTTCTCTGAAGAAAATGAATGTAAGAAAGTCAAGTTTTCTAAAACCAAGATTTTAGAAAACACTTTTCTCAGTGTGCCCAACCTCTCTGAATTTTCTGAATTTCTTCACGAAGGACCAAGCTTTGCCTCTCTTCCCGAGTGAATAATAAACATTTTATTTCGAAGTATTATAAACCATTTTTAGTTGTTATTCACACTTTTACAAACATTGCATCAGTTATGAGTTCTGAAAACATGAGATCAACACAAACCCCACATCTCCTTGATTTCATTTTACTCAAACAGATTAGTTCCTTCGATCAGAGCGGTTTGTATAGCAATCCTACGAAGATAGTACGAGATACTGTTTAAGGGTTCATCTTATAGATCCTTATCTTATGCAAGATAACCTCTGTAGACAGTTATGTCCTGTTAAATCGATTTAGGCTAGCAAGGATATAAACTTTTTTGCACAAATATGAAATATGTACTGAATATCTTCATTAAAAGTGTCCCAGAATAAATTCAACAGGCCAATATGCTCAGGTTGTAAGGTATGATGTACTGCTACATTCCATTACATTGATTAAAACAATTTTTTCAATGTACTTTGCAAGAAATTAATAGCGGAGTTAATATTGTATCAGTCGAACGCATTCTTGTATTATTGATTACAAAATTTCGATTAAATTATTGTAAATGTTGTTGAAATAGTGACATTTATTTACCGATTGAAATAATTCCTACAGTAGAATACGGGTTGAAGATGAGTACACATGCGTACAGAAGAAATGAAAACTAACACAAGAAAAAAAGATCAGAACAATAACACAAACAAAACGCTTGTAGGCTCACAAAACTCATTTTATATCTTGGAATTACAAGTTATAGAAGTGAAACAGAAAACAAGAAAATAAATAGCAGTAAGATAAACTAAGAGGCCCTACTTCTCACTGCAATCATCATATACATTTAAATTGGAACATTAAGCTTAAAAATTATGAAAAAGATCTTTAGAGGGGGAAAATGCTATATGATTTTGGTAGTAAAACTATTTTATTTGATAAATACCAACAGATAATTTAAATTAATGTGTACGAAACAGAAGATGCACAATTCAATTTCTCATATACTTGCATGATATAAACTATAAAAAAATAGATTCACTGTTTAGTATCCAGCTTTTATACACTCACCGACAGTATAAACGAATTCTCGCTAAAAAACTTACTTTATATTATCGTGTAACGAAAATATTTTGGTATGTGAGATGTATATTTTTTACTTCGATATTTCTATGCTCATATCTCATTTCCCGAAATACTACCCAGCGACTTATACACATCTACTGCTGATGTTTTGAAAACGACAAAATATTTTTCTTGATGATTTTTTATGGTTGCGTTGAATATATCTGAAACCCCTGATAATATATTGAACATAATTTCCCGTAATAACATCACTTTGAAGTTGCTTGCCAATTTACTGTGCAATGTACTATGAGGTATGCGAATAAGTCGAAGACATCTACTCGATGCTGAAAAGTTTAAAATGAAAACGTAAATATTGAGAGAAACTGACCGTATGTCGTCCGCAAAATCTTGTAGCATAATTTTTGATATCATCATACTCTCAAGACATCAAAGTAAGGAAACATACATGACAGCGTCGTTTAAAAGAAATTAAAGATTTTATCTTTAATATCGTAGTATCTTAACCATTTGCTGTGCTAATGTATAGTTTATATTTTGAGTACTCCTGGTTTTTTGGCATATAATAAAAGAGGAGGGTGTGGCTGGTATACAAAATATGAGATATATTTACATCTTTGGAACGAGGCCATTTTATATTACACTGTAACCGTTTTTCAAACAATTCCTAGACGATTAGATCATTATGCCTTGGAATGACAACGAAATATTAATTGTGTTGGAGTTAGTACATCAATGTAGCGTAACCTGAAATATTTTGTTCATTAGATTCCTAAGCAACACACGGTAGGATTGTTGTTCAATTGTATCATATACAATAGTCATAACAAAGTCTTGAATATCCACCTTATTTGGAATGATTCTAATGAAGAAATTTAATGAAAAAATTATTACTTTTTTATTACTAATGAAATTTAGGTATTTAAGTTCCCTAGCATAACTTTTTTACATCAACCAATTATTGTACGAGTTAGGCTTTAAGGGTTCCTGTTATCCATATGTCCTGCTCATTTACTACACAAAGGCCATGTCTCAATCTTCGTCAACAAATCTCTCAAATTTTTCAAACGTCTTGCTCTGCATTGACTTCAGTGCTGGCTTAATAAACGATGAAGAGATCTTGGTCCAACACGTCTCATTGTGGTACTCCCCCAGTTTATTACACAGTTTTAGCTGAAATAAACCTGCTCTAGACTCATTAAAAGAGCAGCCAATCAGTTGGGCTTTCCTCCTGGCCTTACGTTCCTCTTGCGGAAATCTCTGAGATCAAGAGATCTCAGAGGTCAAACGATGGTATTGACTGGGGGGTGGTTTTCAAAATGGCGTCGGTGATAGCGAAGGGCCGTTCTCAACCAATAGCAAGAGTCCGCAGGCCTCAATACCATATACATATCACACATGGAACAAGCTTCAGAAAAGATGCCCGCCATATATGGACGCTAGACAAAGTCGAAGACAGATGCAGCAACTATTTTCACAGCAGTGGAATCTCCCACAAGAACACTTTTACAATCAACAATTTTATTCTATCAGTGCGAAGAAGATGCAGGGTTGTTTTCAACTTTGGAGAAGGCCAACTATTTATAATTTTTTTTAATTTTGCTTCTTAGATAAAAAAGAATTCACCGACTTCTTAAACTTTAGTACTCGCTTTATTAATAAAGTTAGGATGGTACAGAGATGAATAGCATGACCTCTGCGTAAAGATGGTAGGCAAATTCGTAAATCGTTTGACAGTTTTGACATTGTTCTCTCCAGAAGTGATCCATCCATCTCTGTTGAATATCTTGCTGAAAATTTTTCGGATCAGAATCTGATTGTTGTAATTTTTTAGATATAGTTAAAGAGGGACGAATTTGTTAAGTTAAATTTCGGTCCAATGCTTTTGCAAATGGCTGCACCACCGAAGTCATATCGTTATAGTGTCACCTAGGTAGCTGTAAACTTCTCGGGTTTGCTGTAGCCTTGTTGCATTACCAGCCTCCTCAGGAGAATGTATACTTGGCCATTGATCTCGAGTACAGTTTAAGTGCTCCCGAGCACTGTTCTCGCGATGAGCTTGATTTGTCCTGGTTAATGATTCAACCCCAAAGGAGCGTCTGGAGTCAATATTAGCTTCTCTTAAACGACACCTGATGGTTTGGTTGTGAACTATTACGTAATGCTATCATGTTACCAGCTACTTAACTCTGTTGGCAAGCCTGAGAGTATTGCAGCTGTCCTGAATAGCAACAGTAACTCGTCTTCATTGAAGACGTTGTTCTCTGTGGATGTCTACGTGGATGTCTGTAACGTAGCCATAGCATTTCAACTACCTACTCCATTCATTTCGTCAGAATGCAAATGGCGAGATCTATTTCGTTCATTCGTGTTTGCTCTAACACAATTTATGCTTATACTTATTAATGGGTGTCAATTTTTTGTGAAACCACACAAAAACAATGGTAAAAAATACAACACGCTTTAAAATTTTGACAGATGTTTGTTTAAAGCTTATCTACTAACCAAACACAAAAAATAAAAATTGGACAACAAATGAAGTCAAAATTGACATCCTTAGATTATGTTAATGTGTTCAGTAACATTGTCAAAAACAAAGGAGTGTTCAGTAAATGCGAAATAAGTGCGGTGGAAGTGGAATTATTACTATCATCATTTTTTAGCTACAGAGTCCATCTTTTCGTTTTTCAAAAACCTGTTACAACTTCTACAATTAACATGATAAATGATATTGGATTGGATCTACATATCTCATTGTCAGTAGGATCTCTGAGGCTTGAAAAATATGTACACACATAGGGTGTTTCCTAATTGAATGTCAATATTTTAGCGGACGATTTTTGGTCCATTTTAAAAAAGAAAACTTTATATGAACGTATGACCAAAATAGGTAGCTGAAATTCCGTACGAACGC
This sequence comes from Holotrichia oblita, assembly GCA_023690525.1. Lineage (NCBI taxonomy): Eukaryota > Metazoa > Arthropoda > Insecta > Coleoptera > Scarabaeidae > Holotrichia > Holotrichia oblita. Next base: position 19,606,555 of record CM043020.1, on the reverse strand, counting down.
CACTGGTGGAAATAAAAAAAATGTGGTGCATTCAATTATGCCTCTTGGTACATAGTACACGTATACCACATTTCATTAAAATATCTAAGGTAGTATTACAGGAATTAATGAAAACCTATTTATTTTTGAAAACTTTGTATCTCAAAAATTAAGACGTTTAGGTCATACGTTCATATGAAGTTTTCTTTTTAAAATGGACCAAAAAATCGTTCCCTAAAATATTGACATTCAATTAGGAAACACCCTGTATATTAAGCTTTCTTATCTCACAGGTGAACACTTTGATACATAGGTACTTTTATAGTCATTAAATAAATTAATAATTTTGAGCGAAACTAGCCCAGGTAAATTCTAATGTAACAACACTCATAGGGGCAATCTATATTGGGGAATGTGAAGTATAAAACAGAAGATGTTGGCACTCCCTTTAAAAATACGCTTTTAAACGCCTAACAATGTTATCAAAAATAGCCCCGTATCTTTTATAGTATTTAGTAATGGGATTCCTAGTGCAGTGCAAGTACAAACAAATCTTGACACAGAAACAATTGATCATTTATTTTATGTTATCACAAATTAATCCAAGTTACATAATCAAATTCTAATTGAACTGCACCTCGCATCAATTTTCATAAGCGCCAACAAATTGAAAACAAATTGGATTCGAAATTTGGTCAAACTTAAAATTCTCGAATCTGCACAAATTTGGTGCTCCCATGTGTTTGTTTTTTATACTTCCTGGAACATGGAAACACTTTATTTCATTTATAAAATCTTATCGCGATAGAACCGCAAATTAAATATACAAAATCTATGAAAACACGCAGACCGTGGTGTAGACATTATAGAAACACGAAAACCTCTACTTGATTAATGCTATTACCCAACACAACCTTGAGAAATACTACTTTGAAAACTCATACGCATTAAATAGATATAACGATGTTATACTATCAATACACTAAAATGGATTTAGTAGTCCCAGGCGATTAAAACAGAAAAGGGTTGATGGGTAAAGAACTCCATTACATTCATGGAAATGTCTGTACTTACAAAAGCGCCTGATGTCTACTTTCGTAAACGACGTGGAGGTAGACTAATGAGTTGCTAGCACTAAGCGAAAAAATATATAACGTTATCGCCTTTACAAATGATGCCAATTCTTTTCGGAACGCTTTTCAAATGCGCACGAGATATTGTTTCCAAATTGAAAACCAACCCCTTTCACCTTCATCGCCAATAATGGCAATTCGTAAATCATCGCGTGGATGAAAATAATAGCAATATTTCAAGTTGTGGAATGAATAAGACGATATTAGCAGTCGTAAAAACCGACAAGTTGTTTATTATTTTACTACGTTGTGGGAATGGGAGATACGATAAATTTTGGCCTGGAACTTAAGAAAAAGCAATAAATAAAAGATTCCACACTACTAGCGAAAATATGACCGCATTATTTCTCAGGAATATTTTACTAATGAAACTGTTTACATAATTATAATTGCAAATTCGCTTATTCTTGGTATTGAAAAATATGTTTTCTCCGAAACTATTTAATATTTATCGATCTTGTAATCGGATCTTGTATTTTGTTGTATGTATGTATGTATGTATGTATGTATGTATGTATGTATGTATGTATGTATGTATGTACATACATAGTTATATACTTGTTAAATAAGAAGAAAAAAAAATCCAATACATCTACGAAATTATAATTAGAGAAAATGTCAACAAAAAAATGTTCTGTTATTCGCAATAGTAAAATATCAGGCTAGACTACTCAAGAGATTGCTTTTCCTGAAGAACCATCTGGGTACAAGGAACTCGTTCAGTTTTTTATATCATTACATGTATGGCGTTAGACGGGAAATTGATTACTTCAAATAAGTCTTTGTATAATTGATCAAAAACGAATAATTGTATTGAGATAAGAAAACATGTTTTTTAGTAAAAGAAAATTTCTAATGCGTAATAGGTTCCGGAATTTTGAATGAACACAATTCTGCAACAGTATTAGTTTTAAACAAGATCAGTCTTCTACGATAAAGAAGAAGTGACTACCGTAAGACAATAGTGTTACCGTTTTTTAGTATAATATTTACACTCTTTAACCTCATTAATTTTAACACCACAAATGAATGGTCGCAAAAGAACATCGAAAAAGGATTGGATTTAAAATCAGACTTTTATGCGTTTACAGAAAGAAATGGGAAATGTTAAATTAAATATAGAAAGGAATTTATCTGGTTTCTACATATCAATATTATAAAATGTATCTAAAACGTTTCCAGAAGATTAATTTTACATAATATATCTACCTATTTTAATATACGAATACGGAGAAAATATTCGCATAATACATGTATATGTAGATTCCCCTCAGAGATATATTTCTTTGTATTCTAACAATAAATTCTATTTCTGCCAGGATATTTTCCGGGATTAAAATTATGTTTGTCAAGACAATGTGTGTTCTTGTTCCAAGTAATCATTTTCGTAGTGTAGTATCATAGTATTGTAGATTGTGGTACATATGTAAATTTGTAAACAAGCAGTAAACTGTACCGCTTATGTTATAAATTGTAATATGTCGTTTGTTATTTTCATAGACATTTTATAGTGTTACGTATGTATATAATTCAATAATTTTCTATACAATGCTGAACTGGAAAATTTAATATGGTTCCTTCTTCAAATCGAATATAAACTCTCAATAATTGAAAATTATTATATATGTATTACCTATAATAACACTACAGTTGCATAAATTTGCATTGAAAAGAGATCCATAGTTACATAAAAAACTAAGAGTTCCTCATTACGGCTTTAATATTGCAAAATTCGAAAAATTATGTAATATAGGTGGTAGCGGACTAGTAGGAGCACAAAATAAAATTATTGGTAATTATACAGGCTGTTCAGGAAAGAAGTGTGATGTCAAAGTTGTATTTTTTTTATGGAACACCCGGTATATTATGTGATTTTTTAATTGCGCAATTAAAAATATTGGGATTTGATATGGGATTGTATTGACCTAAAGCTTACGGTTTGGGAGTTATGGACGAATCAATTGGAAAAATGCTATAATCTAGCAGGATGTGGATTGGTTAGTATAGTGTTTAGAAATATCGTGCTTATCTTGAAGTTTCCACGTTAGTATACTTTTATTCCAAAGTATTAATTTTAAGCTTCATCATCAGCTTCATTTTCTTCAAATGGAACACCCTGTATATTACCAATTGTTAATAAGGGCACTTCTAGCTTTCATTTGATATCAGGGTATAGCTGTCTATCTCCAACAGTTTTCAAGACACATCGAATTAAGGTTTGAAATTTAACATTTTGTAGAAATTATATTATTATATTTTCGGCTGTTGTTGGTGCTACTGAGTAAACCTGTTGTTTTATGTGTCCCCACAGAAGAAAGTTTACCGTAGTTAGATCAGGAGACCTAGCAGGCCAAAAAGATAGGACCTCCTCGCCCTATCCATCTTTCAGGAAGCCACTCTTGCAAATAATTCCTGACTGCTTGATGATAGTGTGCTGGGGCACCGTCCTGCTTTTCACACGCTTTCTATTAGAGCTTGTTCTTTTGAAATTGTTTTCCAGACTTGGAATTATTGCAAATAAAAGAATGGATTTATCCGGTTTCTCTTCAAAAATAGATGAGATAAAGGGTCATTAAAAATGAAACAGTATATTTTGTATAAAATTAACATTAACAGAGCGTAAACAAAATTTAAAAAAAATGAACAGAATTTGGACACACAGCCACACACTTCTTTGTTACTACCGTTTTCGGTACTCTCTTCGTTTTCTTTGGCCGCAGATGAACTCGGCAGCTCTCTGTACCGTTGCAGATCGTCTTGCTCTTGCTATTTGGGTCCAACATTTTTTCCATCAAATGGCCGAAACTCCTTTCCTTATTTTCTGGTATTTGGTTTCTTGTAAAACGTTGGGCAGTCCCTATTATAGACTTAAACTTATAAAATTCCATACAATCACTGCTGATATCTGCTTCGTTACTTTTATCAAAGATATTCTTTATTTTTGTAACTTTTGATAGACCTTTTCTAAAACTTCAATGTCTATTACTTTCCACTTTTTTTTCTATGCAGTGTTTCCACTGCACCTACTTCAGCATACAATCAAGCATATTCATCTCGGATTTTTACGTAACCGATTTTCTATCCTCTAATCCTCCACACACTCCACCTTAATCCAAGTGACCCCCTCGAGCAGAAGACGCGATCTAGCACCCCGGCGGTTCCTCTCGCGAGAGCTCATTACTAAATATAATACTAATTCGGAACATAAAATATGTAACACGATCATTAGCTTCAGTCTGTTATAGATTTTATGCAGTGGGCAGATAGGAAGATCTGCGGATAGATACATTCCTTTAGATACATTTCTTTAAACTTTGCCCTATTACCTCGCAGTGTTTTTATCAATATAATATAAAGTTGTCAATATTTCATAAAATGTTGTTAAGCGTAGCTACTCACACGTTTCTACTTTCTTCTTTGCTGGTTGTCTAATGTTTATTTTTTTTTAACCATACTACCTGTATTCCTGTTTTCAACGCTATCTGATGCCTATGTAAATGCTAATTGAAACAAACATATGCCACTATATAACGATAACAATAGGAACAACACTATCTCGATTCGGTCTAGACTCCTTAACGAAAAGTGTTATGTTGCGAAAGCATCGATCGAACCGAGAAACATTACGAGAAACTATCTTGTCTCATAACTAGTAGCAATACATGACAAAGCATGTTTTAAATGTAGGAGATACATTTTGTCTGGATGATAAACAGGCTACCAATTATTTCGTATACATCTCTAAAGGCGCACAAGTTAGTACCTAATAACAATCAATCTCTACTCATTAGTAATGTCAGTCTGTAAAATCCAGCAATGCACTCTAACATTGCTATAGCCAGAAAGGCAAATATAAACGCCATATTGCTGCTACTAAATTATTTTGGAACATCTTCTGACGTCTCTTAGGTTAATTAAGTTTTTTTATCTGTTTACTTATTCACAACGGAAACGTGATTATGTCATAAACACCCAGATTGTAAGTTTAGTCACGATGTTTATTCTAAAAGAGTGTTGCGAAGAATCTGTAGTAATTAAATAAAGCATTATCTTAACAGCTGTGCAATTATAAATGTAGAACTAATTAAATACTCACGCAACTATAATGCAATTAATGCAGGAATATAATCTAATACCACAGTGTGTGTATAACTCATTCACAAAAATTGAGCTTACACCCAATACTTTAAATTTTACTCTAATACTAACTTGTTTTTCATAGAAAAAAATTAGCGAATGAAATTCGCAGGTGAACTGTGACAAAGTACAAAGTGAACTTGATTGGAAACATGTATGAAATAACGACTAACTTTCCACAAAGGCGTGTTTGTTTTCGACATATTCCATATCTGCTCCCAACGCGTCTATGAATACAAGCATAACTCACATGGAAGAGAGTTAAAATCAATATTGACAATAAACAATTCTGTTTCAGGAGCTTTGAATTACGGGCTTCATCACCGGTCCCGCCATGAACCGCCGATTCACAATTTAGTTTGGACGGTCCATAAAAAGGTATGTAACGGCTTCCTAAAGGTAACTGCAATATACTTTCCCGATAAAAATGGTATATAGAACATATTTTATAAATCGGTCATCGGAGAGTAATATCGCAGAAAGTTTTATCGAGAGCTTACTTACATATTTCTTTGTTATTATTTGGAAACTTCAGCATTGCTTCAATGATTATTTTTTATCTATTCTTACATCACCACCAACTTCACTAAAAAATCCAACAAACACGATGTTACTTTAATACCATTAACTAATCTTTCCATTCACCTTAACCTTGCAGGTTGACACCATACAATCTTATTTCCTTCACAAATAGAAATTAGTACCGGATTCTACAACGCAGCAATTGTTTGTTGAATATCGGCTAATCCTTTGAGGCTATAAATGATTTATGAAAGAAGGTTAGATACAACGATAAGTCTATAAGTCATTTATGAACCAGTACCACCCTTAACTAAACCTACAAAGCGGAAGCAGAATAAATGTTGGCTTTGTAAGTAGCTCTACGGAAAAAGTATACCATTCATCATTCATAAATGTCAATTCTAACCTTCATGTTTTCTGTACATGTGCGACTAAACCTTCAAACCCGCAGAACTACCCTCATGATATACGAAAAAAAGACATCTTTTATTCATAAGTCAACTATCAAGTGACACGCTTTTTTTCGTTTACTTCAGGTATTATTTCACTTTTTATTACAAATCAATAAAACGAAAGTATAAACGACATGTTCGATGCGTTGCTCACGAAAATAATTATTTCCATAATCGGAAAAATAAAAATACACCTGCGAGAAATAAAGATCATGCAAAATAATCCAGTGAGAATAATTAAAGCTAATGATCTGTAGCCATCAGATAATAAATATATTTTAACAAATCTACAATTCGAATTGCCTAACCTATTTATAATGACCTACTTTCTTGCAAAGATACCTTCAAAAGTTAGATAATTCTATATATTAAGTTGGTAAGTGCTTGCTAGCAAAGTTGTGTAAAACATTTTCGCCACTCCATCTTCTTAATTTTATAAATGATATATGTCAGGCGCACCTGTTATACTAAGCAATATTTCCGGTAAACAACTTGAAGAGGAATTAATAATTTTAGGCCTCTTTCCATTCAAAACTTCTAGCGTAATGTGTTCTTATATATGTAAGCAGGCAAATCAACAGAGAGGTATTTTATTATAAGTTGTTTAGTTTAACTTACACGAGATTCTTAATGACTTCTTGGGTCTTAATCTATGTTATTCAGGAGGAGCAGGAACAGGTAAATTGTTACCTCAAGGCATGCTAAAATATTTCTGCTAAAAAGGACTTCTTTATTCCAATTTATAAATGAACGTTAGTACATCACTATCCTTGATATGTAAGGAATGTTGTTCAGCTAACAGTTACATTCGTGAAACTTGGCATAGAGGCCAAGGTTTCGATCAATGACAATTGATTCGAATTAAACTGTACAAAAATACTCTACATTTATGATTTTGTTGAAGTTACTGGATTGGGATTAAGATGTCAAACAATTTGCTAGATACAGAAAACCATTTTTTTGATGTGGTTAATTTTAAAACTGTTACACAATTGCACGTTTACCAGCCAGAGGTAAATATTTTATTAATAGTATCTAAGTGTCCATTTTTACAACTTGATTTTATTCTGGACTAAAATAAAACTGAAAAAAAAATTAATAGCGAAGAAAATGTACTGCTTTCTACAGGTTTTGAAAATGAAACCGTGATAGTGCTAAGGTCTCTTTTATTGAGGTCCAGCAGAGATTTAGCCTTAGTGGCTGAAAACTTAATGAACTTTTTTGATTTTCTTAGTTTTGGAATGTTAGTCCAGTGGGATTAACGTCCAATGCTTAGTCTCCCACTGTTGAAGATGAGCTTTTATGTGGCTTTTGGTGAGGCCACAAAACGGCGCTGGTCCAATAAATAGAGATTCCGCGCATTCCTTTGCAAGACCGTCGTCAGTCTCGTTTCCTTTGCATCAGTCCTGGTACTCACATCAGTCTATGTTTCCTTGGGCCAGAATTTTCAAGGTACATGCTCCTAGAGCCTTTAACACTGCTTGGCTGTCTGAGAAAATGTGAACGCGTGCACCTTGGTAACGTCTTTTCTTTAATAGTTAGTCATAAAAATATTTACAAAATTACAAGTAGTCTGTAGTAGTCAAACAGACAACATAATTGTAGTATGAAAATGTCTCAGCTAGATTAGATCAGATTAGATTAAATATAGGATATTACACTGCGACCTATTGATCTATTCAAAGTTTCCTGGCCAGTCTAAGATATTTAATAAACCACAACAGCTGTGATGGTTTGAGAGAAGGCACTCCTTCATCCTCTACAACGTCTTTGTCGAGATAGTGAGCCAGTTTCCGTGATAGCAGTGCAGTTACATGTCAAATGTCTCGATTTTCATCTTCCGGTCGGTAGAACCTGCAGTCGTTTTTCTCTATCAGACCTATTCTTGTCAAGTGCCCCCAGGAAGACAACGCTCTGTAAGAAAACCTGTAAGAGTACGTGGCAAGGTCTTTGCTCTATGCTCGTTGCAGTTTCCAAGGAATATCTTGGAATGTCTTACACCATTAGATTCTTTCAGAGACATGCTCCGAGTCTCTCATCTCTGTCTTTGAGCCCATTTTTATAGCTGCTCATCCCTTAAACGGCTCCGGTCGCCAAAACAAAGTTGCGACGGCCTTCGTTGCAAATAAGTTGGTTTCTTCGTTGCCGCTAATTCCATTGCCCTAGTTCTCAGCACTGTTTTCTTTGGCTAGATTATTTATTCTGCGAAGTCACCCCGGATAAATTTCAAGCTAATGGGCTTTTGAGTTTATTGCCATTGTGGCTGCTTGACTATCGGAGAAAATTGCTGATAGTTCCGGAAGACGCTAGAGTATATTTTATTGTCTCTATGTATTTGGGTTCTGGTCCGAATACCCTTGCATACCTTTCTTTGTCGATTATGTAACCATCCACATACCATTTAATGGTGTTTGCCTTTAAGGAGTAGGTGCAGGATTCTCCGGTAATTCTCAACTAACGAAAACTGATTATTCAATGGTCATTCATTTTTTAATAGTAGAGGAACAAACGGTTAATCATACTAAACAACGTCGGGCTAAACCTTCCAATTGACGCTAGAAATCTTTAAAGATGATAAGCGTTTCAGTCGGTTAAATTTCAATTCTTCAATTCTGTTTGAAGGCTAAGGAGTTAATAGTAATATCTATCATTTTTATAATTATGATCCTTTATCTAGAAAATAATCGATGATATGGCGCTGACCAGATGAACGCCATTCTAAAACGACGAAATCTTTTCAATCAATGTAAACGCTGAAGGCCACAATATTCTGGGATTATAAGAGCGTTTTACTTATTGACTTTAAAAACCGTAATATCAACACCATAAATTGAGAGACGATATTTGTGCGAAACGTCCAGGAAAATTGATGAAAGCAGACGATTACTGCTTGTCAATATACCCGCCCATACTGCGGCCAATTCACAAACTGTCATCCTCGAATACGGATTTTAGGAATTGAAACATCCACCGTACAGCTCGGGTATGGCTCCTAGTGATTATTTTTTATCTTATAATTTAAAAAAGGTTCTTGGCGGGACGTCGTTCTTAGGACAATAATGAATTTCACGTAACTGTAATAAAACATTTTCAGACAAGAACTTTCGATTATTTTTACAAAGGTTATATATTTCTCAAACCATCGTTATAATAAAATTATTGTCGTTGGGGAGATTATTGAAAAATAAAAAGTAGCATGTTTCGCCAAATTTATATCTCATAAATCAAGTAGTTATATTTGGTTGAGTCGACAAAAAAAGACATATTACATAATTCATTATCTTCTTTAATACCTACGAACGGCATGCAAAAGTGATCATTCCTTCTTGGGACAGATAATCTGTAGTCCTATTGCAGGCAATTGTGATTGCGTACGAAACCATGATACCTTATCCAATAAAACCTGTGGAAGGAAGACAAGAAAATGGAAGCACTGTGGAGAAATTCCATGGTTACTCAGTATACAAAAAGCTGGCTGAGATTTTATGAGATTGTTAGGATATTCTTCTTATAGACTTTAGAGGAAGTAATACTAGCGCCCTCACAAAAGCAATTACAAAATAGTTCGGAGGAAAGATCATGATAACTGACCAGATGCGTGCACTTGCTGCATTAAAATGTATGTATGTCCATTGCTAATTTTCAAGAAATCCGTCAACCTCTGTCTTATGTATTATGGTATTAAATCTTGCATAAATTTACATTCTTTCCTCTATTTCTGATGCTTCCTTGCCATACTAAGAAGATTCTGGCATTGCCGTTTACACTTATAATTTAAAATCCAAGCACTCACGCTATCAGACACAATTATTTAATATTTTTGGGTTAACTCTCTTGAAATTGTTACAAAATACATTTCATGAAATATTTATAATCATCTGATCTGTATCTGATATTTTGTAACTATACTGTAGCTTTTGATTATCAAGTTTTCCTGTTTTATCCATGCTAACTGAAATCTAATTTTTATAATACGGTTTCACTTAGTTTTACGACGACAAGCAACATCAATCTAATGCTTACGTACTTGATAAGTGGCCGAGTCACCGAGTCGTGTTTGTCTGCTTTGTCAATTATCCTTCCTTTTGATACACAAAAAACAGATCAAGAAACAGTGATTTTCTTGTACCGTACTAATCTCTATCTGCAGTATATCTCGGGTTTATTCAGGTTTTTTTCCATGTTAATAAATGGACGGATTTCAAAAACACACAACGAGTGCCTTTTTTTGTTAAGCTCAGCTTATCCCTTATTTTATTGGAACGAGGCACATCTGTGCATTACTAAACTAATAAGACCGGTCTAATTTTATCTTTGCCGTTCGATTCGGAGCTGCGCAAAACCCAATATTACATGATTTTGCATATAAAAAGATATTTTTTGCTATACGATCATCGCATATAACCATCAACGTTTATTACCAATCAATTAAGGTTTATGACTGGCATGGCAGCCGAAAGATATCCCCCTTCTATACATAATGATCTTGTACGCGTTAGTAGTATGCGTGGAATGATTGATGGTGTTATAATATTAGTAGGAACATATTTATAAGATTTTAATATACGACTCAATCTAGGGCTTACAGTGACTGTTTCACGAGAGATTGTGATTGCGTTCAAGGTTTATCGATTTTATTGGAAGTATTATTGCTAGCAGACCCGCTTAATGGATACGCTTGAAATTATTTTGGTTGTAATGATAACTGCTAAATGGTGCTTTCAATTTAATGGTATCTCCGACAGTTTCTATTTGAATTAATTTAGTTTAGCCATGCATGTTATTACCGAGAATAATTGCTGATAACAATTATATCTCTTTAAATTGCCATTAATTTCCTTGACAGTTTTAGAGCTCAATTTCTGACTTCAAAATGCGTTCAAAAACAATTTGTTTCACGATAAATTTAGGTTTACATTTTAAATTAATTAAACACTTCAACATGAACACCTTATATTTGGGTAAGTTTCGAATGTAATTCAATGATGTAGTACCCTTTCTGGTGTAAATCTTTGGATATAGAAAAATTTGTGCTTAGTTTTGTGCACTAAAGGATAAATTAAAATATGGCAGAAAATATGTCAAAATCTTCTATATAGACTCTTATATTTATATGCATACAATACTTCATTCACACAAGAACTTTCAGCCCACGGATCACATGAACCACAGCCCGTTCGTTAATTAGATCTTAGGGAATATCGAGATCTTTCGACTCTAGGTGTGCCTAGACTTCCTTTGTAATGAAAATCACAAAGCCTTACTTGTTGATGATAAGAGTTGTCGTTAGATGTTGACCGATCTTTTACAACCTCTCCGGGAAAGATAAATTTTAACAATATATTCTTCCGTATATATTCTTCAAAATGGCATGAAACGGTAGTAGGATTATAGTTGGATTACGAAAAGTATTTTTTCAACAAAGTAATCGAAAATATTGCAAAAGACCGACGAGTTCTGAGAATTAAGAATTTTATTCAAAAATAAAATCTGTCTAAAAAAGTTTATGTAACACCTTTGGTTTATTTAATTTGTTATTGTCAATATGTGTATTATTGAAGCTAAAGTTAACTGTTATGACATTTATTACCTTAGCCATGTCAGGCATGTATATTTACTTGCACCTGTGACCAGCTGAATAAGTACACTATGTAGTTTGCTTTTCCAGGTTAATGATAAGGAGACATATTTATTGCCAGTTCCCAATGCTTGCACATACATGAAGACTTCAGTACAATTATCGGGATACTTCTACTTGGTTGCATGGTAAGAGCAGCATCAGCCGCTCTTTTGACGGAACCTCTAAAGCGTACTTTAGAGAGTCTGGCTTCGGAGCTCTTGTGACAAATTTTAATTTTTTTTATTCGGTTGTTACTAGAGCTCGGTTTAAGTAGTTTTCATGAACATCCATACTCATAGTATATGTCACAAAAGCGGAACACGTTGAATTAATTGATCGGTTAGTCCTTCAGACACTAAAGAATATGCCCGAGTGGGTAGACTACTAGACCAGCAGAAAGCCCTCTTTAAAAATATTCATCAAATTTTGCAACTGAAGCATACATCACTAACCTTGTTGTTTTAGCATGGTTTCTGGCGACACTTCTAAACAATATGCCAAGCTTTGAAGCGATTCCACCTTTACATTTGTGATTTGTTTCTCCCAGAATGCAATTTTGTTCTGTATTTGCAATTTGATATTTATTTTATGAAAGTAAAAATTTCGTAGATTTTTGTTACCTTTGTAAGGTGCCTAATACCATTCAGATTATGAACTGACTTACTACATCGCATAATACCCAAAATTCAGTTAGTGCTATTTCTTCCAAGGACTACGATGATAGAATTTATAATTTTGTCAATGTCATCCAATGTTTGTCTAAGTCAAATAGCCTTTTGCTTAACTATGCTTCGAGGTATATAGCAGAAGAATGCCACCCAGCATCGATGCCTGATCGATGCCGTTAGATCCTTTATATCTCCGAATATGACTTCGTCTGTCTCCTTCTCGTATATAATATATATATAATTTCATCCAGTCAATTTTGCTCATGTTGAAAATTGAACTTAATTTCTCGTCAATTAATATTTTTACATATTAATTGCAGTAGTTTCACTCCTCCTGTGTATTATGGTGTTCGCAATCATTGTTACCACCAGAATTTTTGCTGTCGGTAAAATAATCTATTTAGTGATGATATGAGGTAAGCTTTAGTGGTATACGTTTTGGCAATTCTGAAGGGGTCTTGGTGCCTGATGCATTTGATTCCAGTATCTCAATGTGAGTTGAAGCTTTTTTGTTTATTTCAAGTGTCTTTTTCTTAAAAGAGACCTATACTCTCTTATTGAACCTCCCAATGAATTTTCAAAACATCTGTTCCTCGCTTGATAAAATCGTTTGTCATTATCACTCATCATGTGCGTCTGGATCTCAACCATCTTGAATAATAACCTGTTCTGCAAAGATGAAGGCAAAATATCCTACATCTTATTGACTTCCTCTCAATAAGCTGAATAACTTCACAATCTCGCACACACTGCTTCACAATACCCTTGGTGATGCTGTTTTTTTGTCTGGTGGGTGTTTAGTTGCAGTGACTTCTTAAGCTGTATCGCTTGTTTGACCATCATGCAACTCTCGCAATGAAGTTTTTGTGTGTGTATAACTGTATACGAATGGCTTAGTGGCAGGATTATGCGCCCTTTTATAACGCCGCGCTGTTAATTACTTTGTCCCAACAGCGAATGGTAGGTCGATCGGATTCCAATTCGCCTAACCACTGCGGCTATCGACCCGTTACAGATAATATTAAAAATGTGTAAACCTATTCGACATTAGTATCATCTGTGGTACTGCTGTCTCGTACAGTTGACAAAGTCTTGCCCTTTCCTCTTTTATTTTCTGTTTTTTTGCAACTTTCGTATCGAATAGCGCTCTACTACCCTATAAACGATGGATGTGTTCTTGAGTTATTTATATTTAAGACAGGGCATCATAAATAATCTGACACGCGACGTTGCTTTCACTCGCGAAAAGTATAAGGCTCGTTACATACAAAATGATGGAGACACGTAAAATTACGCAACACCAATAAGGGTTTAGGCGTCACCAATTAGAAAAACTATATACTATACATATACCTACATCTAAATCATCAACTCACGTAATAAATACAGAATTTGAAATAAAAAGGTAGATATTACAAAGGCAAAAGATGGGCCCTTAACAAAGCATTTGCCGTACATCCAGCTATTCGGACACTATTGAGTTTTCCTCTGAATATATACATATGTATGTATGTAACATATATTTAACATGACGTCGCAAATCTTAGCTAAGACAAGAGACATTTCAAGACGGCCGCATAAAGTGTAGTTTATTGAAGGTAATCAATCGTTCTCAAAACATTGTATAGTACAAGATTTTATACAAAAAAATATCTTACAGTTGATGTGGATCATATTCTGGCGTTTATTCTTTTCCTGATGTGAGTTATTGCGAAAGTGATCCTCTTACAATAGAATCCCTCTACTTATGTATCGTCTTTGTTCCAAACAATATTTTTATGCTCCTTCTGCCTACTAAGTATAATAATATCATATTATATACGTACGGTATTTTTTGTCCTATCGATTGTGTTTCCGACAAACATATCGAAATAGCTACCGGTAAAAAATACATAATATTGATGGCTATATAATTGGTGAAATTCTATTTAAAGAGATTATATACTACCTTTATATATGTATATAGTATAGAGGTCAAGACAAATCCAATATGTAACATAATAAAAATAAATATGTTTCCAATTCCTAGCTTTTATTGATTTTATTATTGGAGCTACTTGAGTGCAATACAGTGTATTCATTGTGAACATTAAACGTTGATTTCATGTAGACTTAAAACTTTCGATATATGTATAAACGTCCTGAAGTCTGAGATGAATCTAGCTCTGACTAACTTCTTCTGTCTGCAAAAATCTGATCACTGCACGTGCCTGAAACTTCGCACACTATGCAGTTACACACGCTATCTACACTTTGCTTTCCGAAACTTCAATTAGGTCTTGAACAAAACGGCAACTTCATCAATGTTGGATAAGATCTGTGTATTTTGTATGTACCTTCATTATCGAATCCCTACAGAGAAATCTCTGTCAAATTACATTGAAAAAGCAATTAATAAATACTATCTAGTTTAAAAAAATCAATGTCAATAAGATATAGTATCCAGTTTAAACGAAATGGTATCCAAAAAGTATGAGTGGAGAATTTAGGAGAAAGCAATTGGAAAAGGCTAGATAGTCACAAATTAAAATGAGACAAAATAACAGTATTAAAACCTTGAAATAGCACACCACCTACCAAAATTGCGTTATATATAAAAGTAATTTAACATTTTTACATATAAAAACATATAAAAATGTGAAAATTTACTGCCTTCCGATGAAGATTGAAATAAAGTGTACCTCATCGCATTGGTATCTGAGTGCTCTCCTTATTCGTTGTTTTAAATGACACGTTATTCGAATACTATTATCTTTGAGTGATGCAACAATTTCCTTTCTGACGTGCGTTTGAATTATCTTTGCACCGTTTGGCTTGAAGTGTTTTAGCTTTTCGTTTATAAAAACTTTTTCTATCGTAGTAAATTAGTCAACCAATTGATATAATTAGACTAACACAAATTTTATTTTTCTAATAATTCAATCAATCTTAAAATACTTTATCTAATATATAGTCGGTTTGAATTGATTTCAATCTGATTTAAGCTACTTGAAACCATCATAAAACCAAGCTAATTCAGACCAAGTCAAAAGTAGCCGCAACCCTAACCAGCAATGATTCAAAACTAGAGCAGAACTAGTTCAGATCACGTCGCACTATCACAAAACTACTTTAAAATCAGATCAAAATACGTTCAAATCAACTCAACACCACGACAGATCGGTTCCAAACCCAGTCAGAACCAATTCAAATCATTTGGGTAGTAGGCTAAAGGCGGCAAAAAATTATGGCCCAACACCATCAAAAAACCATCATTATTCAGGTTGTAGGACAATCAACTATGTTCCGGAAGGTTACAATTTCCCTAAAATCGAAAATCCCTGCAGATTATTGTCACTCACTGCAGAGACGCTACTACTCTACTACTACTTCTTAGGTCGCATGTCTACCTCTACCACTAAAACTCGTATTTTTTTCATTATGTTAAATCGGATGAGTACATAGTAGGACACCTACTACGATATGAATTTATAATTCTTCAAGTAATTATAAAACACTGTGTCTGTACAATCTCTCTTTATTTATGTTTTGTTTTTGATCTAAATAGCATGATTGTAATAAATAAGCGCAGTCATAGAAGAATGATTTTTACCGTTCGATAATAGGTAACATACAGTACAAGCATCAGTAGCCTGGATTAGCAAACTATTGAAGACTGTTTTGTAAACGTACGCTTAACAGCACAAGATACTAAAAAAGCTTGTAAGATCTCTCTTATAAAGCATGTTATTACCTACAAGACAGCCATGGAGTGCACTGTTTTAACTGTTATAGTTCTCAGATTGTACTAATAAAAATAGTGTGATACAGATTAATTTTGTCTGTGATTAAACAGTGTACTGACTCTAGGTCTGCAGTTTGTACTCATCAAAGTGACGAGCAAGTTCATGTGTAGGAAAATACGAATGAGTTTAATTGTTGTACCTCAGCTCCTCAGCCACTGTTTTAAATTCACTAAAAGCTAAACAACGTTCTATATTTTTAATGTATGCGCAAACCGCTTATGCGATAAAGAACAGATGCAGAAAATCAGATCGAACTCAATTCAATTTGATTCTTTATATCTCGCAGAGTTTTCGAGGTTGATGTAAATTTCCCAAACCAATCCATTAGAATTATTAAAAATCATGATGCATTAAGGAGACGGAACATGAAGGAGATGGAAAATTATCTAGCGTTATGTTCACAGTAATATCGCATAATTAAGATAAACATAACATCATCATGCATCAGTAGCTCCTATGATAGCTATATGTAAGTATGTACCTACTCAGTTTTGAAATAATAATGTACTCTAATATTTATGATAACAATTCTCAGTTACTTTTCTTTAATATTCAAGCAAATGATTGTATTGCGAAGATATTACGAATACACATACATGAGCACTGATTTCAGTCTTGATATCTTTTGGCGAATTAAAGCGGTTTAAAACTTGAAGCAGTTTATACGATCGAAATTTTAGTTTGACGTATTTAATTACAGGATAAATTTGATACAGTGCTAGTGCTATGAGAATAGGCTATTCATTAACTGCTTTCTTTTACTATTTTTAAAATCACAAGCTGTTTTATTTAATGAAGTGAAGATTGTGGTTAGAGTATTTAATTACAACTTACTACGGAATAAATTAAAATCTTGCAAACATGTAACAGATGTTTCTCTATCGCTGTGTACGCTTGTTAGCGGCACCTAATCGAAAAATCGATTGTGTACTTTCTTCATAAATATTATTTCGGTATCAATTTTAATTTTTTATTCGAACTCTATTTGGCCCATACATACAAAGCCTACAATTTATGCAAATGAGGCGTTACTATTCTTGTTATTCGCATAAATATACCATTAAGGTATGAGCATCCAAAATCTGCACAAACGTTATCTCAAAGTAATGCAGTGCTAGCCCATTGCACTCGGTCATGCTGCATGCTATTAGATGCGTTATTATTTGTAGGTTGTATGTGCAGAATTTGTCAGATCGCAGTTCACGTTTGCTTTGTAAATTTGCATTCAAAGGAATTAGTAGTGAGACGCTTTATGTACAGATTCTAGGAACAGAATAAATCGTTTTTGCAAAGAAAATATATCAAAATTTAACATATGGAAGTCGTACATCCAAAAAAAAATACTAAGAGGCAGAACCGAAACTCGCTACGTAAAGTAAAAAACAATTACAAAATGATCTGATCTACAAATTTTATCAACGAAAACAAAGTGTGATCGACTTTTTCAAAAATTCTCCAATTGCGAGTTTATTGTACAGCCTTGGCCATAACTATTGAGCACCTAGGTTAACTTAGAGTTATTTGAAGAATATTAAATTAAAATAAATTAAAACAACTTGTACAGGTTTGTAATGTTTATTATTAAGAAAAATCAATACTTAGTTGTCCTTCACAAACCAACATTTCTCCAGCTCCAGAAGCGCTCAGGCAGCCCCAGACCATAACACTGCCGCCACCGTATTTTAGGGTCGGTACCACACAGTATGGATTAAAATCTTCACCTGCCCGGCGATGGACAAAAGTTACACCTGGTGTACCAAAAATCTGTGTGGAGAGTGTGAAGAAATATTCTAGAGAAATCTCTCATTATTTTTTTTGTTCATAAATTTTATTTTCTAATCAAATTATTGAAAATTGATAGAACATCAAATTGATTAACTTACCTCAAGGTTTGATTCGGCTGACCACACGACATTTGACCAATCATCTTCGGTGAAACTTTAGTGTTTTCGAGCCCACTCATACCGTGCCTTTTTATTTTTTTCAGAGAGCCGTCTACGATTGGTCCGAGCAGATATTATGTTATGTCTGATAAAGTTTTCTTCATATTTCTTAACGACTCTCTCAATATTTTACGATCCTCACAGTCTGTCGTGATTCATTTGCGTCCGGTTCTGCATCTATTAACATGCCATCTGGTAATGGCGAATCGCTGAATAGCATGCTGGACAGATCGGCACAAACATTTCACAGCTTTCAACATTTCTACCTGCGACTTCCCTTGATGATGAAAAAGCTTTATCTGCACACGTTTCTCTAAACTAAGTTCGCTTTTTTTTGGGTATATTGAAACAATATCACTAAGCACACAAAATCTAAACACCAAAAGCGCACTAGATTACCGAATGTATCCACAGTGAGCGAAAGCAGTTAACTGAGAAATAATCAGAGAAATCAAAAAATAACAAATTTTATTGCAACAGATGTTTTATCGCTAACTTTGACGTAAGTCATCCTTTTTAATATTTTTTAGAGGCTGACAAAAGACTTCATAAACAGCAGGATTTATTCACTGTTATAGTTATCGCACACGTGCAAAATTTGTAGGGTGCTCAATACTTATGGCCCAGGCTGTAGATGACGAATCCTATTTCATAATAACCCACTCAAAAATTAACGGAAATGGATTTATTTAAGCAATGTTTTTTCAACGCAGCCTTCAAAAAATTTTGTTGAAAAATTAAGTTTGAACACAAAGTTTTGGTCTAGATAGCTATGTGCCCAAAAGGATTAAGCCTTCCATTCAAACGCAAATCTGGCTTCGCTACTAATGGACAAATATACATAAATATATATAAGTGATTGCTTAGAGAAACGCTCGGTACCATTTATTAAAACTAACTAACTATCCATGTAGTGATTATGTCTTTTGGCCGGATCTGGCAAACTCTCACTATACAAGAAAAGTTATCCAATATTAATTTAAAGGAGCAACGCATAACATTTGTACGGAAAGTTAACAACCCAGCAAATATTCCCGAAACATGGCTTAATGAGGAATTTTGGAATTAAAATAAGTTTCTTAGCGAGTTGCAAAGTTATTCGTTAGCTATAGTTTACTGTTTAGATCTATCACATTTCTGGTTTTCTTGATGATGAACTTTGTAAACTAATAATATCCTCACAAACATTACGTCAATTACAATTCAATTTTGTAATTTACTTGTATTTAATTTGATCCTGTATAACATTATCCTAAAAGCTCTCTTAATTATGTTATTGGGCGGTTTGCATTTGCTTTTCAAAAAGAAAACTATTAAATTACTCTGACTACTGAGTAACGTTACTGTTATTCATATCATTGTTGCCATGATTACCACTGAAATATAACTGCATATTATGTATCCGCGCATAGTATGATGTATTATTTCAATATGAGCCATGGCAACCGTGCTATTAACAGCGTTAACGTTGCGAAATTTGTAATAAGAAAAGTGTAATTACATTAATTGCCTTCAGTCAAATAGATTAGATTGGCGCAGTTGATCGGAAAATTTGTAAATGTATGTTATCTTCATTTGATTAATTGTATATAGTTCACAGTCAGTAGCTTCAGATTCCACATATGCATTGCAACTTTTTGATATTTGCTACACTACCGTACTAAAGCTCTCCAAATTGTTCGCTAATACTAGTTTCTACAGCTTTTTATGTATAATATATCAGGACTCTGTTATATTCGGGTATTAACATGACAGGCGAAATAACATTGATTAAATCAACTTGCAAAAAAATTTAATCGGATAAATAAAACCGTCAATTCTCTTTACGTACTTATTGACAGTTAATTGACGTACGCTTTTCGATCGTGCAGAGTGCTGCTTTGGCAATATTGGAAGTTGCTAGGGATATAATGTATAAGCGAATAATGTATTACAATGCGGTAATAAATAAAAATAAAGCTTCGGCAATAAATTATCCGATTATAGGCGGTACATCTACGTGGAAAAGCTTCCGAAACTGCACACCTCAGATAGTCGTCAAAAGCTTCTACCGAATGAAACTAGGCGAGATATATATGTATTAGTATACAGGAATTTAAATATTTATCTTATGTAAATAGAGTTTACGAATTGTCTATTCTTTCGAGCTAGTATTCAATTTGCCGAAGATCTAACACAAGGTTATTTAACTAATGCTGTTACAACGGAATTTACCCTCCGTGAATTCTCGGTTTGATCCTTACATGTTCAAATGTGTTGAAACTCTTGCATGAAAGAGGCATATATACGGGGCCCAAGGCTTTCTTCATTACTTTTCGTTGTACTGCAATTTACACTACAATTTAAATTAGCTGCTTTTCAGGGCTGCAATGAAGCCGAAATATAAGGGAACGGGTTGAATGTAGCTGACTTCACAAAAAACAAAGAGCATTTTCTCAATTTAGGCATTGCATAGTTACTAGTCTTTCGTAAAAGTAACGCTTACAGGTCCATATTATGTTATGTGAACGCACTTACTAAAAACAAATAGCAGCTTTGCAGATGTGGGCGAAAAATTTAGTTCTCCAATCCTTTCAATATGTAGGCACTGCTTGCATCAAATAACCCAACAGCATCCATATATAATGAAGAAGTCTAATCGAGCGTTTGTTAAAATAACAATATATTTTAAAAGAAGTTGTTAAGGGAAAATGCTAAAATAAACTTAGAGATTCGACTTAATTTTATTTATTGGTCTCCCTGCTAGTGATACTAAGAATCATTCCTAATTTTTTTTCTACTTTTTACTCTCTATGAAGTGCTTCATAAACAAACTTATTGCTTCTCAATTTATTGCTTTCAACATAGAAACGCTTTTTATCTAACTGCACCTGAAATAAAATTTGTAAACACAAAGACTGCCATGCAATCTGATAACAGTATCTATAATTAACTACTCAATTTTTAAATTTTGGAAAACCAACTTTAGTACTGTGACCGGATCAATTTAGTTGAATCGAACACATTCTTTTCTTCAACAACTTGCAGCGTTAATCTCTACAGGGCTTTGAAAGGTAATCGCCAGCCTAACGGCCTTCCATTACGCATCTAGTACGACTGCATAGTATCCCTTCGCACCACACGTAAGTGGTTGCTGGACGCCAAAGGGATGGCTACTATCGGCCAAGCGTGGGAAACGGAATCTGGCCGTGAGGTACAACCAGCCCGCCCGTAAATTAAGCCTGAACTACGGGGACGGCCGCGCAAAAGCCCTACCCCAAAATGTCAACCGCGCCAACTCTTTCGCCCCTCCGGCGATCAAGTATCCGCGGCAGCTACAGTGAAATCGTAGGGTGCCAGAATAACCGAGTTGTGTTAGGATGAAACCAAAGGTTTCCGCAATCAGACAACCAGCGGGCGGACTACTCCTCGGCGAACCGACTTTTATCCTCCCCTACTATCTTCGCCAAATTCTCTCGCCACGCCCGTTTCTCTGAGTGTTGCCACAAAGGATGGGGTAGTGCAGCTGCAGAGTTCTCTAGGTAAGCGCCGTAGGGTGCCTCACTTACCCACCGTATATTCCGACGGTTAGCGGCCGGACACCGGAGCGTATGCCCATGCCTACGCCCAAGCATCCTCCCCTATATACGAAGTCTACTCCCGCCATGCCCGTTGGCCTGGAACTATGAAACCAGGGATTGGGTAGTGCAGCCTCAGAGTTTTAAGGGTCGACGCTATAGGGTGAACGCCGACCCGTCGCACCACAGTAAGAACGTCAGTTTCTCCCACCCGCTTCAATTTCTATGCCAACGGAATGTTGCACCTGCTGGAGTTGCTCAATAAAAAGATGCAGCTATAGAGAAATTCTGAACTCACTGGATCAACTTGTCAGTGCATAAATGTTTCCCCACCGCTAAAATTGTATGTATCTTTCCGCGTTCAGATTATACAGGGTGTGCTCGTCCCTTTTTTCCGATAGTGTATTTATACGATTATACGACAAAAACCTACCTGCATCAGCAACTGTTGGTGTGATAGTTACAAAAGTAATGTCTCTTATTTTTTACGTTCAGAAATGTAATTTTCGGTAATTCTCAACTCATATCATTGCTAAATGTTTCTAGGAAAACTGCAAAATTAGATGGAATTATAGTCTCTATGAATAAAGTTGTGATAGATCTAAATATGTAATATCTGAATTGACTTCCGCATTTCTCCAGTTGCATATGTTTGCCGAACTACCTTGTATCGACCTACTCAAATACTCGACAATATATATTCTAGTCTTTCAGTTATAAATACAAAGTGACTTAAAGTGGATAAAACTTTGAGACAGAATACACTATAAAATTCCTAAAGTAAAAGCATTTCCTGAAACTTCCGTATGGCTATCGCATACAACTTTATTAAATTGACAAACACATACAAAGATTTAAAGATTTCTTTCCATTGAATAACAAAAGCATTATCACTGCATTTTTATTACTACAATACGGTAGAAGTATCGTTTGCCTGTTGTACTTTATTGGTTTAGATTGTTCAGAAACCTACTGCATTGGGTCATTTTAGAAGTCCAACGTAAATTAAAGTATCTTAAAACTTCTGTCGTCAATATACATATATAGCTTTAATGTTACCACATCACAATTTAATATGTGGAAGGGTCTTATATGAACACTCCAGAAAGGGTCCCTTAACCTCTAATGAACCGTGCATATGTACATAACTTATTTACCAAAGTAAGACATCTGAACAATGCCTAAACCCATACGCATTGTCTCTGATCTAGAAATTCAATTAAAGCGGTCGGGTACCTCATTTCGCAGATCACTTAAAATATCACAATCGTAACTTTAAGTCTTTAGTTGCTGTGCAGGCGAAGAGAGCGAAACAAAGGATTTATTGTTGCATTAAATAGGTGGCAGTCAGTGCCTTCGAGATTGTTTTAGCGAAAATTATGGAAATTTAAACTCATGAGTTGCTATATAATTTAGATGGATTTAACCGTTTTAGAGCGCCATTATTGAAAGCTATTGTTATACGTAATATTTATCCTGAAAAGTATACAAACTATACGCCTTTATTTCAAACATACCATTCTATAAAATTTATGGTGTGCATTACAATGTGATGTTCGAAATACTTGTTTAATAACACACAATATCTACTATATATATGACATTATCTTCCTTTCACTAATAAACCTTAATACTCTTTACCTGTTTTAGATTTTCCCTACTATACTATCCTATAGCATTTCTTTATTACTTGTAATAATACACCGCATTATACTTCACATTACGTTTCGCGAGAAAAACGTTTTGTTGTAGCAATTCTTTGCCATCCCTTCTCAGGTAATTTCGATACTATTCCAAATTTTTTGCTGGATGGTCCCACCAGGAAAGTTTGAGCAGATTCCCCTCCGGTGATTATCCACCAGTAGTTGTAATGCTCCTGTCTCAACTTTGTATCTATCTCCTGATTCATATTCTCTTGGGTTCTTCGACAGTCTCTTTCTGGCCCTATTAAACGTACACTTACGCGCTTCTTGCCAGTGTAATAGAGTTTCTGGTTTTCTTCTATTCTGAAATGGCCAGAAGTCCAGATCAGTTTGACTATGTTTTTTACAGCCAAGTACTCTGAAATACTCAAAAACGAGTCCCGAAATGAGACACCGGTACAAGAAGCTATCTGTCATTATGAAAATCCCTTTGTCACCATAATTTCTCTCCAATAATCAACTATACATTTGTTTACAAATTTAGATTCATTGGCACATACTATCAGACTATTTTCTTGCCTTAGTGAAGGAGTGAAACTATCAAAATTAATCTCAGTATTGTTTGTAATGAATCTACCTTGACTACTTCATATAGACGAGCCATCTCCAACATTATATCCGCATTATATGCAAGCCAGCCTGTTTTTACAATCTGCTGGAAAATTTTTGGGCACCATGTGTTCATGTTAGAGGGCGCCATAAAAAGCGCACATAAGTAAAAATAGGTATAACCATTACTTTGTATCTATATCCGAAGCATCATTCTCCGAGACGGAGAGACTAAAATCAATCGAATTATTGTTCATTACATTGTCATTTTAGAACAATGTGTGCGTGAATTGGTTCGAAAAGCGTCCTTAAGCATTGGAATCTCCAAACTTGTACCAACAAAACTAAAGTAGATTAACCTTCGACTAACAAGCAGGTAAAAGTTGCTTTCCTTTCTAAATACGAGAGAAAGATTTCGGAGAAGTACAACATTTAGTATATCAGAAAGGAAAATAGTTAACAAAAAAGTTTCTTTTGGAAAGAAATAAACAGATGAAAAAGTTAGAATACAATATTATTTCGAAAATTTGTTACACTAGTTCCAGCGATTGAAAAATTAAAATGAAATAAAGCTGACATTATTGATGTTCAGCAAGGCGAAGCAGAAAATATATTCTAACTCCGCTACGGCATAATTTTCTCAATACATATTCTAGGATAATTCGATTTCACCCAAAAATAAATGACTCGTAACTGCAACGAATTAAATATTCTTCGTGAGCATATGAATATATCGGCCGTATTTAACAACATTAAAAACGCTAAACTTATATCGTAAACGAACTTAATTACATAGAAAGTTAAAGTTGAAACT
This sequence comes from Holotrichia oblita, assembly GCA_023690525.1. Classification (NCBI taxonomy): domain Eukaryota; kingdom Metazoa; phylum Arthropoda; class Insecta; order Coleoptera; family Scarabaeidae; genus Holotrichia; species Holotrichia oblita. The sequence goes on along the minus strand of CM043020.1, from coordinate 19,581,693 downwards.
TTGTTGTAAAAAGGAATAGAGTAGTTTTAACCGTTTGAAACTCGCACAGACATTGATTACTTTACAAATCTCAAGGTTTATGCCGGAGGCATAAACTTTTAAGCGCCAGATATCCTTATTCACTAAATTTTACTCGAAATTAACTGTGCAATTAAATGTGATAAAGTACCTGCTATTAAATTGATCTAAATGGAATATATGAAGTTCATTCGTGAATACATATCCGCTTACCTATTCAACTCACTAATATACTACCTTCAGATTAACTAGCAGTGGTTGGGATAACTTCAATTAAATTTGCTATTCGTGCGTTTTATTAATTCTTGATTGATATTTGCGCTAAATATTTTAATTATTCCCTGGGGCTGCTTCATTACTCAAATTCGTGTTACATTGTAGGTACTTTAGTTATCCAGAAAGAAATGTACACAGTTTGCAAAGAGACGATTGTGGTTTACGTAGTTTCTATTCTATCAAACTCGTAACTATCAGTCACTTCCTTACTAGTATGTATGGTTATTATAGTTATAAATTTGCATTTGTTTTTGCGTAATCGCTGTAGTCTTTTTTATTCTCGCTATTTCTTGCCGATTTCACTCAAATATTTTTGTTTTTTATAAGGCTGGCTTTACAAGCAAATTTTCTTCTGAATCGACAAGTCAGACATTCTCCTATCTTCCTGAATCTTTCTGCAGTTTATTCGCATCTTTACTACCCCATTACTTTTAATTCTCTTCTTTACTCGTTCGAACACGTCTGCCTTTGTTTAAAAAAATTGTTGACTATAGGTGGAACGGATGGACCTTGAAATTTTCATAATTGTTAAATATCTGTAGTTTGACCATCATTGATAGCTTTTTTAGTGCTAGAGTTTCATCAACCCGCGATATTTTAGACAATTTATTATCTTTGCATGTCTCATAACCTTATTTTGTACTTTGTTCTCTTGTAAATCACTGTAGGCTTACTTGCTGAAAATTTGAAAAATGTAAGTCAAAGCACAACTAAAATACAACTTCTGATTCGCTTTCTTCCGTTGAATAGGGATTTACAGTTTCATGATTTAGAAAAATTTTTGCCAGTTAAGACAAGATTTGTTGCTCCAAAGTTGCTAGCAGCTGTAAATACTCATATATACTTAGTACCAATAGCCCAATTTTTACAGTTTAGACGACATTTCTTAATATACTAGGCATTTTTGTAACAAATTCTCTCAAAATACGTCCTAAATTCCAAGGTCATTAAAGTTAAGTTTCAATAAATAACTTTAGATGGTAATACTCCTCACTCTGATCGTAAATGATGTGCAGCTTTGAGCGTCCAACGTACCAGAGAAACATGTCTTCTTCTTATAATTTTCGACGGGCACATTGTTCCCATTATTGCTCTACTGTGATTACAATTACGAAAATTACAAATTCGGCTCATTGCTACACTTCTATGTAGATAAACTGCAAAGGTAGGTCGATAGTTATTTTGAGGTCATGGTAGTATTCGGTGTGAATTCAAAAACAGATGTCATATCCGCTCCTCCATTCTTGGATAAAATTAGCCAAGAGAAACCAGGTTGGACTGAAAGATACGCATTGGATTATTACTCTATATTAAGCCATACATAAGGGTATTACCTAATTAAATATGTTGTCTCCATTGATTAGGAAACGAAAGCAAATGAAGAAGGTAGCTGTTCATTGTATAATAGTAATGCGCAAGATATGGAATATCTTTAATTTTTTTTAGCCTGACACATACCTATGAGATAGATTTATCTGTAACTGGACACAGAGCCCTACGGTGATATCATCAGTTCCTTTAAATGATCAACATAAATACAAAGTTATTCATTTTCTTGCTAAAAGTCCTTTTCGTTCTTCATCATATATTTATTTTATTTTTTAATTCCTGATTTATATATATATATATTTATTCCATTTATGGAATAAATTGGTATTTAATTATTTATTGTTTTATTGACCTCTAAGTGGAAATAAATCAGGAATTAAAAGATAAGTACATAAAGGTAAAAAAATACATATATTAATTTATTTTATTCTGCTATCACAACTAGCTTATTAGCTTATTGTTCCTTTTTTATTTTTTTACTGAGGTTATATCTGCATTATTCTCTGCGGATGTCATTAATACTTTGAGTCTAGTTTCCCATTCTAATATTCTTATCTGTCCTAGTTTTTCTCAATGTTCCACATAGATATGTCTTCTCGTTACACAAACATTTTGCTGTTTCATTGCTGGAATAATTATCCAAATAGATGATGTGACCATCCGCCGGTCACTATATACTATAAGATTTAAGAAACATTTATCATGAGTACGAAGTTCATAGAGCTTCACTTCACACTTACTATCCTCCCACACTATCCAATACATGTGAGATTATATTTTTGATGTCATGGAACCGTTTGCTCTTGTCGTCATGGTCAAAGCAGAAGCAGTTGTATCACAAAATTCACTCCAATTGAGTTCTTGACAATGCTCGTTCAAAAATTGGATGATAGTGCAAAGGATTTCTGTTCCTTTGTTACACCATGCTTGTTTTTGTATTTAAACTTGAACCCTAACCACTACTTGATCTTACATTAGTCTAATTCAATATAGTTTATTGTGGCGCTTCATAGAAAATTAGTAAAATATTTCAAAATGTGCAGTCAATTGTAATTGATATTTTGATGCCTCCTGGTCCTCTAAAATCAAGTAATTCTACGTCTTCTTCTGAGTCTTTCCTTTCATTGATATTTATATAGTCATATTTATTTTGTAAAACAATGTCTTTCTTCATTACCTGAAGTCTTGACGATAGAATTTGAGGTAGCATCCATGAGTTTAGACCCAATATTATCTACTTCATTTATTTGCGCTTCATCACTGGTTGCTATTTATATTATCACAATCTTGTAAATCCTGAACTACTGCACTTAATTCCCATTCAAATTTATAGTCCATCAGAAGTACTGATTGCAAGAGCCTCTTTCTTTTAATTTTCAATAGTGGAACTTATATCGAGTATATTCAAACCAAATGGCACGTATACATATGTACCTAACAGTAACACGAACTAACGTGAAGTCCTAGTTACCTATTATAAAGCATTAATAAAAATACATTATTCAAATGAATAGTGTGATTGTCAGAAATATGCGTCCCTATTTTTTGAACAGGACCATTCCGTCACCCATCTGTGATGGTGGTCGCAAATGTGCTAAAATAGAAGGCATTTGTATATCGTGCTGCGCAAAAAAAGAGTAGTCTAACATAACTGATATGCCAGTAAACATACATAAAGATTTCACATATCAAGCTGCACCATCTGGGAATTTATTTTGCTTCTTTATACCTTGGTCAAATTTTTGGCAACCACTCTGACATAACTTACTTCCTCATTCATGAAGTTTTTATATCGTTTTTATATTCGCTCCGCTAAAACTGCGTCCAATCGTTCTTCCTTCTCTACATCTGCGTTGTATCACAAACCTACTTGCGATTTAGAATTACCAGGGAGCGTTTTTATATTCGCGGAATGGGGGATAAGGGGTGGAAATAAAAAAACCAAATTATTTTTCTTTTTCAATATATTCACCTGCAAGACGGATACATTTTTCACATCTTTCAATTAATTTATTTATACCCTCATAAAAAAATGATTTCTCTTTATCTGCAAAATACGACGAAACTACCTCCTTGACTTCATCATCGGTAGTAAATTTTTTACCCCGCAGCTCTTTTTTTATTTTCGAAAACAGATAATAATCACTCGGGGCCAGGTCTGTGCTGTAGGGTGGGTGATTCACAATTTAGAAGCTCACCTTATGCAGGGCAGCTAACGCAACGCGGCTCTTGTGGACGGGCGCGTTGTCGTGCAAAAGCAGCACACTTTTCGTCAATTTTCCCCGTCTTTTCTCTTTAATGGCTTCTTTTGGTCGCTCTAATATTAAAGCGTAATATTCTCCGGTTAAAGAAACACCTTTATCTTTATAATCAATCAACAATATTCCTTCCGAGTCTCAAAATACCGTTGCCATGAGTTTCCCAGCTGATTGTGACACTTTAAATTTATTGGGAGGTGCTGTGCCCTTTTTATGCCACTGCATGGAGTCTTGTTCATAATGACGAACCCAAGTTTCGTCTCCAGTAACAATTCGACTCAATACACCATCTTTGTCCTCATTACAGAGGTCCAAAAATGCACGCGAACACTCTACGCGCGTTATTACTTGGTTGGTTACTTGCTTTATGTTATTTGGTTTACGATAGCTCAAAGACTAACTGTCTAACTATGGTCTTTCTTTCTCATCTGACGCCAAACCTTGGTTCGAAAGCCCCTTATTCATCTGGGAGAGGTTCCTCTAACCCGGGTGTTTGTAGGTATGTTTGAGTTCTCAAGTCAAGTTTTGACTAGAAAATTGGTGGAATAATGCACATTCTCAGGGTTGGTCTTCTATGGCAAGAGCCCTTCTGACCTGGATTCTGGGAGGCGGTCTGTCCGGGTCGAGCTCAACAAGATGATGAGGGGATTTCCCGATGGTCCAATTCCCTCCATGGCTGCGTTCGCTAATTTAAGGACGTGCTGTTTGAGTGAAGGCACGCCAAGGTCTTCTCGAAGTTGGGTGTTCCTCACGAACCATGGAGCGCCCGCTATCAGGCGGAGGACTCTGTTGTGAAGGGTCTCGAGCTTCTTGAAGATGGTTTTCGCCATGCTGGACCACGAGAGTGAGCCATATGTTATAATGGGCCTCAGAAACGAGAAATAAATCAAGATCTTGATCCTCATGGAGAGATCGCTTTTTGGACATAACAGCGGGTACAGATGTGATCTTGCGGCGTTAAATTTACCCACTGTTTTCTCAATGTGTTGCCTAAAGGTAAGGCGAGCGTCCAGCTTTACTCCCAAGTAGGTGACGGTCGGGCTCCAGGGGACTCTGAAATCGTCAACGATCACGCAGTCCGGCGGCGGGCGGCGTCTTCTTGTAAAGCGAACGGCAACACATTTTGAATTATTTATTCTGAGGCGCCACCTCGTGGCCCAGTCCATGATCTCGTCCAAGGATTCCTGAAGTCTCCGGCGCATTTGCTCCTCATCCCTGGAGGCAGCGAAAATGGCAGTATCATCTGCATAAATTGCAACTTCAGTTCCAAGTTGTTGGGGGAGATCGCTCATGTATATTAGAAACAGGCTCGGACCCAACAGAGAACCTTGTGGAACTCCCGCTGCCATCTGTCTTACTGATGATAAGTTAGATTCATGACGAGCCGCGAACTTCCTGCCGTCAAGGTATGAAGCTATTAGCCGGACCAAGTTGGGGTTCATTCCCTTGGAGGCCATCTTGTAAATCAGTCCCCTGTGCCACACCGTGTCGAATGCACGAGCTATGTCCAGAAAGACAGCTCCCATGCTTTCCCTGCTCTTCAGCGCGTTTCGGATGGCTTCTGTTATTCTGAATACCTGGTGTTCGGTGGAATGGCCCTCTCGGAAACCAAACTGTTCATTCTGAAGAAGGTCTTGAAGGAAGATTTCTTCTTTAAGCCTTCTCAGAATTATGGCCTCGGCAATCTTAGCAACGCTGGAGATCAGGGATATCGGTCTATACTTCTGGGGGAACAAGGAATCCTTCTCCGGCTTTGGAATTGACACGACTATGGATTTTTTCCAGATGTTCGGGAAGTAGCCTTTTCGAAGAACTTCATTCACTATTGTCACTAGAGCTTCAATAGCGCTTGGTGGCAGTGTTTTCAAAGCCGTATTAGAGATGCCATCAAAGCCGGGAGCCTTACCTGGCTTAAAGGATTTAATAAAAAAGGTGACCTCCCCGGAGGTGGTAGAAATTATTGGTTCGCCCTCCAAGGTTGTTAGCGATCCAGGTTGTTCGTCAATCTCAGCGTCAAGTTCCTCGTCCGAATCCTCGTCCGAGGGGGCATCGTGGACCGATTGAAGGTGATCCGCCAGAAGCTCAGCCTTTTCAGCCGACTCGTATGTAACACCCTGAGGGCCCTGCATCGGCTTTATTCCACTTAGTTTGGTTTTATTTAATTTTAGGGCTCTAGTCATCCTCCACAGAGAACCGTCGCCACAAGTCAAAGAAGGAACCCTCTCCCACCAACTGGACTCCCTGTGTTCCGTAAGCGACAGTCTAAGCATCCTTCCCAATTCACTTGCCCTGGCGATATCAGCCGGGTAGGCCGTTCTTTGAGCACGCTTCTTGGCTCTGCGTCTTGCTCCCAAAAGAGCTCTGAGATGCGGTGGCAACCATCTGTCTGTATGAGCTGTTCTATGAATTGTAGCCTCTTTTAGGCACTCTGAGATGCCATTTGTCAGTGCCTCGGCAGCCCCTTCAAGTGAGTCTAAGTCCGGAAATCCCTCTGGGATATTTTGAGAGAGGAGATCCGCGTTATCCCGAAACATCTTCCAGTCGACCGTTCGCTTCGTCTCGCCCACAGAGGGGCCGTAACTGTCTAATAACAATGAAACTTCGTATTTATGCTAATTATGAGTCGCTGCACAGGCCACGCCCCCAATGCGCCTAGTCACCCCCCTTCAACGCGCTCATGCCGCGAATATAAAAACGCTCCCTCGTAGATGTAGCGAGTTCGATGATACTCAAACTCATCTAGACAATATTATTATTTATTAAAGACATTGTTCTACAGCGTTGTTATGTAATTGCGCTGGTGTACCAGCAGTGTAAGTATTTCTGTTGTCATATGTAATAATTAGTAAACGTAGTACAATTATTGTTATAGATACATATATTTCTAAACTATAGTAACTTCAGGACAGTATACGGTGTCATTTTATACGGAAAATTCGTGTACATGTCAACTCGTTTAATTTATCATACTCAAATATTACATTATAAAATATGTGTCAACATTATTTTATTTCATTTTGTCTGGTATATATACTTTGCATGCCATGTTTTTAATGAATTACCTAATAAAAACGTAAATATCAGATACTCTTAAACCCTTCTAAAGTGAAATCGTATGAAAAAAAGCTAAGCCAAACATTATATCTGAAAAAGCATTGGTTTCTGGAACAGCGCAGGTTTATTTAAGCTTTTTACAACACCATAAAGCCCGTAATAGACACGGATGTTAATAAAAAATTATTATTATACGTACACGGTGGAATATTGGGTGCGAAAAGTCAAATGTTCGGTTAGGGTCGCATTATTTCTCGTGCTAAACGCTGACCGAATTTAAACCAAACTCTCTATTGTGTAATTTCATGATACATCTGGTAAAAACCGCGTTTACAACGATACCGTTACATACGTTTCAATGAAGGTTTGATGCTGTATAAAGTTTATGTGTAACGATATTTTAGATAAAGGATTTTCCTCGCAAGCGCATATCTTGTAATCTTGATTTTTACGGTTTTGGATAGATACCGTTATTACTTCATAATAGCTTATTCTGTCCAGACTACAGTTTATAGCAGAAGTTTTATTATTTCCGCGAATTAAGATTTAATTAAAGTCTGTTATAGCGGCCCCAGCTGATATATTTTAGCAGCTTTGTATAATATGAATTACAAAATTTAACTTGATGATTTATAATGTCAGACAATATTAATTCAGCGAAACGCTGCGGTGTTTTTTCTTTCTGCCTGCACTGGAATGTAACTCAATTGTCTAGGTCTCTTTATTTCTATTTTTTATTTGTCTTTTATTAATTCGCTGTTAGCGTCTTTACGATTTAGAACTAAGTTTTAACGTACTGTCAATCATCACTAACACAGTCGAATTTGGAAGATGTGTCAGTTTGTAAAGGATTAATTATAGTAAATCATATGTCTAAATAATAAAATAGAAGATTCCAAAAGAGCTTCGTGTTTCTCAATTAAATTATTTTAATTTCTTTCTTTAGAAATTAGTAAATGTTCTGACCATTCTAGGGCTTTCTTGCCGTCATGTGTTCTTTGGCATCTTCTGTTCTACTGAGAATATATAGGATCAGGATAAGCAAAGAACGAGATGGCGAAGAATTGGTTGAGATGACATTTTCTCCATTTGTCAAGCGAAAATAATAGTCACGCAGACTTATATGAATGGTAGGTATTCAAAATTGCTGCAACAAAATGAATTGAAAACTCAAATAGCCATTACGGCACTGCAGAGCGTCAAATGTGATTCTGAGTTTGTGGTTAGGTCCCATGGAGACTCAACTAAGCGACAATTAGGTATAATGTAACAAAAGAAGAGCCATCATTCACAGCTACCAAATTGACGTGTAAGAGATGTATGAATGCAATGTACTCCCAATTTTTTACTAGAAGAGTACAAGAGAATCCCAGTTACTACATCCAGTATATTGCTTCAAACATAAAATGAAGCTCTGCGTTTTCCTACTTTTATAGGTCAATGAAGAGTAAATTTGGTATGGTTTGGTGGTAGGTACACATAACGTCTTGACAGCATCTGGAAGCACAAATTTACTGACAACAGTTCCAAGAGTCCCACTCCGGCTGATTCTGAGGTGTTCTCGCAGATTTGGCTTTTGTTTGTTTTTCTTTCTTGAATGTTGTCAGTCTCTGGTTTATCCTTTTTGTAATTGCTGATTAATAGCACGTATCTGTGGTAACGGTGTTGTAGTCAAGCGTCACTGTGGTTAATAGTACCTTGAGCAGAAAGCATAAATTGCGTTATGCTTCAAGGGCTTTTTAATCGTTGAAATCAAAATTATAATAAATTATTATTTTGATCATAATAAAATTCTAGTTAAGAATAGATCTTAACCACAATATAATATTACAACAAGTAAAGAGATATTAGAGATATTTTACTGATCTAAAATTGGTCCTCTGTATAAGACAAATAACAGGTATACATCTCAAAGCTACAGCTTCATGCATCTTATAGCATTTTCCAAACATTTAAAAACATCACACCGCGATTGTTAAAAATAATAAAAGCAACAATTCATGCGTTATCATCTCTCGGCAGATTTCGTCAATTGCAGGTAGTATCAGCTGGGTGTGAGTTATTATTACACTGTCTCCTGCGGACTGACATACGATGTTGACTTTCCGCATATATCAAGCGGCTTGGCAAATAATAAAAGCTTAAACTTAGGAAGGAGATAACAGGGATCGACCAACGTATTTCCGGACTATGGCGCAAGTGACATTGCTAGCCCAACTTCATAACTTCAATTAATAACTAGCATGTCACTTATATGGATCATTTGATACAGATGATTATGATATATTGTTACGTAAGCAAAAGCACTACAGCGTTAGGAGTTTGGCTTATGTAATCTTTGAAATATGGTAGAAAAGAATTGAATACACTGAGATAAATCGGTTGCACTTGTTTGGGTTTAGTTGTAACAAGATTATTACACCATCTTCTACAGCAGTAATCAGAACACTAATATAGAAACGTCATCCTTCTAGTTTACGTACAAAAGAGCTGGAATATTATACTTGGACAAATTGCTATGTTTAATGTAATTTTGCAAAACATCATTCATTGATTTAACAGTAATTCATTCTGAGTTAGACACCAACCCTAAAATTGAGGGACGACATGCACTGTGAAGTATGTGTTGTTTAAAATTGACTCTATGGAGGCTTCTAGAATATTTTCTGAGGAAATAGTGATATTTTGCTGGTTGGATAATGTCGCCTGGGGTAGGGTACATTTCTACAATCTTTAATTTCCCTAAAATATGACTAATATCAGGTACTTCAAATGCCGTCTTCTACCATTGTATCACTGGTAATTCTTACTGGTTGACAAGTATTATTATCCATTTGAACATGCCCAAACAACTACCAACTATAATTGCAACAAATGTAGTAAGCTTCTAAAGTTTTGCATACTGGCAAGTAGACCTACCCCAGCAGTTTTCAACTTGTAAGACATGTCCACATTGTAGCACTATCTTGTCGCTTCAGATGTTCGTCAAGCATAATAACGTAGTGCAAATCTTTATACCAAATTTCATTGCGTTACAATCACACGTCCTGAATTTGCAAGGTGCAAGGCATATTAGTAGTATTATGCAAAGTAGTATTATAAAAACTTGTGGAATAAATATCACTTTCAGTTGACCGGAAATTGGCATATACTTGCATTGTGGCTTAAAAGACTGTGGGCTCGTAACACACAGATAAAGAATTGGTAACACCAACACTTCAACATTTATTGTTAATTACTCGCAACACCTGTTTGGAAGACTCATGGGCCCTCATCATAAACCGAATACCGAATAAATAAATAAAATTAAAAATTAAAAATACAAAACATGTTTTTTCCTAGTATCAAAAACCACTGCATGCGACTCTATACCTAAACCGAGTAGTATATAATAAGAAGGGACCGTGCTTTCTTCATACTTACACGTCTAGATCTATACGCGGATGAAAGTATTTACATGTATAAATACGAAGATTTAATGAACGGGGAACCATAGGTTCTTGGAAAATCGGATAGTTTGGATTGTTTAAGAAAGGGAACGCCTAATATAGATTAAAATATGGTCTTTCATCTAATCAAAACGTATGCCTTCCTATAAAAAAAACTAGTCTCGGAAAATTGAACTTATCAGCAAACAACAAAGTTTTTCAGCTCATCCTGTATATGAAATTTAATGATTGCACATTACTCAAATATATAACAACTTACTATTCAAAAGGTATGTAACAGTACACTAACTATGACGATCGGAAGAAAGTCTAAATTAGTAACCACAAAATAATGCTGTACCATAATGGTAGGTACTATTTAAATATGCTAGAGAGGAGCCATCAGTCTGAGAATTCGCTCATTCAGTATCTACGGGAGCTGGATCCTGACAGGCGCATCCTGGAAGAGCAATAATAGTGCCAAGTTACGATCAGTCACCACCTCTACAGACCAATAAGTTTCGCAAGTTTCACGGTGAAACAAACCGCTTCCTGTAGAAACTAGAAAGCTGAAGAATGTCCCATCCAATCTTAGGGGAAAACGAGATAGTAATAATAATAGAATTATCTATAATAGGTAATACAAGAAAAAAATCTACTAAATCAGTTTTTATCTATGCATAACTAATTTAGTTAATGTGACATCGGAAAATTATTTTCTGAAGCCTCTTGTGCATTCCTCTGATATTTTTAGTACAGTGTAAAAATTCGATAGAGTGTCGTACTCCTAGGAAACATAAGTTGTCTTATAGAAACCGAAATTATAGTTACAGCTATTGCTTATTATTTATCTACGTTCAATACTTAAACTGATTCCAAACGAAGTACCTCAGCAGCCCACAGCCATCTCATTGCCTAGTTTGAAGAAAATTTAAAATACCCTCGTTTAATCAAACTACAGTAACAGTAAAATATAATCAACCTACATAGCGTTGCACTGTACTTTTCAAAGAGGCCAAGTTTCCTTTGCATTACCATTATTACGCGAGCAGAAACTATGAAATGACCGTGCATATTGCTTCGTTGTTTTTTTTTTATATTTCACGGTTTCATTGTTTATATTCAGCAAACAGAACAGCAGTAGGCATACGTACCTACTGCTCGTGCAATTCACGTTTCTTTTCTAGCATTGTAGATATCGTATCCTGCTCTCTATGAAACTGAAATGTGAATATTGTTCTCGTTCGGAACTGAAGTGTTATTGTTGCGAAAATTGAACTTTACTGCGTTTAAAAATGCATGCCTTTGTCCATTATGCTTTGATCTTTATAACAATTAGCCGAAGCTGCTGCGCTGCTCATAAATACACGACTGGTATTACTTTAACAGAAATTGGCCCAATTTTTATTGTTGAAGTTTTCACTAATGCTTTAGGTGCGTATTAATAAGTATAATGTAATTTATGCGTGCTGTATATTATATATTAATTATCACTGATAATAATATGATAGCATTATTGTGCACAGGTTTTTTCAGTAGAAGTTAATTAAATCTGAGAATTAAACTTTTTATTCCTGCAAATTTTATAGGGTCAATCAACACTTATTTATTTATTTATTTACACAGTTTGAGGAACACCAACAGATCTAAGTCCAAAAACGGTGTCCACTGATACAAATGATAAATTAAATACAAGTCAGTTACTTATAAACGCAAAACTTATTATAATGAAGTTATTATTGTAAATATAAGTTTAAGGTTAATGACAATATTGGAGAGCAAAAGGTATTGTACATATATACTCATGTAGGTACATAATATTCAATTTGCAACACACCTGCAAACAACGCGAAGAGTGTTGCGCTTATACCAGCTATACTCCTGCATGAAGCAATCAATATTAAAGGAGGTGATAGACCTACAGATACGTGAGACCGGAGAGTTGATAGCGGCACTCGTTCTCAGAAAAGGAATATGAAGCAGAGGGGTGTTTCTTGTATTACGAGTGGGTAAGTGAAAATAAATAGAGCCTAGTAAGTGTGGGACATCTAATAGTCCGCGCAGGACGCGGATGCCAAATAATATATCGTTTTTTTTGTCGGATCTCGGTGAGTGGATCCATATTGAGTAGCGCACAGGTTTGAGTGTAAGTAGTGACAGTATTCCCGCGGGATCGCACAAGGAGATGCTTGACAAACTTACGCTGTACATTTTCTAATCTATTGATATATACATTATACTGGGGATTCCACACTTGTGATGCATAATTAAGAAGCGAGTAAACGTATGCGTAATAGAGAGATTTTAAACTTTGCGGAGATCTAAATAACTTACATGTTCTCAGGACAAATCCCAACATTTTGTAACTTTTACTAGCAATGTAATTGATATGTTCACCGAATGACAGCTTTGAATCAAGTATGATGCCGAGATCTTTGACTCTATCGACGCGTAAGAGATTACTGCCTTCAATGTTGTATTGAAGCGAAAGAATGTGTTTGCTATTCCTTGTGAATGTAATTTGCTGACACTTTCCAAGATTTAAAAATAATTGTCGCCTTTTACAATATTGAACAAGTTGATTTAAATCGTTTTGAATCAATAGACAATCGCGAACACTATATATTTTTCTGCAAAATTTTAAGTCGTCGGCATAGCACAGTAGAGTCGTATTACGACAACACGAATGAATGTCGTTTATATAGAGTAAAAACAGAAGTGGACCGAGATGGGAGCCTTGCGCTACGCCGGAGGAGATCGATTAGAAAATGGCTTATGATGGTCTGCCGCAGGCACCTAGGCGCTAGCCCATATCCTGCAATTTTCGGGTGCCACACCGCACGTAACAAGTTACGTGCCTTGAAACTGTCACCCACTATCTCACCGCCCGCACGAGACCGACACCTCGCGGAGAGGACCGGCGAGCCGGAGGGCTCCTCTCCCCCGTGCTACCCATGTTAGACAAGTTCCCTTGTCTGCGTTGGACGGGTCACCGCTGGAGTCGCTTTAGCGAACTCCTACCTCACATCTAACCCCACGGGGCCTAGGCCTCCTTGCGGATGGCTACTATCGGCCAAGCGTGGGAAACGGAATCTGGCCGTGAGGTACAACCAGCCCGCCCGTGAATTAAGCCTGAACTACGGGGACGGCCGGGCCGAAGCCCTACCCCAAAATGCCAACCACGCCAACTCTTTCGCGCCTCCGGCGATCAAGTATCCGCGGCAGCTACAGTGAAACCGTAGGGTCCCGGAGTCACCGAGTTGTTTTAGGATGAAACCAAAGGTTTCCCCAACCAGACAACCAGCGGGGGGAGATATTTGCAGCATTAGATTTATAACCGTGTATTGTTAGTGTTTGTGTTCTATTCGTGATGTACGATTTAAGCCATTTCAGCAGGTCGCCGTGGATTCCAACCGCAGACAGGCGATCTACGAGTAGGCGATGGCTAATTTTATCAAATGCCTTACTGAAATCCGTGTATATGCAATCCACCTGAACGCGGTGGTCCATGGAGTTTGAAAGAAAGTCGACATGCTCCGTAAGATTAGTAACTACCGATTTGTTTGGGACGAACCCGTGCTGTTGCGGCATGATGTCGTTTCTCAAAGAGCAGAAAAGGCTGTCAAGGACGATAGATTCCAACATTTGAGGTATGGTTGATAAGAGAGATATAGGTCGATAATGCCGTACATCACCCCGATCGCCGTTCTTATAAATCGGTATAACATTAGACATCTTCCAAAACGTTGGAAAAGTCGCGGCACTCATGGACTTGTTAAATCATATTGTTAAGGGTTGCAACAGAGAAGTAGAGCATTTTCTTATAAAAAAAGGCGGAATGCCGTCGGGACCAGCACCCTTATTAACGTCTAGTTTCGATATCTTGTTCGATATCTCGGTCTCAGTGATAGTGATAGTACCTATAGATGCAATACAGTTAGTAATGCACGAGTGCTGATCCGGAGTATCGCCATCGGCCACAAAGACAGACGAGAAATAATCTGAAAACATTTCACAAACTTCTACCCCACCGGATGCGGTTTTCTCATTAAGCATCACAGTGTTAGGAATAGCCTTAGTTGTCAGCCGCTCACGCGAAAAGGACCATAATCGTTTGGGGCAATTTATGACTGTGTCCTCTGTAGCACGAATGTGACAAGCGTAGTCTTCCCGAATTAAGTATTTTGAACGTAATCGCAATATCTTATAAGTTAAATAATCCATGTCGTTAGTAAACATTTTCCATCTTTTATGAGCCTTAAGTTTTTCTTTAATAACAGTAACAGTAGGTTTACTATACCAAGTGGGAAATCTATTCGTAGCGAGATGTCTCAGGGGAGCATGCTCCGAAAGGGCATTAGCAAGATGTTAATAAAATTTGTCGACCGCAGCATCAATTGACAAAGTCGAGAGTTCCGCATACCAATCCACTGATGAGAGAGAAGCGTTTATGCATGTATAGTTTGTACGGTAAAAATTGATTGTTTGAGATGTATTGCTAGTCAATAAACTGGGTAGATCATTACACCTCTAGGAGAATTCTAGGGCTCTATGGTATATATCTTCAGGAACAATAGGATGGAACGAGTGCTCGACATTCACAGCACGGTCATCACGCGTCAAAATGAGATCGAGATACTTATCGGCATAGCTGGTAATGCAATTGTATTGTTGAAGTCCAGAGAAAGAAAGAGCGTCAACAAATGATGTAGATACTTATCGCGCTTTAGTGTGGTTAAGCCTATCCAAAAAGGTTTTAATGTCCTTAAAAATAAACCGCTATGATACATCTTTGGTATTCCATGATTTATGAGAAAATTACAGATCCACAAAGACCTTCGGATGCCCGCTCTGTTTTAGTACCCTTATGAACTTACAGTAAAAGCATTTCGACCATTACTTAACCAGTATTCTGGTTGTTTGTTTTTATGTTGGTGTTTCATGGCTGTGCTACATTCTATTAAACATAACGTTCTATTCATCTAAGCGATACTTTTTACAGACTACACGCTTCAATGGTTACCCACAACCGGAAGCTTCTGCTGCGGAGGATAGTGAAGTTCGAGGATTACAAAAACCAAATCTGGAGAAAATACAGGAGGTCATCAGTGTACGAGCTTAGCCAGAAGCAGAACACCCATATATTGACTAACAACACCAACAGAAAAATTTGAATATTCTTCTTATAAATACTCATTAGTCACCATATAAGTAAAGTTCATTACTCTACCTGTAAAATACTGTATACCTGTGCATATATTCATAATTCCAATTCTTCTGGAATCCCAATAATACGCACAGAAACTTAAACATATCTTGCTAAATATACTAGAAGGTCTACTAGCATCTCCGTAAGAGTATAAGATTAATTCTGAGAAAAATAGTACACCTTTCATAACAGTTAATTCCAACTAACAATGCTTTCACTCTTCGTTACTAATCTAAATACAAAAACTGCACAGACAAATAATGAAACACAGTATGGAAAGGGATCGCTATTAATCATAGATAGCAAACAAAAAACCGGAAGTACATCCGAACTTACGATCTAACCACACAATTTCACTTCTATGTTAGCTTCCATATCATAAGTAACCGTGTCTCATAGGTAGTCAACTTCGAACAAAAACTTTCTGAAGCGAAATTGTAATACAACACCGCTTGACAAGGAGAAAGTCACGGAGAGCGCATGGGAAATTGCACATGGCGTAAAAGCACACACATGTTCGTTTGCGCATATCCATTACCCAACGCTTTATGAAATTAACTGGCAACTTGCTACTGTGTCGCCTCGGGATTTTTCGGTGTTTTTGCCAATTTTAATTTTAAATTTTCAATATACGCTCAGTTTGCTCCTTTGTTGACTTTGTGTTACGACAAATTTTGCATTATCTCTGTTGATAATATAAATTAGTATGAATAAAGCAAAATACTGCTACAAACACAATGGTAGAATCTCTAAGCATTAGTATGTTAAGTGGTGTAGATTGAAGTGTCTAAATTATATCCCATTTTTACCTGTAATTTTTTATTTGTAATTCCTGAAAGAATCTTGATGGGGTATGCATGTTGTGCAACAGTGCAGCTTTCCAAATCATACTAACCGTATTTTACTGCATTGCCATCTGCATAATTGGTTGATCATTCTAGTCTGTTTTCACTCATGACACCAAACCATGACTGTCAAGTATAGAAATCTCTATAGTAATGAACAACAAGGCTGAAGCAAGAAGTTTGTACGCCTTTTAATTTCTATTTCAGCTCCTTGAAATCTGAAATTTATCCTAAGTGCTACAATAGTAGTAGAACTCTTTTCATATGTAACTATTGGAAGTTAGTCCGTAGAAATGCAGACAGGTAGGAAATTGATGAGGGGAAAGGAAATTTTCAAATTTCAGCGGAGCTTGTCATTCTTGACGAACCACCGGCGCCTCCACCATAAGTCATAGGAACCTATTTGACAACAGTTTCATTTGCTTAAAGTGTGCTTTGAGTAGAGTGCAACAACGTGTTATTTAAACGTTGGGGAGCCGAATATTAATCACGATGATGTTGTTGTGTGGTGTTCCTGTTTTTTACATATTTCGCCTCATTTAGCCTGAGCTTTTATGTAGTGCATCGGCTGCCTATAGGTATATGTGACCGTATCGTCGGTATAGATTGCTATTTCTGCGGCTAGCCTAGTTGGGTCCAAGACGAAGCTCTGCCGGACATATGCAGCCTATAGGTTTACTAGAAAGCAATTCATTCTCGTATCTGAGTGAAAACGTCACGTTCTCCAAATATTCGCACTGTAATCATCTTAAAAAATAAAAGGATCATCGTTTTTGGCCAGAAAGTATGTAAACTACTCCACCACCTCTCCTCATAAGAATCCTTCTAAGCCGAACTTAGTCTTCCTGGAGGATTATTGAGGGCTACGTCTATCGAAATAAATGTTTCACGGGCCTTATTTCAAGATCGGCATTTACTCTAATCAGCTTATTTTCTTGTGGAAGCCAAGTTCAAAGTTGGAGCTTAGAAATATGCCTTCACCGCCTATATTACCAGTAAAGCTCGACACAGAAGCTACCACTTCTTCCCAAAGCATAATCAAGATCAAGCCCAAATTTCCTTCGCAACATTGCGTAAAGGTTGTTAATTAACTTCTAATATGAGCTTTTTATTGAATTTCCTACAATTATTAGTTCTTGGACTGTGTTACACTTTTTCATTCCTACTAGAAACGTTGTTATATTTATTTGTATTTGCCATTGTACATTGTTGCCATCCTACTAGCTGATTGGCTTATACAATTAGAGGAAAGTTTTCCAAAGTTCCAGATGAGTTTTCAACAAATTTTAGTGGTCGTTTATAATTGAGTTTTTCAAAATATTATGCATTTACATCAACGGGAGTAATACTGTTAGAACAATACCCTGGCTGACCTAACGAAGTGCAATTAATCTGTCTGATTGCAGTTGGCGCCAGAGGTAATTTGTCTTAATCTCGTAAATCGCAATGTTCTCGGATCTAACTAATTCCGGATCTAAATATCATAGTCGTAGTTGAATGGAATCATGATTCTTAAACTGATTATCGATTGCGAATACATTACTTTAAGCTTCTTTCGTTTGAGGAGATTCATTTCTATACATCTGAAATAAATCGCCTTTGAAAAGAAAAAGTTCATACACTATATCCTTTTTGTTATTTCTCGTATATCTCAACATCCAGCATCGAATATTTCATAATACCATTTTCCTGTTGGAGAAAGAAAATAGAAGAACGTGGCACGTTTCTCTCCTAAGGTAAACAACGTTACTTTCAATATTGTATTTATTCGACTGTGCAGATACATGTTGCACGCATATTTAATAAAAGAAAAAAGTTGCCTCATAACTCGACGTTCTGAAGTTCGCTACAAATGACTGCGATTTACATGGTTTGACGAAAGTATCTACGAGCTAGACTTAACAATGTTTCGTGGGCGAAACGACATTAAATTTACTTGCGCGCACAGTTTCTATTCAATTTTCAGTACTCTGTTAACAGAGGGATTAAAATAGGGATTTAACGCGATTAAATGTTTCAGCAGCGTCTTCGATGGGATGCCAGAACTAAATTAGATTTCAGATGCCTCAGAACAGAAGGAAATCAACAACGACTTCGAGCTATTTGATCAACCGTTTCAAAAACATCATATTTACATATTTACGAATAAACGTAGTGTACTGCGCAGGTTTTTTTATAGCGGTATTCAGTTATTACTGAATTGCGATTCGAAAGATGTAAATTAATTATTAGGCTTGGTAAATGCTGCTATCTTGGTTGGATCCTGACCCAGATACACTTAATTAGAGATAATACACACATTAAGTCGTTCTTTTAGAAAAAGCTTTATTTTAGAAGAATACGGCAGTCAATAACACTTTCTTTTGTATGCAATTCAACTGAAGACATAGCATATAACGTTCTGTTTTTTCCGACAAACTACTAATCGTTTCCGTTGTGTTAAGAGTATCATTCTACTGCTCCAATTGCTCAATAAAAATACTATATGGCACAAAAATGGTAATCTTGTACATATACCGTTCGTATGTAGAGGCGTCTTTTCAGAACTAGCATATTCGAAAAATATTATTTCTTTGTTTCTTCAACAATATAAAGCCCTTAATTTAGGAAAAGACTACCATGACAATTATCCCCAGTTCCCGATTATCATAGGATATCAAAAACATAACTGACACAGGAAGTCATCGAAATATAAAATTTTAGTTAAAAATATATGCCGATGATAGTGCGGAAAGATAATCTTGTTAAAAATCTGGCACCTTTTCACAAACGCAAATTCGAAATAATTTGTATTCATGGCATTTAACAGTGTACACCCTTTAGCGAATTTATTTAAAACGTGATACTTCTAATTATTTAATATTATAACGTACCTATGTACATATGTAATTTATTCAAAATGTGTTTCTCTACAGCTTAGTCGTTTATATGTAAATGTCATATATGGGGCATTGAAAAACAGATGAATGTTATATCAAGCGCAATATGCAACTACAACTACAATTTAATTGTTTTACCGCATGTTGTAATAAAAAAAGGAAATTAAAATATGGTGAAGTTGACCGTTGTGGTTCTTCCTGCAGATACGGCACAAAATCTCATGTACTGTCGTCAAGTTTTTGGTATACACACATCTAGCCAGAAGTTACTGGCACTACTTTCTAAAATGATGTCTCAGGCCTCCACGGTTCGAGTCTCTGTTATAAGAGCTTCCGTGTTTTGACCGAGTCATAGTAGAATAAATAGGTATATACAATAAAAAAATAACACAAAAGTATAAATTAAAAATATAAATAAAAAAATATGTACAACAACTACTCGAACTCTAGATTTCACCACTAATGGCTTCTTCAGCAGCAAAACTAGGTGAGGGGTGCGAACAGATAAACGTAACTCGAAATGTCAACCACGCTAGAGGCGAAAACTTTTGGACATTTTTTTTTTTTCGATCAAGTCTATAACAACCATAAAGGAAATCTAGTTTGGTCTCTGTGAGTAAGTCAATACAGGTCTTCATTGACTCATCAGTAAAAAAATATTTCTTCTTTAGAGCCTCTATTTCTTGGCAATCATCCTGCCTGCTTCCTTTCTTTAACTTCTTTGATCTGTCTTTGTATTTGCTTATGGATCTCCTATAACTTAAGTGTGTCTCTTACAAAGCTCATTTGTTGCATCATTCGTAGGTTTTTTTGTCTAAATTTAAGAATCTTTCACCTACATTGTTAATTACATTTTTTTTCTCGTCAAAGCCCACGTCGTCTTCTTCCATTTGTTCTGATATTTTACTTCTGTTATTATGTTCATGTTTCATGTTATATGTACTCGAAAGTACAAAATAATTTTAAATGACTGTCAACAGCTTCAATTTTCCATCTTTCTAAATTTTAGTCAGGTGGAGATTTGATTTTTAATTCTTTGCCAGTAGCATATAAAACAGATTTTTAATGGGTGATAAAATATTAATACTAGATTGAAAAATCGATTTTATATTTATTTTTCACTAATAGCTTATTTTAAATATATTTTTAATGAATATGAATATTAAAAACTGAGAGCAAACTACTTCAAGGGAAACAAGTCAACATATTTCTCCTAAGTTTTACTACAATAAAAGAATGACTTAATGCTCATTATAATGCATATTCCAAGTGAGTACTATTAGACAGTTGGTCTTAGTTGATATTATGGATTTCCTCCTATTATGACTATTGGTATTTGAGATTTGATTGATTTTATTTTTTAAATACCCAAATAGATAAAAATCTAAAGTGGTCATAAGCTACAAATGTTACATTAAACCATTAACAATATTGAATTCTTTGTGGAATATCACTGGTAGGAATTGTTTTGTTACGATTAGCCTAGGCGCATGTATGTATGTACATACGAGGGAGCATTTTTATATTCGCGGAATGGGAGATAAGAGGTGGAAATAAAAAAACCAAATTATTTTTCTTTTTCAATATATTCACCTGCAAGACGGATACATTTTTTACATCTTTCAATTAATTTATTGATACCCTCATAAAAAAATTCATGGAGATGTTGCATTGTACCTAGCGGCGACGAGTGGAGCTTCAGAGGGCTCTTCTAATATGAGCAAGCGCGATATCTTCGGCTTCGTACTTTAATAGGATGGACAACAGTGCCACAAGAAACCAGTGCAAGAAATTTTTACTTTACCTTTAAAATTCGTTTATTTGTAGATACCAAAGAAAATGGTTTATCCTTTATAATGATGGCGGGAATAATAGGCATGATGGCATCTAATTATTATTACGATATATTCTTATGAGTGATACGCCAAGACGATTTTGAGTAAAACGTGAGACAGGTTATCTTTCATAATATTGTTCATAGTACACATATTATGTTATTCCCTATCCTGACAGGCAATTTCGCATTATACAGCCTAGAGCTAAGTTTCTGAAATTATCGTATAGGCATAATAAAGTTTTAGCTTAGATATGAAACTTTTCATGCATAATCCGTAAGCACTTCCCTAGAATTAAATGTTGGTAGGTTATAAATAGTGCTTAGAATTAACATGCGTCAAAGTTTGAACATGTAATATCCGCATAATTATATACAACATGTGAGAAATTACCAATTATTAATGAGGCAGTTGTTACCTTCGTATATCTTGTCATAGTTTCCGCACATTTTGTCCAAAAACTGTGACTAGTTCCATAAACTTTTTCTGTAATTTATTTCTCTTATTATTTTGAATAAAACTTGAATACATACTTACATATTTTTTTCTTCTAAAAAACAAAATTAGGTGTGTTCTTTAGAGTATAGTTCTTTATTTTATGTGGTAAATTGACACCTTCCAAAAAAACTGTTTTTTTCCGAGTTGATTTCATATTCGGGAACGCATGTCATCGCTATTTTTTTGTGTTGAAATACCTATCAATCAAAATTTTCATAAAATCGTAAAAAATATTTCTAGCATCCGACAGCCTCACGTAGTGGTGCTTGAAAAGCGATTGTTTCCTTTACGGAATCACATCAGAATATGTGTGTAGTACATATAATATTGAATACCGGCCTTCGCTCCCATAAACTTTGTTCCTGTCATCCACAGTCCTCTTCTTGCAATGGGTGGTCTAAATATTTTACTGTCACCAGAGGTAAACCTAGCGTTTAAAGGGCGCACTAATAATAAAGTGTTTGGTCAGATCGCTTTATGTGCAACAGACAGCCAATATATTTTCGTTTGAGATATATTGAAATTCAAAATGGCATATTACAGGCAATAATGTCGTGTGATTAATGCAGTAAATATGTCTAATATAAATATTATAACTTCCGCTTCTCTCAAAATAGCAATTAAGTATAAAAGCGACAAGTAGAAGAAGACGGTCTTGGTGCAATATGCTCTGACATTTATAAACGTGAATCCTAGATATGAAATTAATCTCGCAGTTATGGCAGAGATATCATTCTACATTTAAACTGTATTTGAAGTTGCACCCTTTTCTTATAAAATAAACTATTTCAGAGGAAGTAATAGTTATTCTGTTTCATTTTAGTATAATCAACGCATAAATAGTCATGTGTATACAACAAACATATTTATCGCTCATTTGTGTTCGAATTAATTAGAACGTTGGTGAAATAGTATTTGTTAGCCACGAGATGTTGTTTATATCGACTTGATTTATTGTATAGATATAGTATACCAACAGCGTACTGAGCTCTGTAGATTTATACGTCAAATGAAGTAATACAATTATATAAAGTGTAGTATCTGACGGTTCAACGGAAATCAGCTGTTTATAAAACATACTAGATGGCTTAGTCAAGCTATTTTACCTAAGCATATTTCCTTGTTCGTCCGGGTTCTCTGAGTGTTACCTTTAAATCAGCTTAATTAGTTACCTTTTACATCAGCTACACAAGATGAATTGATTAGAATTATGGATTCTTTTTCCGAAAATGTTACTTCCTATGGTGTTGGTACATGATGTAAAATTTGTTCAAAATTTCAAGTCTAGACAAGGAATTTGAAAAATACTTACAAGAAAACACAGGCAAGTGGTGGTGACCGATTTAAATGAAATTTGGTGGGTTTGTAGACTGATGCAGTGTAAGAACAACAGTAACTTCCATAGATGCTAAATCGCCAGTTTTCAGGGGGTCGGGCGCCCTAAACCCAACGCTACCCTTCGCTATTTGCTTTAATATCTCCAAAACTATAAGACATATCAAAAAAAGTTAAGACAAATATGTAACTGTTTTATGAGTACTAAAAGATAGCGATAACAGTTTGCCTGTCATAGTTCTTGTTTTCCAGAAACAACCTCCACCCCTATATTTTTTAAAAACTATTGTGTGCAGTTGTATAAAAAACAAAAGCAATCCGAAGAAATAAGAACAATTAATCAATAACAGCGGTTGGTTTCTCAATTAACAAGGGCTACTACAGCATGTCTTGAAACATACTTGACAGAGAAAGACATTTTCAACTGCCACAAATCAAATATAAATATAATGACACGACAGCATGTATGATTGCTACTAAAAGACATGTACGAAAAAATGTTTGCGCTGGACTTGTTGCCTGTTAACAATACTACAACAGACTTCTATTGACGTAACAAACGTAGATGATTGTTCTATACTGACTTTCTTGCATCGACAGGTACAGAATATAATAATTTTCTGAGTATTTTTATTAGCATACTGTCAATATTATGCGGGTTTTAGCTGTTGTATAATCTAATAACGATGAAATTAGATCTTAATTACACCAGATTAACTTTGAAACAAGTTAGTGGTTTCACCATGTATTGACGTGTTTGAGTTTTATAAACCTCATCATATTACCATTGAAGATTATGATAGTAGTCCATGTGAAAACATACATGTTATAAATATCAAACATCGTATAACAATGTTGAGTAATGGAGCATTATTTTCACTTGCTTATGATTCATTAGAAAAGTACTTTTATTCGCCTCTAACTTTACTTTTTTACTAGTACAACGAAAATGGTTGCATTTTCATACTCTCACTCACCTATAAAACAAAGAATGGATACATGTGGCTAAATGAATATTTATTTTGGCTAAAAATGCATAAAAAATATCCATAAAACACTGAGGAGTGAGTTGTTGTCGGCGTTTATGATCACATTCCCGAATCAGTCTCATAAAGGGAACTACTTTTATGATTTGACTCCCCCCTAGGAGAGTGGCATTTATAGCTGGTCATATCTAATGGAAGCAGTCGCCTTGCTCCTTCGACTACGCTTCCATATCCTTGAATATATCAAGAGGAACATGCATCAT